>JAVIAB010000117.1:27812311-28179811 GCA_032433765.1 Megaustenia siamemsis | reverse complement strand
TACCCTTTCATTAATTCTTTATTTCTTTGTCTTTCGTTATTTTTTTTTGTCCATTTCATTAATTCATTCTTTCTTTTTGTATTCGTCTAAGATTAACCATCTTCATTTTTCAGCAAATAAAAGAACGAAGCCCCATTGTGTCACTTTTGCAACAAATTGAGACATGTGTGTCTCTCGGCCCAATACATCCGACTTCAATACAACATTTGTTGGCGTTGGGATAACATCCTCTTTGGTCCCTAATTGCAAGTTCAGTCTATTTCAAGAGGCACCACGGAGAGGTAAAGCAGAATCTTGGTCAGTTTTAACTCACTGGTCCTGGCGCATACAGTCAGCTATAAGTCGCTGATGCCAGCTAATGTGATGTCTGCGTCTTCGACCCTTAATGAACATTTAACCGAAACCTCACACCTGGCAGAAATGTCTCATCGTTTTAACACACATATTTGTCTAATAATATTAGGAAGGAACAACCATCACTGTGTAGTCATGTAATGAGAAGAGAACTGCTGGGACATATTGTAACAACTGGGAAAATTGAGGGACGAAGAGATAGAGGGAAGCAAAGAGAAAAAATATCAGACAGCTTGAGAGAATGGCTTAACAGAAGGTCAACAATAGAAATGTTAAAAAACTGCCGAGATCGAAAATTGTGAAGAGACATGATCACCTACGCCAGCAGGCCCGGCACTTGATGATGATGATTTGCCTAATGTTTTATTTAAACGTTACCAACATGCGTGGTACCTGTTTTGTTTCCGTGTCAATGTGGTATTTGATTTCTGTTCTAATCTTCGAAATTTAGCTTCTTTTATGGATGAAGATATCCTGAATCATTTACAGTCTGCTCATTTGCAATCATTAAAACCAAAGTTTGAAGTAAGTGGTTTCGTGACATCACACACAAAATGTAAACTTTTTAGCTACAGTGAATATTTATAATGAGGACATTCTCACAGAAGCCAACACTAAAAGGCAGCTCCTAAAAAACATCAGAAAGAAACAAGTTCCATTTTTCGGGCGCATCATGAGAAGAGGAAAGTTGGAATACTTGGTTACAACTGGCAAAATAAAAGGAAAGAGAGATTGTCGCCGACAAAGAGAGAAAATACTGGATAACTTGGTGTCATGGCAAGGAAAACTGTCAACAACATAATTGATATGATACACTGTAGATAGAAGTTTGTGGAAGGGCATGATCGCCTACGCCAACCGGTATAGCACATGAAATATTTATGTGTAAATTATATTTGAGTAATTTATATTCGTAATCAAAAGATCAGAGATTGGTAAATTTTGAGAGCTTCGGGAGATGCGATGTTCATTTTTGTAACTACAAAAGTTGTTCAATTAAAGATGTCGTTTCTTTTAATTCTGTAAAGTAGAATAAGCATGCGCGCTTTATCTTTCTGGGAAGACACAAAAGAACAAATCAACTAAATTACTCCAGGGGTAAACAACTGTGGTGCACACATGTCAAGCACAAAGGCAGCATTTTATGATGCCAAGATGAACCACAACTATCAATGGCTACCAAGAAGCGAGTACTAAAAGGCAACATCGAACCAATCGCACAACATGCAAGTGAAACATGGAAAGTCAATAAGCAAATGGGAATGACAAAAGGGAAATAATGGCGAAGTTGTTCTGGAGAAAGGTGGTGTGCATCTGATGAGCAGATAAAAAGACAAACTAAAAAGGTTATCAAAGAAATATTGGAATGAGGCCATATTATGAATGACTTAACATACATATGAAGTTCTTTAGACACGCAAGGAATAAAAACATGGGAAAACGTGGTCCCAACAATGGGAATTATATAAGCAAAATGAAGCAGAGAAAGACAAAGAGAGGATCATTTTGTCAAGTTATCGAGATGACACAATTAGCTTATAGTAAAAGTAAAGAGTCCCCGTCACGCCAAGCGGCTTATAGAGAATATCGTGTTAGTGACCATACATTTTACACACCTTCAGCACATGATTTTTGGGGTAATGTGGTCGGTATTACGCCCATGCCGCTTTACTTTCACAGAAAAAAAAATCGGGTACCCATTTAAGCCGTTAGTTGGAATCGAACCCTACCCCTTGTAGTCCAGTTCACTAACCACTGAGCTATCGCGGCTCCCGAATTAGCTTATAACAGTAGACATGTTCACGAGGAAGACATGGAACGATATTAAAGAATGACAAATAACAGAACGGCTTGGAAAGTGTCTGTTGAAGATTTATACTCCTTATGGAGGGGAAAGAAAGAAGAAGAAAAAGGAAGACACGTATTCTGAAAGAGATAGGGGTAGAAGCCATTTTCAGTGCCGTTGTTAGTGTGTAGCGGCGTGCTTCATGCAGGGGAACGTGCTGAAGAGGGGATCTCAGCCCAATAGAGTTGTCTGCTGTACAATGAAGACATCGACTACCTAAACTAGGGGTGGTAGGTTAGAGAGGAGCGTTATCGCCAGTGCCATACTACATTATGTAAACATACACTCGTATTTACAATAATATGTGGTATATCCGTCTAGACACATATACTAACATATAATAAGTAGCATAACAATCGGTCTATATTGACGTAACACGAGATGTAACAATACTTACCTGTGTCAGGTAATTCACTAGCTGGGGAGACCTAGCTCACACACACCCTCGACATCTACACGTCTCACCTGAGCACGGATTTATCTGGCAACTTATTCCTCGCTGTCTTTGAGTAACGTGTTCAAACTCGTTGACCCAACTATCGTCCGTTGCTCTAACCGTATACTTCTGACACTGTTAGCTCATCTGTTCTTTGTTGTTATAGGTACACAACTCAGATATACTGAGATGAACTTTCGAGGCTTTGATTACTGAAAACTAAAGAAAAGAAATAACGCCAAACAAAGATGTGTATATATCCACACGGAATATGCAACCGTCTAACGTGACAAGCAGGCTCGGAATAACAGACTGTTCTTAAAATGCCTGGGGTAAAACAGTTCCAGACAGGTTCCGTTAGTTCAGCGGGTTACCTTCTCTTAAACTTGGGTGCTTTCTCGCCGTGGCCCGGCAACATGGTAAACCGCAGTAAATATTGACTTGTCCATGATTGGTTAAGGCGGTACTTGTTTTCCTGCAATCGTTGACACGAGAAACAAAACATTTCCTTTAGACTACACTTCGAAGCAAAAATGCTTACATTGCAGTAACGATCAAAGCAATTTGAAATATTCTATTTTTAACTTATGAAATACCCTGTTGTATGCGAACGCAATTGACATAATAGCGTGGGTCGCTTTCTATATCGTGTTGGGCTGCTCGTGGATTCTTTATTTTCTCGGCTTTCATTTGAAGGGGCGGGGAGAGGGGGGGGGGTGTTAGAAGTAAGATGTCGACCTCTGGACAAAAAGGTCTCAGATTCGATTCCCACCAAACGCGGTGGTGATTTTAGGGGGAAATGTTAATCCGTCGTTTCTTGACATGTCTTGACACCATCCCTGGTCTCTGGGCAGTGAGGTCAGATGTCTTAACACCTTCCCTGGTCTCTGGGCAGTGAGGTCAGATGTCTTGACACCTTCCCTGGTCTCTGGGCAGTGAGGTCAGATGTCTTGACACCTTCCCTGGTCTCTGGACAGTGAGGTCAGATGTCTTGACACCATCCCTGGTCTCTGGGCAGTGAGGTCAGATGTCTTGACACCTTCCTGGTCTCTGGGCAGTGAGGTCAGATGTCTTGACACCATCCCTGGTCTCTGGGCAGTGAGGTCAGATGTCTTGACAGCTTCCAAGGTCTCTGGGCAGTGAGGTCAGATGTCTTGACAGCTTCCAAGGTCTCTGGGCAGTGAGGTTGGATGTCTTGACACCTTCCCTGGTCTCTGGGCAGTGAGGTCAGATGTCTTGACACCTTCCTTGGTCTCTGGGCAGTGAGGTCAGATGTCATGCCACCTTCCCTGGTCTCTAGGCAGTGAGGTCAGATGTCATGTCACCTTCCCTGGTCTCTGGGCAGTGAGGTCAGATGTCTTGACACCATCCCTGGTCTCTGGGCAGTGAGGTCAGATGTCTTGACACCTTCGCTGGTCTCTGGGCAGTGAGGTCAGATGTCTTGACACCTTCGCTGGTCTCTGGGCAGTGAGGTCAGATGTCTTGACACCTTCCCTGGTCTCTGGGCAGGGAGGTCAGATGTCTTGACACCTTCCCTGGTCTCTGGGCAGTGAGGGCAGATGTCTTGACACCTTCCTTGGTCTCTGGGCAGTGAGGTCAAATGTCATGTCACCTTCCCTGGTCTCTGGGCAGTGAGGTCAGATGTCTTGACACCATCCCTGGTCTCTGGGCAGTGAGGTCAGATGTCTTGACACCATCCCTGGTCTCTGGGCAGTGAGGTCAGATGTCTTGACACCTTCGCTGGTCTCTGGGCAGTGAGGTCAGATGTCTTGACACCTTCGCTGGTCTCTGGGCAGTGAGGTCAGATGTCTTGACACCTTCGCTGGTCTCTGGGCAGTGAGGTCAGATGTCTTGACACCTTCGCTGGTCTCTGGGCAGTGAGGTCAGATGTCTTGACACCTTCGCTGGTCTCTGGGCAGTGAGGTCAGATGTCTTGACACCTTCCCTGGTCTCTGGGCAGTGAGGTCAGATGTCTTGACACCTTCCCTGGTTTCTGGGCAGTGAGGGCAGATGTCTTGACACCTTCCTTGGTCTCTGGGCAGTGAGGTCAGATGTCATGCCACCTTCCCTGGTCTCTGGGCAGTGAGGTCAGATGTCATGTCACCTTCCCTGGTCTCTGGGCAGTGAGGTCAGATGTCTTGACACCATCCCTGGTCTCTGGGCAGTGAGGTCAGATGTCTTGACACCATCCCTGGTCTCTGGGCAGTGAGGTCAGATGTCTTGACACCATCCCTGGTCTCTGCGCAGTGAGGTCAGATGTCTTGACACCATCCCTGGTCTCTGCGCAGTGAGGTCAGATGTCTTGACAACATCCCTGGTCTCTGGGCAGTGAGGTCAGATGTCTTGACATCTTCGCTGGTCTCTGGGCATTGAGGTCAGATGTCTTGACACCTTCCCTGGTCTCTGGGCAGTGAGGTCAGATGTCTTGAAATCATCCCTGGTCTCTGGGCAGTGAGGTCAGATGTCTTGACATCTCGGATAACTGCGGATAACAGAAGGTCGCGCGTGCACTCCGCGCACGTTAAAGAACTCTTGGCGGTTAGAAATTGAAAAGAGTAGACCAAAACGGCTGCTGCCTGGGCAAAATTAATATGAAAAAAATCTAACCGAAATGTTAAAACTGTCAATGGTAAAAATGAGAGTATCATTATAGTAGAAGAATATCTGCCTGTATGGCGAGGGACATATGAGCACACAGACTGCCGGTGTGAAAAATAGGAAAAGGTGATATTCACACAAAATCCCGGGACTTCGCTAGAGATCAGTGGCGTATACTGGTTTTGGGGTCTGGGCTATCGCTGACATCATAAATAAAAACATACGTTATATTCAGTAGGCTCACATGAAGTAATATTTGCTAATGACTTCACTACATTTTAAATTACTTACTTATTTATGTTGATTATATCCGTCTTGTTTGGGACGAAAATGTCTTGATAACTTTGTCATTGAAAGTACTGTTGGGTTGGTTTCTAAGTTTCTGAGGGAATCATTTCTCAATGGACATTAATGCCAAATCAGATACGAGTTCTTGTGTCTGAGTTGAGCGACATAAAGATTTGATTCTCTTGATAATACACTACATTCGCGTACGGTAAAAATAACAACTTCTCAATTTGTTTTTATAAACCGATAGCTCGTGGCGCAGCTATTTCTTGACAGTTGAGATGCCTATGTGCCTAAATTTTTTTTGTAAAAAATGCCTTGTAACGTAGTTGTAATTAGGTATGGAAGTTCCAGTAATCAGACATAGTTTCACTTTCACTTTGTAACGCTTCTAATTGGCTAGAGCTAAAAATAACACATGAAATCGCATTCTGTATAGGTAGCTTCGGCCGTATTCTTTCCGCTGCCTTTTTTTAATGTCAATGTCGTTAATTTACTAGTGCCGATAGATGAGAAATGTACATCTAGTCACTCGCGGTTTCAATCTACTATTGAGTAGTTTCATAACGCACGTAAAATTTTTCTATACAAACCAGCTTGTATAACGCACGTAACTTTTCTATAGCAACCAGCTTGTATAACGCTCTTAACTTTTCTATAGCAACTAGCTTGTATAACGCACTTAACTTTTCTATAGCAACCAGCTTGTATAACGCACTTAACTTTTCTATAGCAACCAGCTTGTATAACGCACTTAACTTTTCTATAGCAACCAGCTTGTATAACGCACTTAACTTTTCTATAGCAACCAGCTTGTATAACGCACTTAACTTTTCTATAGCAACTAGCTTGTATTAACGCACTTAACTTTTCTATAGCAACCAGCTTGTATAACGCACTTAACTTTTCTATAGCAACCAGCTTGTATAACGCACTTAACTTTTCTATAGCAACCAGCTTGTATAACACACTTAACTTTTCTATAGCAACCAGCTTGTATTGTATAACGCACTTAACTTTTCTATAGCAACCAGCTTGTATTGTATAACACACTTAACTTTTCTATAGCAACCAGCTTGTATTGTATAACGAACTTAACTTTTCTATAGCAACCAGCTTGTATTGTATAACGCACTTAACTTTTCTATAGCAACCAGCTTGTAGTGTATAACGCACTTAACTTTTCTATAGCAACCAGCTTGTATTGTATAACGCACTTAACTTTTCTATAGCAACCAGCTTGTATAACGCACGTAACTTTTCTATAGCAACCAGCTTGTATAACGCACTTAACCTTTCTATAGCAACCAGCTTGTATAACGCACTTAACTTTTCTATAGCAACTAGCTTGTATTAACGCACTTAACTTTTCTATAGCAACCAGCTTGTATAACGCACTTAACTTTTCTATAGCAACCAGCTTGTATAACGCACTTAACTTTTCTATAGCAACCAGCTTGTATAACACACTTAACTTTTCTATAGCAACCAGCTTGTATAACGCACTTAACTTTTCTATAGCATCCAGCTTGTATAACGCACTTAACTTTTCTATAGCAACCAGCTTGTATAACACACTTAACTTTTCTATAGCAACCAGCTTGTATAACACACTTAACTTTTCTATAGCAACCAGCTTGTATAACGCACTTAACTTTTCTATAGCATCCAGCTTGTATAACGCACTTAACTTTTCTATAGCAACCAGCTTGTATAACACACTTAACTTTTCTATAGCAACCAGCTTGTATAACACACTTAACTTTTCTATAGCAACCAGCTTGTATAACGCACTTAACTTTTCTATAGCAACCAGCTTGTATAACACACTTAACTTTTCTATAGCAACCAGCTTGTATAACACACTTAACTTTTCTATAGCAACCAGCTTGTATAACACACTTAACTTTTCTATAGCATCCAGCATGTATAACACACTTAACTTTTCTATAGCAACCAGCTTGTATAACACACTTAACTTTTCTATAGCAACCAGCTTGTATAACGCACTTAACTTTTCTATAGCAACCAGCTTGTATAACACACTTAACTTTTCTATAGCAACCAGCTTGTATAACACACTTAACTTTTCTATAGCAACCAGCTTGTATAACACACTTAACTTTTCTATAGCAACCAGCTTGTATAACGCACTTAACTTTTCTATAGCAACCAGCTTGTATAACGCACTTAATTTTTCTATAGCAACCAGCTTGTATAACGCACTTAACTTTTCTATAGCAACCAGCTTGTATAACGCACTTAACTTTTCTATAGCAACCAGCTTGTATAACACACTTAACTTTTCTATAGCAACCAGCTTGTATAACACACTTAACTTTTCTATAGCAACCAGCTTGTATAACACACTTAACTTTTCTATAGCAACCAGCTTGTATAACACACTTAACTTTTCTATAGCAACCAGCTTGTATAACACACTTAACTTTTCTATAGCATCCAGCTTGTATAACACACTTAACTTTTCTATAGCAACCAGCTTGTATAACGCACTTAACTTTTCTATAGCAACCAGCTTGTATAACGCACTTAACTTTTCTATAGCAACCAGCTTGTATAACGCACTTAACTTTTCTATAGCAACCAGCTTGTATAACACACTTAACTTTTCTATAGCAACCAGCTTGTATAACACACTTAACTTTTCTATAGCAACCAGCTTGTATAACACACTTAACTTTTCTATAGCAACCAGCTTGTATAACGGACTTAACTTTTCTATAGCAACCAGCTTGTATAACGGACTTAACTTTTCTATAGCAACCAGCTTGTATAACACACTTAACTTTTCTATAGCAACCAGCTTGTATAACACACTTAACTTTTCTATAGCAACCAGCTTGTATAACACACTTAACTTTTCTATAGCAACCAGCTTGTATAACGCACTTAACTTTTCTATAGCAACCAGCTTGTATAACGCACTTAACTTTTCTATAGCAACCAGCTTGTATAACGCACTTAACTTTTCTATAGCAACCAGCTTGTATAACGCACTTAACTTTTCTATAGCAACCAGCTTGTATAACGCACTTAACTTTTCTATAGCAACCAGCTTGTATAACGCACTTAACTTTTCTATAGCAACCAGCTTGTATAACACACTTAACTTTTCTATAGCAACCAGCTTGTATAACACACTTAACTTTTCTATAGCAACCAGCTTGTATAACACACTTAACTTTTCTATAGCAACCAGCTTGTATAACACACTTAACTTTTCTATAGCAACCAGCTTGTATAACACACTTAACTTTTCTATAGCAACCAGCTTGTATAACGCACTTAACTTTTCTATAGCAACCAGCTTGTATAACGCACTTAACTTTTCTATAGCAACCAGCTTGTATAACGCACTTAACTTTTCTATAGCAACCAGCTTGTATAACGCACTTAACTTTTCTATAGCAACCAGCTTGTATAACGCACTTAACTTTTCTATAGCAACCAGCTTGTATAACGCACTTAACTTTTCTATAGCAACCAGCTTGTATAACACACTTAACTTTTCTATAGCAACCAGCTTGTATAACGCACTTAACTTTTCTATAGCAACCAGCTTGTATAACGCACTTAACTTTTCTATAGCAACCAGCTTGTATAACGCACTTAACTTTTCTATAGCAACCAGCTTGTATAACACACTTAACTTTTCTATAGCAACCAGCTTGTATAACGCACTTAACTTTTCTATAGCAACCAGCTTGTATAACACACTTAACTTTTCTATAGCAACCAGCTTGTATAACACACTTAACTTTTCTATAGCAACCAGCTTGTATAACACACTTAACTTTTCTATAGCATCCAGCTTGTATAACGCACTTATCTTTTCTATAGCAACCAGCTTGTATAACGCACTTAACTTTTCTATAGCAACCAGCTTGTATAACGCACTTAACTTTTCTATAGCAACCAGCTTGTATAACACACTTAACTTTTCTATAGCAACCAGCTTGTATAACACACTTAACTTTTCTATAGCAACCAGCTTGTATAACACACTTAACTTTTCTATAGCAACTAGCTTGTATAACGCACTTAACTTTTCTATAGCAACCAGCTTGTATAACGCACGTAACTTTTCTATAGCAACCAGCTTGTATAACACACTTAACTTTTCTATAGCAACCAGCTTGTATAACACACTTAACTTTTCTATAGCAACCAGCTTGTATAACGCACTTAACTTTTCTATAGCAACCAGCTTGTATAACGGACTTAACTTTTCTATAGCAACCAGCTTGTATAACGGACTTAACTTTTCTAAAGCAACCAGCTTGTATAACACACTTAACTTTTCTATAGCAACCAGCTTGTATAACACACTTAACTTTTCTATAGCAACCAGCTTGTATAACACACTTAACTTTTCTATAGCAACCAGCTTGTATAACGCACTTAACTTTTCTATAGCAACCAGCTTGTATAACGCACTTAACTTTTCTATAGCAACCAGCTTGTATAACGCACTTAACTTTTCTATAGCAACCAGCTTGTATAACGCACTTAACTTTTCTATAGCAACCAGCTTGTATAACGCACTTAACTTTTCTATAGCAACCAGCTTGTATAACGCACTTAACTTTTCTATAGCAACCAGCTTGTATAACACACTTAACTTTTCTATAGCAACCAGCTTGTATAACACACTTAACTTTTCTATAGCAACCAGCTTGTATAACACACTTAACTTTTCTATAGCAACCAGCTTGTATAACGCACTTAACTTTTCTATAGCAACCAGCTTGTATAACGCACTTAACTTTTCTATAGCAACCAGCTTGTATAACGCACTTAACTTTTCTATAGCAACCAGCTTGTATAACGCACTTAACTTTTCTATAGCAACCAGCTTGTATAACGCACTTAACTTTTCTATAGCAACCAGCTTGTATAACGCACTTAACTTTTCTATAGCAACCAGCTTGTATAACGCACTTAACTTTTCTATAGCAACCAGCTTGTATAACGCACTTAACTTTTCTATAGCAACCAGCTTGTATAACGCACTTAACTTTTCTATAGCAACCAGCTTGTATAACGCACTTAACTTTTCTATAGCAACCAGCTTGTATAACGCACTTAACTTTTCTATAGCAACCAGCTTGTATAACGCACTTAACTTTTCTATAGCAACCAGCTTGTATAACGCACTTAACTTTTCTATAGCAACCAGCTTGTATAACGCACTTAACTTTTCTATAGCAACCAGCTTGTATAACGCACTTAACTTTTCTATAGCAACCAGCTTGTATAACGCACTTAACTTTTCTATAGCAACCAGCTTGTATAACGCACTTAACTTTTCTATAGCAACCAGCTTGTATAACGCACTTAACTTTTCTATAGCAACCAGCTTGTATAACGCACTTAACTTTTCTATAGCAACCAGCTTGTATAACGCACTTAACTTTTCTATAGCAACCAGCTTGTATAACGCACTTAACTTTTCTATAGCAACCAGCTTGTATAACGCACTTAACTTTTCTATAGCAACCAGCTTGTATAACGCACTTAACTTTTCTATAGCAACCAGCTTGTATAACGCACTTAACTTTTCTATAGCAACCAGCTTGTATAACACACTTAACTTTTCTATAGCAACCAGCTTGTATAACGCACTTAACTTTTCTATAGCAACCAGCTTGTATAACGCACTTAACTTTTCTATAGCAACCAGCTTGTATAACGCACTTAACTTTTCTATAGCAACCAGCTTGTATAACGCACTTAACTTTTCTATAGCAACCAGCTTGTATAACGCACTTAACTTTTCTATAGCAACCAGCTTGTATAACGCACTTAACTTTTCTATAGCAACCAGCTTGTATAACGCACTTAACTTTTCTATAGCAACCAGCTTGTATAACGCACTTAACTTTTCTATAGCAACCAGCTTGTATAACGCACTTAACTTTTCTATAGCAACCAGCTTGTATAACACACTTAACTTTTCTATAGCAACCAGCTTGTATAACACACTTAACTTTTCTATAGCAACCAGCTTGTATAACACACTTAACTTTTCTATAGCAACCAGCTTGTATAACGCACTTAACTTTTCTATAGCAACCAGCTTGTATAACACACTTAACTTTTCTATAGCAACCAGCTTGTATAACGCACGTAACTTTTCTATAGCAACCAGCTTGTATAACACACTTAACTTTTCTATAGCAACCAGCTTGTATAACACACTTAACTTTTCTATAGCAACCAGCTTGTATAACACACTTAACTTTTCTATAGCAACCAGCTTGTATAACACACTTAACTTTTCTATAGCAACCAGCTTGTATAACGCACTTAACTTTTCTATAGCAACCAGCTTGTATAACACACTTAACTTTTCTATAGCAACCAGCTTGTATAACACACTTAACTTTTCTATAGCAACCAGCTTGTATAACACACTTAACTTTTCTATAGCAACCAGCTTGTATAACGCACTTAACTTTTCTATAGCATCCAGCTTGTATAACGCACTTAACTTTTCTATAGCAACCAGCTTGTATAACGCACTTAACTTTTCTATAGCAACCAGCTTGTATAACGCACTTAACTTTTCTATAGCAACCAGCTTGTATAACACACTTAACTTTTCTATAGCAACCAGCTTGTATAACACACTTAACTTTTCTATAGCAACCAGCTTGTATAACACACTTAACTTTTCTATAGCAACCAGCTTGTATAACACACTTAACTTTTCTATAGCAACCAGCTTGTATAACGCACTTAACTTTTCTATAGCAACCAGCTTGTATAACACACTTAACTTTTCTATAGCAACCAGCTTGTATAACACACTTAACTTTTCTATAGCAACCAGCTTGTATAACACACTTAACTTTTCTATAGCAACCAGCTTGTATAACGCACGTAACTTTTCTATAGCAACCAGCTTGTATAACGCACGTAACTTTTCTATAGCAACCAGCTTGTATAACACACTTAACTTTTCTATAGCAACCAGCTTGTATAACACACTTAACTTTTCTATAGCAACCAGCTTGTATAACACACTTAACTTTTCTATAGCAACCAGCTTGTATAACACACTTAACTTTTCTATAGCAACCAGCTTGTATAACACACTTAACTTTTCTATAGCAACCAGCTTGTATAACACACTTAACTTTTCTATAGCAACCAGCTTGTATAACGCACTTAACTTTTCTATAGCAACCAGCTTGTATAACACACTTAACTTTTCTATAGCAACCAGCTTGTATAACACACTTAACTTTTCTATAGCAACCAGCTTGTATAACACACTTAACTTTTCTATAGCAACCAGCTTGTATAACACACTTAACTTTTCTATAGCAACCAGCTTGTATAACACACTTAACTTTTCTATAGCAACCAGCTTGTATAACGCACTTAACTTTTCTATAGCAACCAGCTTGTATAACGCACTTAACTTTTCTATAGCAACCAGCTTGTATAACACACTTAACTTTTCTATAGCAACCAGCTTGTATAACGCACTTAACTTTTCTATAGCAACCAGCTTGTATAACACACTTAACTTTTCTATAGCAACCAGCTTGTATAACACACTTAACTTTTCTATAGCAACCAGCTTGTATAACACACTTAACTTTTCTATAGCAACCAGCTTGTATAACACACTTAACTTTTCTATAGCAACCAGCTTGTATAACACACTTAACTTTTCTATAGCAACCAGCTTGTATAACACACTTAACTTTTCTATAGCAACCAGCTTGTATAACACACTTAACTTTTCTATAGCAACCAGCTTGTATAACACACTTAACTTTTCTATAGCAACCAGCTTGTATAACACACTTAACTTTTCTATAGCAACCAGCTTGTATAACGGACTTAACTTTTCTATAGCAACCAGCTTGTATAACACACTTAACTTTTCTATAGCAACCAGCTTGTATAACACACTTAACTTTTCTATAGCAACCAGCTTGTATAACACACTTAACTTTTCTATAGCAACCAGCTTGTATAACGGACTTAACTTTTCTATAGCAACCAGCTTGTATAACGCACTTAACTTTTCTATAGCAACCAGCTTGTATAACGGACTTAACTTTTCTATAGCAACCAGCTTGTATAACGGACTTAACTTTTCTATAGCAACCAGCTTGTATAACACACTTAACTTTTCTATAGCAACCAGCTTGTATAACGGACTTAACTTTTCTATAGCAACCAGCTTGTATAACACACTTAACTTTTCTATAGCAACCAGCTTGTATAACACACTTAACTTTTCTATAGCAACCAGCTTGTATAACGGACTTAACTTTTCTATAGCAACCAGCTTGTATAGCACACTTAACTTTTCTATAGCAACCAGCTTGTATAACGCACTTAACTTTTCTATAGCAACCAGCTTGTATAACACACTTAACTTTTCTATAGCAACCAGCTTGTATAACACACTTAACTTTTCTATAGCAACCAGCTTGTATAACACACTTAACTTTTCTATAGCAACCAGCTTGTATAACACACTTAACTTTTCTATAGCAACCAGAACCCGACCTCTTGTCCTATGTTGATACCGCTGAGCTATCTCGGCTCATCTGCTAAAGTAGTGCCCAGCATATGAACCTCAGTAGCCAACATCTGCTAAAGTAGTGCCCAGCATATGAACCTCAGTAGCCAACATCTGCTAAAGTAGTGCCCAACATATGAACCTCAGTAGCCAACATCTGCTAAAGTAGTGCCCAACATATGAACCTCAGTAGCCAACATCTGCTAAAGTAGTGCCCAACATATGAACCTCAGTAGCCAACATCTGCTAAAGTAGTGCCCAACATATGAACCTCAGTAGCCAACATCTGCTAAAGTAGTGCCCAACATATGAACCTCAGTAGCCAACATCTGCTAAAGTAGTGCCCAACATATGAACCTCAGTAGCCAACATCTGCTAAAGTAGTGCCCAACATATGAACCTCGGTAGCCAACATCTGCTAAAGTAGTGCCCAACATATGAACCTCAGTAGCCAACATCTGCTAAAGTAGTGCCCAACATATGAACCTCGGTAGCCAACATCTGCTAAAGTAGTGCCCAACATATGAACCTCAGTAGCCTACATCTGCTAAAGTAGTGCCCAACATATGAACCTCAGTAGCCAACATCTGCTAAAGTAGTGCCCAACATATGAACCTCAGTAGCCAACATCTGCTAAAGTAGTGCCCAACATATGAACCTCAGTAGCCAACATCTGCTAAAGTAGTGCCCAACATATAAACCTCAGTAGCCAACATCTGCTAAAGTAGTGCCCAACATATGAACCTCAGTAGCCAACATCTGCTAAAGTAGTGCCCAACATATGAACCTCAGTAGCCTACATCTGCTAAAGTAGTGCCCAACATATGAACCTCGGTAGCCAACATCTGCTAAAGTAGTGCCCAACATATGAACCTCAGTAGCCAACATCTGCTAAAGTAGTGCCCAACATATGAACCTCAGTAGCCAACATCTGCTAAAGTAGTGCCCAACATATGAACCTCAGTAGCCAACATCTGCTAAAGTAGTGCCCAACATATGAACCTCAGTAGCCAACATCTGCTAAAGTAGTGCCCAACATATGAACCTCAGTAGCCAACATCTGCTAAAGTAGTGCCCAACATATGAACCTCAGTAGCCAACATCTGCTAAAGTAGTGCCCAACATATGAACCTCAGTAGCCAACATCTGCTAAAGTAGTGCCCAACATATGAACCTCAGTAGCCAACATCTGCTAAAGTAGTGCCCAACATATGAACCTCAGTAGCCAACATCTGCTAAAGTAGTGCCCAACATATGAACCTCAGTAGCCAACATCTGCTAAAGTAGTGCCCAACATATGAACCTCAGTAGCCTACATCTGCTAAAGTAGTGCCCAACATATGAACCTCAGTAGCCTACATCTGCTAAAGTAGTGCCCAACATATGAACCTCAGTAGCCAACATCTGCTAAAGTAGTGCCCAACATATGAACCTCAGTAGCCTACATCTGCTAAAGTAGTGCCCAACATATGAACCTCAGTAGCCAACATCTGCTAAAGTAGTGCCCAACATATGAACCTCAGTAGCCTACATCTGCTAAAGTAGTGCCCAACATATGAACCTCAGTAGCCTACATCTGCTAAAGTAGTGCCCAACATATGAATCTCAGTAGCCAACATCTGCTAAAGTAGTGCCCAACATATGAACCTCAGTAGCCTACATCTGCTAAAGTAGTGCCCAACATATGAACCTCAGTAGCCTACATCTGCTAAAGTAGTGCCCAACATATGAACCTCAGTAGCCAACATCTGCTAAAGTAGTGCCCAACATATGAACCTC
The DNA here is from genome assembly GCA_032433765.1 of Megaustenia siamemsis. Taxonomy (NCBI): domain Eukaryota; kingdom Metazoa; phylum Mollusca; class Gastropoda; order Stylommatophora; family Ariophantidae; genus Megaustenia; species Megaustenia siamemsis. Next base: position 28,163,941 of record JAVIAB010000117.1, on the reverse strand, counting down.
AGTAGCCTACATCTGCTAAAGTAGTGCCCAACATATGAATCTCAGTAGCCTAGTTGGGAAAACCACCCGTCTGGGTTACCGACGTTCGGACAACCAGTGTTCGATTCCCGCTGGAAGCAGTGTGAGTTGTACTCGTAGATGGAAAAAAAAAATACCACAACCCCTGGCATTAATGGGTACCAGGGTAGTACTCTGGGAGGGTGAGAAATGTCGTTTCATATCGTAAGATTCTATGCTTGAAGCGACACTATCCAGAAGTCACCGAGAACTTCTAGAATAGGCGGCTGTGCATTTATGAGTGAAAACTTGCGTGCTAAGACGCCGATTCAAGTCTCGTACTTTACCTTTACCCTTTACATGACGAACAGAGAAGCTTTACCTTTACCTTTACATGACGAACAGAGAAGCTTTACCTTTACCTTTACATGACGAACAGAGAAGCTTTACCTTTACCTTTACATGACGAACAGAGAAGCTTTACCTTTACCCTTTACATGACGAACAGAGAAGCTTTACCTTTACCTTTACATGACGAACAGAGAAGCTTTACCTTTACCCTTTACATGACGAACAGAGAAGCTTTACCTTTACCTTTACATGACGAACAGAGAAGCTTTACCTTTACCCTTTACATGACGAACAGAAAAGCTTTACCTTTACCTTTACATGGCGAACAGAGAAGCTTTACCTTTACCCTTTACATGACGAACAGAGAAGCTTTACCTTTACCCTTTACATGACGAACAGAAAAGCTTTACCTTTACCTTTACATGACGAACAGAGAAGCTTTACCTTTACCTTTACATGACTAACAGAGAAGCTTTACCTTTACCTTTACATGACGAACAGAGAAGCTTTACCTTTACCTTTACATGACGAACAGAGAAGCTTTACCTTTACCTTTACATGACGAACAGAGAAGCTTTACCTTTACCTTTACATGACGAACAGAGAAGCTTTACCTTTACCTTTACATGACGAACAGAGAAGCTTTACCTTTACCTTTACATGACGAACAGAGAAGCTTTACCTTTACCTTTACATGACGAACGGAGAAGCTTTACCTTTACCTTTACATGACGAACAGAGAAGCTTTACCTTTACCTTTACATGACGAACGGAGAAGCTTTACCTTTACCTTTACATGACGAACGGAGAAGCTTTACCTTTACCTTTACATGACGAACAGAGAAGCTTTACCTTTACCTTTACATGACGAACGGAGAAGCTTTACCTTTACCTTTACATGACGAACAGAGAAGCTTTACCTTTACCTTTACATGACGAACAGAGAAGCTTTACCTTTACCTTTACATGACGAACAGAGAAGCTTTACCTTTACCTTTACATGACGAACAGAGAAGCTTTACCTTTACCTTTACATGACGAACAGAGAAGCTTTACCTTTACCTTTACATGACGAACAGAGAAGCTTTACCTTTACCTTTACATGACGAACAGAGAAGCTTTACCTTTACCTTTACATGACGAACAGAGAAGCTTTACCTTTACCCTTTACATGACGAACAGAGAAGCTTTACCTTTACCTTTACATGACGAACAGAGAAGCTTTACCTTTACCTTTACATGACGAACAGAGAAGCTTTACCTTTACCTTTACATGACGAACAGAGAAGCTTTACCTTTACCTTTACATGACGAACAGAGAAGCTTTACCTTTACCTTTACATGACGAACAGAGAAGCTTTACCTTTACCTTTACATGACGAACAGAGAAGGCTCTTGTGGCCATCACCTGTACCATACCGGGACATGCTGTACGGAGATATCACCAGCGTTGAGCCGACGAACGCTTTCTTCGAACCTATTAATATTGAAGATATACGCAGAAGTAGAAGAAAACTTCCACCGGTTGGTTTGTTTTCTCTCTCTCTCTCTCTCTCTCTCTCTCTCTCTCTCTCTCTCTCTCTCACTCTCTCTCTCTCTCTCGGTAGTTCAGCAATTAGAATTCATTTAAGTGGAGTTTAACCGTTGTCATGTCTACATAACAAAATGGTAAACTGTTAGGACTGTTCCGTATTCAAGTTGATACACATGAATTACGTGGCATTATTTGTAATTATTACTGTTGATAATTTTTATATTCAGCTATTATTTTATGTTAGGATCATCATCGCAGTACTCTGGGCGCAGATAAGATCTTCTCCTCGAAATACAGGGAACATCCGCTGAGAACCATGACTCATGTGCACGAACACCGTCGTACAGTCTGCTGTCCATAAATAGTAGGGATGCGTTACTGGTCAAATTTCAAAGCATGAAATTACAATTAAGATAAATGTTATCTATTGAGATATACATTTGTCAGGTTTCAGATCGTAAATCTGTATTTTTCAACTATTTCAGGCTGTAGTGAATGCAACGTTCTGCGGGAGATCTGGCTAAAGACATGGATTCTTTCAGACAGGCTGTAGTGAATGCAACGTTCTGCGGGAGATCTGGCTAAAGACAGGGATTCTTTCAGACAGGCTGTAGTGAGTGCAGCGTCCTGCAAAGAACATGCGACCTGATGTTCATAATGATGATGATGATGATGATGATGATGATGATGATGATGATGATGATGATGATGATATGATAAAAAGCTAGAAGATATTAAGAAAGAGAAATGCACACCACGATCAAGGTTGGTAAAGAATTTAAGGAAAATGAATTCACTTGGGACAGGTTTATGAAATTAGCTGGTTACTTGGTTGATCGACAGATGATCCTCACTTGATACAAGACAACGCCAAACGTATTTGGATCCCATCCTCACTTGATATAAGACAACGCCAAACGTATTTGGATCCCATCCTCACTTGATATAAGACAACGCCAAACGTATTTGGATCCCATCCTCAGAGAATCTCTTAACGTGCAGCTATTGTCAACACCAGCTCTGTACTGGTTTACTAGTCTTCTTTACCTTCATGCGTGGCGCTCTCCGTCAACCCAATTGACATGACGTTCTTGTAGTCTGTTCACAGTTGTAGTTTCACATTCATTGTCCGAATCGTCCCAGCTCCTTGAGATCACGGTCCATTCTCGTCCTCTACGCAGCAACGATCCAAGCCTATCTGCTCGTTCGTTCCCTTTGTACCCAAATGGTCGGTATAAAAATGAAGCAATTTTTAATCAGCCTTAACCTCTTCAAAGACTCTAACCGTTGCGTTCGAGTCCAGCCTATTTCGATATTCCTGGGAATACTCATTGAGTCACTGAAACGTGTAAATGTGTCAAGTTTTCTCCAGTTACTGCCATGACCGCCATCGTTAAACTACTTGTAGTCGAGATAAAAGCACCGAACAATTGTCCCCACAACCTGAGCTGTGACGGCCCTAAGAGCTCTGTCTATGGAGAACAACCGATCCAACTGTGTATGTGACTAATTCACCCTCAGAAAAAAAACCCAAACCTTTACTTCAGCTTTCACGACTTGTGTGCGTGTTTTTTTTTGTTTTTTTTTTTTAAGTTTCTGCACAGAGTTCGAAGGGGGACTACAGTCTTGAGGCATTCGTGCCCATCAAGTGAATCAATATGTTGAACTACATCCTCGAATTGATCCATCCAAGATCTCCCTCTCTTTAACCTGCTACATTTCTGACCCCTGATCTCACTGTGAAGTGGTTTGTTAAGCGTTAGCGCTGATTAGATGGCTTGTGATTGACAAACTTGTGTCGCCTTACATGCTGGAGAGATCAACGAGGTAGTTCAGCGTTACGTTTGATCGGGATAAATAACAGTTGCTCTCCTTTTTTGTTTGTCTGTCATATGTGCCGTATAGTACGTGAAGGCGCGATAATTTCTATGTCTGAGATACGCAATCACTGCTTTCTTTTCACAATTCAGGTCGGTTCCGGTAAACTTTTAGAAATTTAGCGGTCTCGATATAGACCTTTATAATGAATGGGTAATTGAGCACCCGGATTGTCGTCAGTTGACATTCTCATGCTGGAGTACTTGTTGGTCTCGTGCCAAGACGCCGGTCTCGAGACAGAGAGGTTGTGAGTTCAAATCCTGGTTGCATCAGATGGGATTTTTATTTGTGATTTCTCTCTGCGACAACCACCCCTAGTATCGGCAGCGAGGCCGGCTTGAAACGTCAAATACTTATCGACGGAAAAAAAAATGACTACTTCCAAAGACGCAGTTATTTGCCTGTGCGGCGAGGGACCCCTGTGTACACGAATGCCAGGGAAAAAGCGGATTAACACGCGGCGAACGAAATAAAAAAAAAAAAAACCTAATGCTAATGACAATGATAATACAAATGTAAGTTAACCAGAGCTTCAGGGTCTCGTATTTCACGATTATCTCGTTTTATGGAGTGGGTGATATTTGAGGTGAACTTTTTTTTCTTTTCTAATTGGGGGAAAAAAAGAGCTTGGTAAAGCTTTGTCTTTATTCAAGAGATTTAACAGATCGTATCAAAATTGATGTTTTTCAACATTTTCTTTTTTTCTTTTTTAAACGAATATTGAGTTTGTGCTTAATGCCACGCCTGCACAAAATGTAGAGTGACGTCAACTTTGAAGCTATTCACATTCATGTATATGAACTCAGTTAGAAGAATAAAGACTCGGGCTGGTGAATAATTAACCGCTTCCAGGCAGGCAGCATTGTTGTTGTTGTTGTTGCTGCTGTTGTTGAAATTGTAACAAACTGTGAATATCCTAGATCTGTAGTAGCTAACAATGGAGACCGTTAGAAAAAGATCGAAAGAAATTAGCAATAGTACCTTAAAAAAGCTAAACGCTTTGAAGGAGGTGTAGCACAATACCCGCAAGACAGTAAAATGTAATATGAAAATTGTTTGTTTATTGAAAATGATTTGTCTTGTTTATTTTTATGCTGCATGATGGTAACGATTGTTTCTTCGATATAACCATTACTTCTGTTTTCTTACTATTCAGACTGAGAGCTTTCTTGTTGCTTTCTTTTACTATTATATCTATCATTTCTTGTAGTTCGTTCTCTGTCTCTGCTATTAAGACTGTGTCATCCGCATATCGTAAATTATTTATGTTGTGACCGTTGACTTCAATGCTTTTTTTGTCTGCTATTGATCTCATAATATATTCGCTGCAAAGTGAAAACAAATCCGGTGACAGAACACAGCCTTGTCTGACTCCTTGTTTTATATATTGAAATTGTCCTGTTTGGTTGTTTCGTATAGCTGCTGTTTGTTGCCAGTACATGTTTTTTATGATTCACAGATGCATGCCATCAATGTTTAATTTCTCCAGCATATTTATTATTTCCATGTGATTTACTTTGTCAAATGCTTTCGTGTAGTTTATAAAGCACATATATATATCTTTCTTTACCTCTATAGATCTTTCTATCAATGTTCTTAAGATGTATATTGCATTATTGGTGCCCTTTCCTTCCACAAATCCACATTGTTCCTCACTTATTTCTGGTTTTATTTTGTTCCTTACCCGTCTCATGATGATTCTTAGTAATATTTTAGTCATATGGCTTATGAGACTAATAGTGCGATGGTTTTCACAATCAGTGGCGCCTGACTTCTTCGGTATGGCTACAAAGATAGATTTTAGTAGATCTTCAGGTATGTGTCCAGTGTTATATATGTCATTGAGTAGTTTTGTTATGACTTGTACTCCCAGCTCTCCTAATGCATTTATCTCTTCGACTGTTGTATTGTCGGGACCTGGAGCTTTGCCTCTTTTCATGTGTTGAATTGCGTCCTCCACTTCACTCTGCATTATTGGTGGTCCTGTGTCTTCATTTGAATTGTTTAATTCTGGTCTTTCATCATCATAGAGTTCACTGATATATTCTGTCTATCTTTCCATTGTCTTCTCCTGTCCAATTATTATATTTCCTTCCTTTGATTTCACTCATCCTGAAACTTTGACTTCTTTTCTTCCTGTTAATTCATTTAACTGATTGTGCATACATTTTGAGTCTTTCTTTTGTTGTTTTCCCATTTCTTCACATTTCTGTTTTAACCATCCTTCCTTTGCTTCTCTGCATTTGTTTTGGATCTCTTTGTGCAATATTTTGTATGTCCGTTCTTCTTTCTTATGTTTTCTTCTTTCGTCCATTAGTTGTAATATTTCTTCTGTCATCCATTTCTTTTTGTTGATTCTTTTAGTCACTGGTATTACTTCTTTTGATGTTTGTTGAATCGATTGATTTATTACATTGGATAATGAAAAAGAGCAATGAAGACATATTAAAAGACATAAATATTTTAAAAAAAAAAGAACTGGTTTATAAACACCATTCTACAGAGAAAATTATAATACTATAGCCACGTCAAAAGTCACAGCCCGACTGTATGATGTCTTCAATACCTACGTTTTTTTGTCACCTCAGATCCTTATCACGTGTATTATTACATGGTCCATTTTAAGTAGTGGTACCGGGGCTTCACCCCTGAACTTTTTATGCATCAGAAAAATATTTTGTGACATTTATTAAGTTTGGATTTATTTCTCTTACGCCAATATTTCTTCTAAATGAATTCCTGCTAACCTTTCTGCTAAATAGGTGCGCTGTGTCACTAGTTTTATACAGCAAAGCCGCGAGATCTGTGCCTTTCGATCCGATACATCCGACTTCGTCATGGGTAGATTTCTCTAAACAATTGTGCCCAGGCAGCGGCCATTTTTTGGCCTATTCTTTGCGACTTTAAACTACGAAGAGCTCTTTAACGTGCGCAAGTGCACACGGGACCTCCTGCTACTTGTCGTCGCCCGAGAGGTCTAGACAACGATCTTACTACCCAGAGAGTAGGGATGGTATGAAGTCAAGAAAATACCGCGCAATCGAAATGAAAAATTCCCACCTTCTGTGGCGTGATTCGAATCCAAGTCTTTCCTGTTTAGAGGCCGACGTCTTACTTCTAGACCCCCCAGTCCTATGCTCAAATAGTTTATTTTTCTGCTTCCATCCCTTTGTTTGCAATAGCTTGTATATTTCAGATGCATTTAAATGTTTTCCCCTACACTACAAAATGTCTCATAATTTCCGTTATATCAAAATGTGAAACACGCGGTTTTGAAACTTATTTTATAATTTACATTTCCCCATTTGTGAAGTAAAAATACATTTGTCTCCCCTACCTTGCAAGAAGTATGGGAAATATCGTGTTAGTGTCCACATTTTTTAATGACCAAGCACATTTTTGGGTGGACGTCAGTCTGCCTTTATTTTCCAGAACAATCTCCGATACCCCATTTTTAAAGGCTGTGTAAATCCGGAGCCACGCCAGTCCGAAAAAGTCCACCACTTCTCCGGAATGAGCCCGGAATGAACCCGGACCCTTCCGATCCCCACATGTAAATACCCATAATTCTATGTTATCACAATGTTCTTCATATCGGGGTATTCAGTAAAAACCTATAATCTTATATTATCACAACGTTCTTTGTATTTAGATATTTGGCAAACACATATCATTCTATGCCATCACAATGATCTTTACACTCACGTATTTAGGACATCATAGGGTATTTAGTAAATGTCACGTAGAGCCAGTCTTAACATATGGATGCGAGTCATGGACAATAGGACAACAGACAAGAAAATCACTGGAGTCTGTAGAAATGTGGTTTTACAGAAGAATGTTGAGAATACCATGGACAGCTAAGAAGAGTAATGAAGAGGTTCTGAGGGAGGGCAAAGCAAAAGGAGAGCTAATTTCCAATGTTAGGAAGAGACAATCATAATTTTTTGGCCATGTAATGAGAATAGAACAACTTGATGATATTGTAACGACTGGAAAAATTGAGGGACGAAGAGATAGAGGGAAGCAAAGAGAAAAAATAACAGACAGCTTAAGAGAATGGCTTGGCAGAAGGTCAACAACAGAAATTATAAATAGCTGCCGAGACCGAAAATTGTGGAGAGACATGATCACCTACGCCACTAGGCCCGGTACTGTTCGCTTGTTGCAATACTTTAGTGACCCGTCTGTCACCTAATGGTTGTAAACCTGTTACTGTTTCTAGAGTCTTGATAGGTGTAGATTTCATAGCACCAGTGATGATACCGGCAGCTTGGTTCTGTGTTCTGTTAATTTTGCTAGTTCTCGCGATAGCTCAGTGGTCAGGGAACTGGACTACAAAGGACAAGAGGTAGGGTTCGATCCCAACCGACGGCTTCCGGGTTCACCCGGCCTTTAATGGGTACCGGATTTTTTTTGGGAAAGTAAAGCGGCACGGGCGTAATACCGACCACATAACCCCAAAAATCGTGTGCCGAAGGTCTGTAAAATATATGGTCACTAACACAATATTCCCTATACTCTACTTGGTGTGGCGGGGTACTTTACTTTTTTTCTTACTGCTTAGTTTTCTGGCTTTTCTGAAATGGTCGACAAGTTTTAACAACTACCAGACCTTCTTTCAGGCGTTGAATCCCCGTGTACATTTCATGATTAATTTCATCTATATCGTCCACTTCATGTTCAGGTCGTACATTTAAACTATCACAAGTTCCGGTCGTCATTTATATCATGCCAACCGCGCAATACTCGTCTTTTGCAAATCTTCAATCGTACACATAAACTATCACAAGATTCGATCGTCATTTATATCATGTCAAATGCGCAATACCCGTCTTCTGCAAATCTTCGTCATTTGTCACAAACGTATACTTACTTACCTTATCTAAAAAGCAAGCTCCAACATGTAGACCCCACCTAGGCACGCAGTCATAAGATTACGCATGCCTCCACACTAATATCTTCTGAGGCCACTGAATTCGTTGATCTTCAAAATAAAAAAAATCAATAAATTTTAATCGAGTTCGTTCGATTATCGATATTTATATTGTGTAGACGAGCTTTGCGCTGATAAAGAGATTTGAGGTCTGGATTATGTATAAACCTGCTGAGAAAAGCGTATAGAAATGTATATAGCCAACAAGTGTTGAGTTATTCCACTGTTGTCAGCCAGTGTTTGTACTAGGGTCATATCTAGCGTCTATCGGAGTAAATCATGCTCATAAATAATGCACGTTTCCGGAAACAGAACAAACGTCTTCATGCAAACATATTAAAAAGACAAAACATTGTAAAACATCATGAATACGTTTACAGGAGAGGTGTCGGCAGACACCATGAATACGTTTACAGGAGAGGTGTCGGCAGACACCATGAATACGTTTACAGGAGAGGTGTCGGCAGACATCATGAAACCGTTTACAGGCGAGGTGGCGGCAGACATCATGAAACCGTTTACAGGAGAGGTGTCGGCAGACATCATGAAACCGTTTACAGGCGAGGTGTTGGAAGACATCATGAAACCGTTTACAGGCGAGGTGGCGGCAGACATCATGAAACCGTTTACAGGAGAGGTGTCGGCAGACATCATGAAACCGTTTACAGGCGGGGTGGCGGCAGACATCATGAATACGTTTACAGGAGAGGTGTCGGCAGACATCATGAAACCGTTTACAGGCGAGGTGTCGGCAGACATCATGAAACCGTTTACAGGAGAGGTGTCGGCAGACATCATGAAACCGTTTACAGGCGAGGTGGCGGCAGACATCATGAAACCGTTTACAGGAGAGGTGTCGGCAGACATCATGAAACCGTTTACAGGCGAGGTGGCGGCAGACATCATGAAACCGTTTACAGGAGAGGTGTCGGCAGACATCATGAAACCGTTTACAATAGAGGTGTCGGCAGACATCATGAAACCGTTTTCAGGAGAGGTGTTGGCAGACATCATGAAACCGTTTACAGGAGAGGTGTTGGCAGACATCATGAAACCGTTTACAGGAGAGGTGGCGGCAGACATCATGAAACCGTTTACAGGAGAGGTGTTGGCAGACATCATGAAACCGTTTACAGGAGAGGTGGCGGCAGACATCATGAAACCGTTTACAGGAGAGGTGGCGGCAGACATCATGAAACCGTTTACAGGAGAGGTGTTGGCAGACATCATGAAACCGTTTACAGGAGAGGTGGCGGCAGACATCATGAAACCGTTTACAGGAGAGGTGGCGGCAGACATCATGAAACCGTTTACAGGAGAGGTGGCGGCAGACATCATTAATACTTGTACAGGAGAGGCAGATAGTTATATAAACAAACACTTTAGAGCTGGGCAGGTTGATACACACATACAATACAGCGTTACAAAACCTGATAAACACTTACATATAAAATCCTGCACTTGCATGACCTGAGTCATAGCTAACCGCTTGAATCAGGATAAAACAGCCGGACCTGATATAAACATTACTACACCTCCTCTCCTGGTAGGTTTGGAAATAGATTAACCTGATATAGACATTACTACACCCCCTCTCCTGGTAGGTTTGGAAATAGATTAACCTGATATAGACATTACTACACCTCCTCTCCTGGTAGGTTTGGAAATAGATTAACCTGATATAGACATTACTACACCTCCTCTCCTGGTAGGTTTGGAAATAGATTAACCTGATATAGACATTACTACACCTCCTCTCCTGGAAGGTTCGGAAATAGATTAACCAGCCAGTCCAAGAGAACAGAGTACACGGTACCCCAAAAATTCCCTGCTTTAGTCGGATGTGTCGGGGTAGAAGGCGTAAAATAAAGTAACTGTAAAAGACAAAACAACGCATCTACACACATTTACAACCTATTACAGGACAGGCAATGATGGTAATAACAAATAAAGGACTCAGACTTAATAGCAGAAAGACAGAAGTAATGGTAACAACAAAGACAAAGACATCACCTCAGTGCAAAATACAGACAAGCAGAACAATATTAAAACAGGTAAATGAATTTAAATATTTGGGAACTTTGTTAACCTCAGATGGAAGATGTACAAAAGAGGTGAGATGCAGAATGGCTCAGGCAAAACCAGCTTTCCAAAAAATGAGGAAGATACTATGCAATTCTTTCTTGAATTTGTCCTCACTGGTGGTATGGACTCTTTTGATGTTTGTTGCATTGATTATTTCAGCATTTCCCACTGTTTATCAATGTTTTGTATCTTCTCTATTGCATTGTACCGGTTCTGAATTGTGATTTTATATTTGTTTTGCAGCTTCTTGTCTGATTTGAGTAAATCTAAATTTAACTTGATGTTAACTGAGGCTCGTTTTGTTGGTTTTAATTTTACTCTAAGCTTTCCCACAACTGGCACATGATCACTATATTTTTGACAATAGAAACAAGAAAAAGAGTTATTAAATGTTACGTAGAGCCAGTCTTAACATATGGATGCGAATCATGGACAATAGGACAACAGACAAGAAAATCACTGGAGTATGTAGAAATGTGGTTTTACAGAAGAATGTTGAAAGTACCATGGACAGCTAAGAATAGTAATGAAGATGTTCTGAGAGAGGTCAAAGCAAAAAGAGAGCTCATTTCCAATATTAGGAGGAAACAATTATAATTTTTTGGCCATGTAATGAGAAGAGAACAGCTGGAATATATTGTAACAACTGGGAAAATTGAGGCACGAAGAGATAGAAGGAAGCAAAGAGAAAAAATACCAGACAGCTTAAGAGAGTGGCTTGGCAGAAGGTCAACAACAGAAATGATAAATAACTGTCGTGATCGAAAATTTTGGAGAGACATGATCACCTACGCCAGCAGGCCCAGTACTTGATGATGATGAATGACGGTAATACGGAGTCGTCAGGATAATGCAATGGGAGGAGGAACGGTCAGATAATGAAACCTATAATACCAAACACGCTTTGTGTCGTTACTGGTGATCGCAAACAGTTACATACTGGTCTGGGAGCAGAGACACCCCTCGGCAACAGCGCTGGAAGCTGCTTGTGACTCATAGCTGATGGCTTTCGCAAGAACAGTAGAAACAGAACCATACAGACACTATTACGCATCTTCGTAGTGCCTTTAGTAACAGACTAAGCGAATCCTTTCAGAAGAAATTATATGTTTACAGCACTCGGAAAAAAATGACGATTCCTGACTGGACTACCGACGTTCGGACAACCCGTGTTCGATTCTCGCTTGGAGCAGTGTGAATTGTACTCGTGGTTGGAGAAAAAAAATATACCACCACAGTCGACTCAGACGTTGGCAGAAATGGGTACCAGGGTTTTACTCTGGAAAGGTGAGGAATGTCGCTTCGCATCTGAGTTTCGATGCTTGAGGCGACACTATACAGAAATTTCCGAACATTTCTGGATAGGCGGCCGAGCACATATGGGTGGAAACTCGCGTGCTAAGACGCCGGTTCAAGTCTCGTACTTGACCTTTTACCTTTACTAACAACAGAAAAAGAAAAGAAAACAAAGAACAATTGTGAACAAGCTGATTTATCGCCTCTGAAGTTTCCCTCTATAATATTCATTGATTATTAATTGTCTCTAGTAGAAGATTAACCAGTCTATTCTGGACAAACGAGAGGGAAGACAAGCCGGTACTCAAAAATGCCGCGCAGAAGTCGGATATTTTGGGCTGAAAGGCGCAGATAAGTAACAACACAACGCATCTAAGCCCATCCTAGCCCATCTAAGCCCATCCTAGCCCATCTAAGCCCATCCTAGCCCATCTAAGCCCATCCTAGCCCATCCTAGCCCATCTAAGCCCATTCAATGCTCTTTTAAGAATCTGATGATGAAGTGGACTACGCATTCCTTTAGTAGTCATAGAGTTATAGCCAGCAAGAAAGATTCTGCTCCACCATCACTGCCCGACGCTGTTTTGTCAGGCAGTTTCTCTCATTGCTGATCTACAGACACCTATAGATTTACTTAGACCTGTGGACTGAGAAGGAATATCCGGAAAACCTACATGCGTGACGTTTTTAATGTTTGCAAACAGAAGGGGGTGTATGGGTTAAGTGACGTCAGCCGTCTATAGCTCCTATAGTATAAAACGCCAAGCTAGTTGGAGGGTTTTTAGTTGTATTTTCTGTCCGCGGGCTTTAGTAGACCTATAGTTGGCTGTGGCTGATCTCGTTAATAATGGAATGGCAGGTCTCGCTGCACAACGAACAATGACATTTTACATCAGATTGTCTCGCTTCTTTTTTCTTACGTCTTGTTTCTTCTAACTTGATCTCATTTCATTGTCAAATATTGACATGCCCCTTTTATACATCTTTTTCGCGTGCTACGATCATGTGCACGCTTTAATTTTTTTTTTTGTTTTTTTTTTTTTTGTTAAATCATTAATGGAAATTACATCTGTAGACCTTATTGACTAAGCTCTGCAATCATCACAAAGTCACCTTGCGGTGGATCCCATCTCAATGTGGAATACCAAGAAACGAGAAAGCGGACCAGCTGGCAAAGGAAGGCGCGCGGGCATACATCCAGATGTACCAAGTACATACCATCAAAAGATACAGAAAATCTAATTAAATAGAAGGCCACAAGCGCCAAATCAAGACGCCTTTCATAATATGAATAGAAATGATCAAGTTATCATTATATGCCTTAGAACAGGACACAATTGATTCCACAGTTACACGTATAAAAAATTCAAGATTGGCACCTCAGCCACATGTACATATGGACAGATGCAACTGACTGCTGAACATATACTTCAAGACTGTACTGATTATAGTACACAGAGAGAAACCCACTTGCTCATAGATATAACAGTGCAGACAAAACTTTAACGGCCACTGCATGCATTTTATTGGAAAAAAAAAGAAAATGTATATAAGAAACAACATTGCAGATATAGACAATACTTCAGGTGAACGAAAGATAGATCATTGATGGAGAATTTACTCTGGGATGCCATGTAAGTGTTTTTGTTTTTATTTTTAAGTCTGCTCATAGATCACTTCCAGCCTACCAGCCTATACATATCATGGAATTGTACAATATATTCTCACTTATTACAATATAATAATATATGGTCGATGTACAACTGAGGGGATATGTAGAATGGCTCAGGTAAAAGCAGCTTTCCAAAAAAATGAGAAAGATACTGTGTCTCCATGTGAATCTATTTTTGAAATTAGAGACAAGAAAAAAGTTCTTAAATGTTTTATAAAGCCAGTCTTAACATATGGATGTGAATCATGGTCAATATAGTAACAGACAAGAAGATCACTGGTGGCTGTAGAAATGTAGTTTTACAGAACAATATTGAGAATATCATGGACAGCTAAGAAGAGTAATGACAACGTTCTGAAAGAGGCCAAAGCCAAAAAAGAGAACTGATATCCAATATATGGAAGAAACAATCATCATTTTTTGGCCATGTAATGAGAAGGGAACCGCTGGAATGTATTGTAACAACTGGGAAAATTGAGGGACGAAGAGATAGAGGGAAGCAAAGAGAAAAGATACCAGACAACTTAAGAGAATGAAAAAAAAAGAGCCCCCGTCACGCCAAGTGGCGTATAGGGAATATTGTGTTAGTGACCATAAATTTTACAGACCTTCAGCACATAAATTTGTGGGGCAATGTGGTCGGTATTACGCCCGTGCCGCTTTACTTTCCCACAAAAAAATCTGGTACCAATTTAAGGCTGGGTGAACCCGGAAACCGTCGGTTGGAATCGAGCCCTACCCCTTGTAGTCCAGTTCACTGACCACTGAGCTATCGCGGCTCCTAAAAAGTAAAGTACCCCCGTCACGCCAAGTGGCGTATAGGGAATATGGTGTTAGTGACCATAAATTTTACATACCTTCAGCACACGATTTTTGGGGTAATGTGGTCGGTATTACGCCCGTGCTGATTTACTTTCCCAGAAAAAAAAACCGCTACCCATTAAAGGCTGGGTGAACCCGGAAGCCTTCGGTTGGGATCGAACCCTACCTCTTGTCCTTTGTAGTCCAGTTCACTAACCACTGAGCTATCGCGGCTCCCAGCTTAAGAGAATGGCTTGGCAAAAAACCAATAACAGAAATGATAAATAACTGTCGAGATCGAAAGTTGTGGTAAGACATGATCACCTACGCCAGCAGGAATGGTACTTGATGATTCTCACTTATTTGAGATGAGTAGCCTGATCCTCTCATTTATAGAAAATGACACACCACAGGCTTTACGATATATTCGATTTGAAAAAAAAAAAAACAAATATCCGCAGACATGGAAATGCTAATTATACAACTTGTCATCGCTCAAAATTCGTTTTAAAAGAAAAAAAAAGTCAGAATACATAAAGTCAACAAAGAAATGGGACAGCATGTTGACAAAAGTATAAAACAAACAGAAAGGTTCACCTCACTGACCCGGCCACGAAGACGTAACTGTAATGAGATCCGAGCAAGCAAACAATGTCATGTCAACTATATTCAAACTCGATAACTAAAACATTGGACAAACTCCCAGACAAGAAGATTGCATTTCTTTTCTTCTTCTGCCAGGGCGTAACCTTTCGTTGTCGTTCCAAGACTTGTTTCTCTAATTTCATGTGATAATGTTTATTTCTAAAACACACACGAACAATCGCTGACTTTCTTACGTCTAGTAAAGATGGCGTTTCGGGCAGGGCCGCGTTCTATGGACACAGTGAATTCTTCAACGATCAACTATTGCTACCCGACCAGCATATATCACAAATAAGACGCTGCGTTTGATGTCTTCTCCGATTCCCCATAGCTTGTCAGGCAGGGTTGGCCACATTTGTATTGAGAGTGTTGCAGTCATGTAGGATATGTTCCACAGTCGCTAGGTCTCACATTTGTATTGAGAGTGCTACAGTCATGTAGGATATGTTCCACAGTCGCTAGGTCTCACATTTGTATTGAGAGTGCTACAGTCATGTAGGATATGTTCCACAGTCGCTAGGTCTCACATTTGTATTGAGAGTGCTACAGTCATGTAGGATATGTTCCACAGTCGCTTGGTCCCACATTTGTATTGAGAGTGCTACAGTCATGTAGGATATGTTCCACAGTCGCTAGGTCCCACATTTGTATTGCGAGTGCTACAGTCATGTAGGATATGTTCCACAGTCGCTTGGTCCCACATTTGTATTGAGAGTGCTACAGTCATGTAGGATATGTTCCACAGTCGCTAGGTCCCACATTTGTATTAAGAGTGCTAGTCATGTAGGATATGTTCCACAGTCGCTAGGTCCCGCATTTGTATTGAGAGTGCTACAGTCATGTAGGATATGTTCCACAGTCGCTAGGTCCCACATTTGTATTGAGAGTGCTGCAGTCATGTAGGATATGTTCCACAGTCGCTAGGTCCCACATTTGTATTGAGAGTGCTGCAGTCATGTAGGATATGTTCCACAGTCGCTAGGTCCCACATTTGTATTGAGAGTGTTGCAGTCATGTAGGATATGTTCCACAGTCGCTAGGTCCCACATTTGTATTGAGAGTGTTGCAGTCATGTAGGATATGTTCCACAGTCGCTAGGTCCCACATTTGTATTGAGAGTGTTGCAGTCATGTAGGATATGTTCCACAGTCGCTAGGTCCCACATTTGTATTGAGAGTGCTACAGTCATGTAGGATATGTTCCACAGTCGCTAGGTCCCACATTTGTATTGAGAGTGCTACAGTCATGTAGGATATGTTCCACAGTCGCTAGGTCCCACATTTGTATTGAGAGTGTTGCAGTCATGTAGGATATGTTCCACAGTCGCTAGGTCCCACATTTGTATTGAGAGTGTTGCAGTCATGTAGGATATGTTCCAGTCGCTAGGTCCCACATTTGCATTGAGAGTGCTACAGTCATGTAGGATATGTTCCGCAGTCGCTAGGTCCCACATTTGTATTGAGAGTGCTACAGTCATGTAGGATATATTCCACAGTCGCTAGGTCCCACATTTGTATTGAGAGTGTTGCAGTCATGTAGGATATGTTCCACAGTCGCTAGGTCCCACATTTGTATTGAGAGTGTTGCAGTCATGTAGGATATGTTCCACAGTCGCTAGGTCCCACATTTGTATTGAGAGTGCTACAGTCATGTAGGATATGTTCCACAGTCGCTAGGTCCCACATTTGTATTGAGAGTGCTACAGTCATGTAGGATATGTTCCACAGTCGCTAGGTCCCACATTTGTATTGAGAGTGTTGCAGTCATGTAGGATATGTTCCACAGTCGCTAGGTCCCACATTTGTATTGAGAGTGTTGCAGTCATGTAGGATATGTTCCAGTCGCTTGGTCCCACATTTGTATTAAGAGTGCTACAGTCATGTAGGATATGTTCCACAGTCGCTAGGTCCCACATTTGTATTGAGAGTGTTGCAGTCATGTAGGATATGTTCCACAGTCGCTAGGTCCCACATTTGTATTGAGAGTGTTGCAGTCATGTAGGATATGTTCCACAGTCGCTAGGTCCCACATTTGTATTGAGAGTGTTGCAGTCATGTAGGATATGTTCCACAGTCGCTAGGTCCCACATTTGTATTGAGAGTGCTACAGTCATGTAGGATATGTTCCACAGTCGCTAGGTCCCACATTTGTATTGAGAGTGCTACAGTCATGTAGGATATGTTCCACAGTCGCTAGGTCCCACATTTGTATTGAGAGTGTTGCAGTCATGTAGGATATGTTCCACAGTCGCTAGGTCCCACATTTGTATTGAGAGTGTTGCAGTCATGTAGGATATGTTCCAGTCGCTAGGTCCCACATTTGCATTGAGAGTGCTACAGTCATGTAGGATATGTTCCGCAGTCGCTAGGTCCCACATTTGTATTGAGAGTGCTACAGTCATGTAGGATATGTTCCACATTCGCTAGGTCCCACATTTGTATTGAGAGTGTTGCAGTCATGTAGGATATGTTCCACAGTCGCTAGGTCCCACATTTGTATTGAGAGTGTTGCAGTCATGTAGGATATGTTCTGCAGTTGCTTGGTCCCACATTTGTATTGAGTGCTACAGTCATGTAGGATATGTTCCACAGTCGCTAGGTCCCACATTTGTGTTGAGAGTTCAACAGTCCTGAAGGATATGTTCCACAGTCGCTAGGTCCCACATTTGTATTGCGAGTGTTGCAGTCATGTAGGATATGCTCCGCAGACGCCGAGTCCCATTTTGTGTATGAGTGCACTGACCTGTTCTTGGTCTGATATTTTGGTGTGCTCGTGGACAAGTTGCATGAAAGTGCAGCATGATCTGTGCTATTCACAAATGGTTTTCAGGAAAAAAAATCCCCTGTCCCAACTACCCCATTAGTTGGTGATGTTCTGGGCTGAGCGACAACCCCCTCTTTTTCCTCCATTAAATTTATATCAATAAATCTTTAGAAGGGATACAATGTTCATTTCTTAACAAGTTTTCAAATACAGTTTCTTCCAATTAGTGAATTGAAAATTGAATGTGACACATCAATGATCATGATCAATTATCAGATTCCTAGTGTTGAATTTTTCTCTATCTCTACATGTCACTGGATGAAATTAGGCACCACATGTATGCAGATATGGAAATGGATCTACTTCTTGGATTTCTCAATGTATAATAGAAGAGCATGTATATATATATTCCTAGAAGATATAAATGAATGAAAATATCAGTGACAAACAACTGTGTCGACGTTTGGAGGAATGTGTTATTGTCAGCACTTTGGGGTGAACTAAGCAATCCACGTTAATGCGTAGATTCATATCTTTGTGTGTATGTCTGTGTTAGTCATATCTCATATCTTGATGTGTGTCAGTGTTAGTCATGCCTCGTATAGCTGTGTACATGTCAGTGTTAGCCATATCTCATATCTTTGTGTGTGCATGTCTGTGTTAGTCACCTCTAGTGACTCGGGCAGATGGTGCTCGTAAACCTGGGAGGGCCGACCATCTAAGGGCAGAATCCCCTTACAGAAAAGACAATCTGCGGCCTTGCAGAAAGATTGGGGACAATCAAAGGCTAAGGAAAGAAAACCTGAATAAAATGCTGGCTGAAATCGGATGCACTGGGCCACTGGCGCAGTACACATTGCAACATTTTAATGGGTGTTCAATCAGAGTGGATCTGGCAGACTCTAATTATGATGTTCTGTCTGTGGGGGCGATCAACACACTTAACCTGACTTCACGTAAGAATCTGGAATCCTACTCTGATTGAGTCCTGATCGCAGAGAGAGAGAGGTTGTGTGTCCCGTTCTACAGATAAACACATTCCCAAAATAAGCTATTTCGTCTTGCCCTTATTTCTCAATTTCAATCTCATGTTTTATAATTTTTTTCTGCTCCACCACATATTAGTGTATGTGTTTTATTGCTCATATATTTCATAACCAATGGAACACAGCATATATTAAAAGAGGAGAAGGGAAAAGCAGACCTGGAGTAAGATGTACAGACAGAGAAACGCTGCATCA
Source organism: Megaustenia siamemsis (assembly GCA_032433765.1). Classification (NCBI taxonomy): domain Eukaryota; kingdom Metazoa; phylum Mollusca; class Gastropoda; order Stylommatophora; family Ariophantidae; genus Megaustenia; species Megaustenia siamemsis. The sequence goes on along the minus strand of JAVIAB010000117.1, from coordinate 28,144,742 downwards.
ATCGGCGAGTGAAGCTGCCAAAAGGGTGAGAACCAGAACTTGGTAAACACCCGAAAGTGTACAGGAGAAAGAAACATTTTATGTATGACATCAGTTTCATGCCAGGCTGCCCTATTTTCCTAGAAAGAAACCTTCAGTCTTCAATCTAGGGGCATTCATCCAGGACAGAACTTAACCACTTGTCCTCTACCTTTCAGCTAGGAGGGGAGATATAATTTGCTGACCTTTGCTCTTCTGCTGCCATTTCCTAAATAGTCCAGTACACAAAAATGCTGCCTGACTATCAGGGCCACTTGAGGGACTACGACTAAAGCAGGGCATTATAGTTATAATTTGTTGTTAGAGTTGACAAACAAAGGTAACCCAGAAGTGTTCAGATGACGAAATGTGCACACACTCATGGTTCTAGCATCAAATCTCAGGTTGTGATATAGTGGATCACTTTCTGAGTCAGCAACTAACAGCTGATCAAGGTCCCACACCAACTCCATGTGATGTGACACAACCACAGCTTACTACACAATGCAACTGCATATTTTTAAAGTCTTTAAAGGGATGAGAAGAGTAGTCACCAAGCAAATTACAGAAGAAACATTTATTGATAACAAAAATGCATATTCCTGAACACAATATATAAGTGAACTATCTCAACAAAATTATATGAAAGGAGAATACCACTTAGGTTACAGCTTTACATAGGTGAATGACAACACAAACAACGTTTCGGCACAATAGACCTTCAGCTGGAACACACAGATATTTAAGAAAATACAATTAACACTATATATAACAAAATAATAATGGAATGTCTGAAACTGAAAATAACAAAGAAATTTCTCTGCAGTGCTCGCTGTGGCCAGTCAAAAGGGAGTGAGCCTCGCTAGGCAATCGCATGGGCCAAAAAAGAGGTGACATTTACTATACGGGTTATAAAATTATGAGAGGAGATGGGTAGTCACAAGCGTATAGACCGTATGGGTTTGTTGTTGCGTTCGCCAGCTTTCAACTCTGACGAAGTTCCTAGAGACTAGGAACTGAATTTTGCATGTTAATCCATTTTTCCCTGGCAGCCGTGTGCACAGGGGTCCCTCTATGTATGGGGTATGGGTTTAATAAAGTATAACTCAAACAGAAATCTAAGAACAAATACACACAAGTGTTCTTGTCCATTGCTTCCGCTGAAGGCCTACCAAGCTAAAATGTCATTTGATTGTGTTGTTCCTCACCTACGTAAAGCTGTAACCACACAACTTTCCCCCTTTATCATCAGCTTCACATTTCTATGCTGTTAACCCCTCCAAAAAAACACCTCCAACATTTTGTTGTCGACTGTTTTCCATGCTATGACACCAAACTATCCAGTATCTTCTCTCTGTTGTCCGTGATCTCTCCCTGTATTTTGCCAGTTGTAACCAAGTATTCCAACTTTCTTCTTCTCATGATGTGCCCGAAAAATTATTGTTTCTTTCTGATGTTTCTCAGGAGTTCCCTTTTGTGTTGGCCTATGAGAATTTCCTCATTGGTCTTTTTAGCTGTCCAGGGAACTTACAACATTCATCTGAGAAACCCCACCTCTGTGGCCTCTAATCGTCTTTTCATGTTTGTTTACTGTCCATGATTCGCTTCTACAGGTCAGAATTGGTTCTATATAGCACCAGATGAATGTTGTATTTGGATATAATTTTTTACTTGGCAACATAAGAAGGTAGTTTGCCATTTCTTTCCTTCTTAGCAGTGACGATACTAGTTGGAGATTACAGCCATCGTCTCTATAAAAGAAATCCTCTGCCTGCCAGCAGAGTGGGGACAATAACTGCCACTACTTGTCGGCTGCTCCCACAACACCATCCACCACCTGCTCCAAAGGCTTCACGTAACCCTTATAGTGGGGCTAAATGGTATCTTCACCTTGCCCAAGGGTGTTCCGAAGACTAGCAAGGAAAGATGATGTCTTACTTCTCCTTTGGTAGGGCAGAACTCTGCCCAACTAACTGGACTCTTCAGATGGTACAAAAAAACTCGAAACAATTGTGTTCCTTTGGGGTGAACTAAAATTAAGGGGGATTCTGGATAACAACTTTTTTTGTTAATTTTATCACTTTTATGATCATTCGCTCATGATCCACAAAAATGTGTGGCTTAGTCCACTCTGGTACTTATTGCTTTCACACAACAAAACATGCACATCTCTCACAAATCAGCATCAGTGAACACAACCAATAGTGAACACAACCAATAACTACTATGTGAAATCAGTTGTACAAAATACTTTATTTGCACAAAATGAAAAGGATGACCCATTTACAATAGTGACAGTTATTGTATCTTGATGACTTGTCACTATGTTTGAGAGCATCAAGTGGGAACTGCACTAAAAGCCAAAATTAAGTGATTGGGTTGTAATTTTGGGTGGGTTTCTATATTTTTCAGGTCCACAAAACAGTTGTCAAATCCTGTTCAAATTATGCAAGGCAATGCAGTTTTACAAGTCAAATCTGTTCAGCTGTGCTGTCTATTTCTCTTTGAACAAACTGAAATCTAAACTCTTAATGCAATTGATTAATAGCTTGTAATTATCACATATCAATTTGGTACCAAGTCAAATAATTTTGATTTAGTGATGTCATTTGTGGTTGTCACAAAACCCAAGTTTGTGTATGCACTGATATCAGTTGTTTCAAGATTTGTATTTTTTTTAAATACCAAAGACATTTTTTTATTATTGAAACACTTAAATAATATGTAGTATGGCAACAGAAAAAATAAGTTTCCCCACCATATATGACTAGTATGTCATTCTTCATAAAGGAAAGGATTTTTAACATCCAAAAGTTTGTTTTCTGGACACAACCAAAAATTGCACGTGATTACAGATTTATCATGACAGAACTCTAGAACCATGTTACAGTTAGTCAGCTTTGATCACTACTGACCATCTTGTTATCTCTGGCCAAGAAAAAATGCTACAAAAGCATCACTTGGCTTTAACAACACATATTTTCTTACAAATTGTCATATTTTGTGTTTAATACTTCAAAATTTGATCAAAGCATTGAACATTTGTGAGATTCAGCAAAATAAATCTGGACAAACATGTCCAAATTATTATATTTTTTAAATTACAATGTTTATATATAATAATGAAAAAAGCCCAAATTTTAAACAAATCCAGACCTCTCCAAAAAAAATGTTTAATGTACAAAAATTGTTATGACCAGAAGTCTGCATTAGATTAAAATTCAATCTAATATAGCAGAACTGTATTAAGTGCAATGAAAGGGATTTTTAAAAAGGATATGCCCACTGGAAATGTCTCCCTTCCTAGCAACTTTCTTTAACAATAATCATCAATGGATTTATCCACTGAACATCACAACATATAGAGCAATTATATTGCTAGTTATATTTATATCTTGTTCATTCAACTGGTAGCCATATCTGCCAAGAGATCATAAAAGTGCGACACTAAAAGTAAAAACTTAAGTTCCCTCCAAGCTGCAACTGAACACTTAAAATATACATTGAGGCTAGTTATAGTAGGCAAAACTTTCATTTGTTTAGCAACCCTAACAGACCTTACAAATGCATGAAAATGATGATTTCTGTTGTCTATCCTGGCCATAACAAAGCTCAAAAAGAAAGGGAGCTTAAAAAGGGCACAACTATTAAATTAGGTTACTGCCTTCCACTACCAATGTAAAAAAATTTTCCAAGGGGAAAAAAATGTTCTTTAATTAAAAAGATATTTAAGACAAATAAATAATATGTTGATGTTTCACTAGCTGTGAATACATTCCCCAACCTATTTGGGCATTATTGGAATAAAATAATATCTTCATGAGCATGTATTGTTTTCAAGTTATTCCTTTTTTCTCCCCCCATAATTTTGCTGCTAAAAATGCTTGCGAAACATTATAACTTGACCAGTGAGTTTGTGGTGAGTTAAATGTTGCAACAGAGTTAATAGACCTTCTGTTCCTGGCGCTGAACAGCCGTCCTTGAGTGGTTTTTCATGAGATAGTCAGTGAACTCCTGGTAAGGGGGTTTGGTGAACACAGTTTCCTTCCAAAGGTCAGGGGTTAGATATGCGTATGTCTTTGAAATTGCAGAGTACGTAGCTTTGGCTGGCAGAAGGAAAAGTTCATGAACAGATTATAATCAATATTAACTACAAATTTTAAGTCACTTTAAACACTAGACAAGTTTATAGTAACATATTTTTTTAAGTAAAATTAAGATTAAGTTTGCATCATCCATATGTTATTTTTTGTGGAAAGTCTATTGTGTGTGATAAATATGCTAATGTGCACACACGAAGACCCAAAGATAATAATATGATACAGAGATCAAAGCACGGTATTGAAACTAAGAATATCAGGTTGAATAAATCCCACCCACCCATCCCATTGTAAACCATATCCACCATCCTATGACGACAGTGGAGCATATAATAATGTTATGGCAGAAAGAAAAAAATGACAAGAATCCCTCCACGGTCATCTAAATCAACAATACGAGGGCATTAGCCAAACTCGAGCAAACTTTCTTTACTACAGGCTAGCACTGCTGCCAAAGTGACTATCTCTCAGCACCTGAGATTATTAGTTTGATACTGGATGCTCCAGAAAAAAGATAACAGACAGCTTAAGAGAAAGGCTTGGCAGAAGGTCAACAACAGAAATAAATATCTAAATAAATAAATATAATAAATATCTGTTGAGATCGAAAGTTGTAGAGAGACATGATCACCTATGCCAGCAGGCATGGTACTTAATGAAGATGATTGATGCTCCATTAGTAAAATTGGCAAGAATAATTTGAATATTTATAACCTGAATTGTGATTGTTTGAAAGAAAGATCACACTGATCACCTCATTTAGGTTACTCACCAAAGTTTCCAAGAGTGGAGGTTGCACCCCTGGCAGAGGTATAGCAATCCTCAATTCCAGCCATTGTCAAAAGCTTCTTGGGCACAGGAGCACTGACAATACCAGTACCTCTAGGAGCTGGAATCAGGCGTACTAGAACGCTGCCACATTTTCCTGTGACCTACAAAAAGGCACAAGTATCAGGACACTAATTTAAAATGTGTAGTCACTAACAACACTGTCTCTATATTATTTCTATCAGTTTACTCGGCACTTTAAGTTACTGCCACAATTCTACTCTCAGATCACTATGAGTAGGTGGAAAGACAGCAAAAATAACAGGATAATCATTTTTTTAAATACATAAAAAAAAAAAATAAGAATGCCTTACATCAAAACCAAACTTGGCAGTACAAATGAAAACAAAAATTGAAGATTTTTGTTTTTCTTTCATAACCTTTGTTCAATAAGAGCAATATGATCATAAACAAAGAGAATACTCAAAACCCACAAGTGGATATCAAAATTGAAGGAATAGACCTGGAGACAGTTCAGAACTACAACTACCTTGGACATACTATAACCAGTGATGGAAAATGTACAACTGAAATAAACAAAAGAATAGGAATGGCAAAAAGTAATTTTAATGTCATGAAGAACATACTAACATCAAAACAAATAACACAAGGGCTAAAACTAAGAATAGCAAAATGTCACATATTCTCAATATTCTTATATGGTGCAGAAACATGGACATTAGACAAGAAAACAGAACAGAGAATTGAAGCCTTTGAAATGTGGATATATAGAAGAATAGGTAGAATTGGATGGAAGGAAAAGAAAAACGATGAAGTTTTAAAACAACTAAAAATGAAAAGAGAACTACTAAACACAATTCAAACGAGACAAATGTGATTTTTGGGACATGTTAAAAGACACAACAGCCTACTAAAAGTAATACTGGAGGGGAAAATACGAGGTAAAAGAGACAGCGGCAGACTAAGACTAACATGGACAAGCGCAGAATGGCGCTTCATGGTAGCCAATCTTCGTTGTGGAGACGGCACTCGATGATGATGAAAAGATATGACTATGATAAAGTAATACCTCATACATACTCCTTTCCCAGTGACAGTAAATCAAAGAAATATCTCCACTTATTTCCAGCTGCCCCAATGAAACTGTACTCCAGCTGCTATCCATCACTCATTTTATCTGATCTCTCAACTTTATTATTTTTCTGAGAATCAAAAATGTTGGTGTACTTGTATGTCAAACTATAGCATAAGGTTATGGTGGATCCTACAATCCATCTTTTATCTTTAATCTCCAGTTCCAGTGTTTATTATTATGACCATTTTCAATAATTGTCTATCTGATGTAGCTGTGAACTATACAAATACCATCAATATTATTCTCTTCACAAAAGTATATTTCAAACAATTTGTAAAAAAAAATAAAGTCTTAGTTTCTTTTTCTTTATACATCATCATTATCAAGTACCGGGCTGCTGGCGTAGGTGATCATGACGCTCCACAACTTTCAATCTTGACAGTTATTTATCATTTCTGTTGTTGACCTTCTGCCAAGCCATTCTCTTAAGCTGTCTTTGTCTGGTATTTTTTCTCTTTGCTTCCCTTTATTTCTTCATCCCTCAATTTTTCCAGTTGTTACAATATATTCCAGTTGTTATCTTGATTTTCTTGTCTATGATTCACATCCATATGTTAAGACTGGCTCTACATAACATTTAAGAACTCTTTTTCTTGTTTCTATTGTCAAAAATGGATTGCATAGTATCTTCCTCATTTTTTGAAAAGCTGCTTTTGCCTGAGCCATTCTGCATCTCACCTCTTTTGTACATCTTCCGTCTGAAGTTAACAAAGTTCCCAAATATTTAAATTCATTTACCTGTTTTAATATTGTTCCATTTGTCTCAATGATCTATATTAAATAATCTATCTTAAATAATCGCATTAAATAATCACATATCATAAATATATTGCTATTTTCATTTTCTGTATCCATTTCCCTTTCCGGTGATGTAAACACATTTGATGACCACATTTATCTAAATTATTGTGTGAAGTAGTCAAATGAAAAAGGTATATGGTAAAATTTCTGGAAACAGGAAAATTAACCTGGTCCAAATCTGAAAAAGAGTTAATATGGTTCCACTTGTCTTTATTTTGCACTGAGGTGATGTCTTGTTCTTTGTTATTACCATTACTTCTGTCTTTTTTGCGATTAAGGTTGAGTCTTTTATTTTTTCTTTCTTTCACTATAATGTCCAACCATTCTTGTAACTCATTTTCACTCTTAGCGATTAAGACTGTATCAATAGCATACCTTAGATTATTTATATTATGACCTCCAATTGTTATTCCAGGCATGCCCCTTTATGGATCTTAAAATAATCTCACTATAAATATTAAACAAATCTGGTGACAGCATACAACCTTGTCTAACACCCTGTTTTTTTTTATACAAACTTAAATGAATGACAGAAGAAAGTATTAAGTTCTGACACTTAGCTCAAAGAACTACTCCACATGTCCAATTAACCAGCCCACTCCAAAATTTAAAACTTGATCTCCACGAGAGCAAAAAGAATGAGCTTTGAATGTCTCTAAACACTTTCATAACAAGTTTAAAACTATCTTCCTTAACACTCTAACAAAGGTGGAAATGCTGGGAAACTACAAAGATGTAAAAGGTCTACGAGAATTTAAAAAATCTAAAAATTGCTATTATTCAATATGACATAAATACAAAGTATCAAGAAGAAGGATAACAAGTAGAGGCCTACCACACCAAATAGTAGTGATAGCATCAGACAAAGAAATAGCCTGCAGAGTGTGATGATGTTCCCACCCCGCCATCATGAAACAACAAAGAGTCAATTTCGAACGTAGCATGCAAAAAATACTGACACAGTGGAAGTAACAATGTCAACATGTTGCATTTAACAGGATTTTTAGTATTATTACAAAAAAAAAGAATTAATGCTTTAAAAAATTTATGCGGCTGCAGGACTACATTTGAAGTGTAAATAAATTGTTACCTTTCTGTTTTATTAATATTATAATTTTCAATTCTTGTAGCAGCATAATTTTATCATAATCGTGATTAAATGTGTTGGTCGCGTTGACTTTTTACAGACAAGCAGCAAGATCTGTGGTGACTAGTTTAAACATTTTTTTTTCTTAACCTAAATGAGCTCTGTTAGTGGTGAAACTTCACAGAACTATGAACGGCATTCATCATCTTCATTGAGTGCCTTCTCTGTTTCGAAGGCTGGCTACCATGGAGCGTCATTCCACTCTGTCTCTTGCTTTGATGGTGCAGATTGTCATATGTTGACTTTTCCATCTTTTGATGTTACTCGTCCATGTTAGTTTTGGTCTGTCTCTGCCTCTTTTACCTTGTATTTTCCCTTCCAATAATACTTTTATTAGGCTATTGTGTCTTTTAACATGCCCCAAAAATTTTGTTTGTCTTGTTCTAATTGTGTTTAGTAGTTCTCTTTTCATTTTTAGTTCTTTTAATACTTCATTTGTTTTCTTTTCTTTCCATCAAATTATACCTATTCTATAAGTCCACACTTCAAGGGCTTCAATTTTCAGTTCTGTTTATAATGAACGGCATTATAAACTATTAATTCAGATAGTTTTTTTTCCATATTAGAAATGCAGTAGTAGCAAGGAATTTTGATGGTTTTTTCAGCATTTTTGGATCCACCCTAGGTGCTGTGCTGTCACATAGTTATCCTCAAAGGCAAAACCAAAAGTAGCCATCACTATATGCCAAACAAGGCACCGTAAACTCCTTGAAACATTTCAATGTTTGTAGACAAGAAACCTAAAATGGTTCACCTATACACAATTACTTTTCTTCCAAGACATGTATTCTCTGTTTTCTTTACCTTAGTTGTGACTTTTTTCATTGACAATTTTACTGTGAACATAACGTAAATTCAACATACAAATGAAGCAACTAACAATGTAACTCTGTAAGACAAGTTGATCATGCCTGCAGAATATACAGATGAAAACAATGGGAAGTAGACAGCTGGAAGAATTCACACAGATATTCAAGATAACGGATAGTTTAAAAATACTAGTCAAAACTATATTAGTTTTAAAAAAGGACCTGACAAGATCATCTACACAAATGTGTAATTATAGTGGAATGCACACACACCCATCACAACTCTCTTCCATTGTACAGAAATTAGTGACACTATCAAAAAACCTACTTTGCAGGGTACTGTGTGAGGTTTTCCAATTTTGTTACCCCAGTACCCTCGTCTCACTGGAATGACAGAAAGTTTGGCCAGGATGATGGCTCCACGAATGGCAGTGGCCACTTCCTTGGAACATTTTACACCCAGCCCAACATGGCCATTGTAATCTCCAACTGCTACAAAAGCCTGAAATAATTGTATGATCCTATGTCAATTATATGATAATTTTTAAAAAACATATTTATAATTATGATTCACATTGCTTTTCACAAATGATATACATGCTATGCCAAATTATGCTAACATGGCACTGTCCCTTGTTACCAAACTTTCAGTTGTTTACCTTAGTTTTGGACACAGCACTAACAATTATATTGACATCATTATACATTCTGTAAAAAATTGTTATAAAAGCTTTTTGTAATTACTTAAAACATTATTTAATTATTGTAAGTTGACAATCTTAAGTTATTCTCTTAAATAATCTCTTATTAATCTCATATTAAATAAATGTAAAATGATAGAATTTGTATAAGAGCTGATCGTACTGTTGTGCCTGCGCACAATTAAGAACCAGCTCAGCTGTGTAATTGCTTGATAACGTGTATACTGAGTTCTTTTGTGTCAGACAGAAAAACGTGAAGTAAAGTTGGATGGATTGTTTGAAATCTAGTTTAATGTAGCAATTGATATAATAGCACATTTATACAGCAACAACATATTCGCGCAAAATGAGCAAGGAATACCATGACAACAAATTAGTGAGATTGTCCTTTGCAATTTACTGTAATGCCTTGATAAACTGTTTACTCTACGGTAGTAGACTTCATATTGTGGAATATTATTGTTCAATATGTTATATATTATTAATTATATTATTATTAATATATTATATCTGTGCCTTTATTCATCAAACGTGTATACACACTGACAAAATTTTATCTTTATTATGTTATGTATAAATGATTAGTAATTAGATAAAATTATTTAAATCAACTTTAAACGGAAGAAAGTGATAGGTTCGTGAGTTTAAGTTGAATAACATGGAAATAATTATAATAAAATTATTATTAATTATACTATATCTACGGTTGGCTTACCACGGCAACAGCCGGGGTTCGTAATACTGGCGAGGACACCTGGGTTTTACTAATTCCCTAAAAATTAGTAGGAGCCGCGATAGCTCAGTGGTTAGTGAACTGGACTACTACGGACAAGGGGTAGGGTTCGATCCCAACCGACGGCTCCGGGTTCACCCAGCCTTAAATGGGTACCGGATTTTTTCTGGGAAAGTAAAAGCAGCACGGGCGTAATACCGACCACATTACCCCAAAAATCATGTGCTGAAGGTCTGTAAAATATAGGGTCACTAACACCATATTTCCCTATACGCCACTTGGCGTGACGGGGGGTACTTTACTTTACTTTTTTATACTATATCTAAGTCTATGTTAAATTAATATTCTGAAATATATCTTGACTAATAAAAAAAATAATATAGACTCTGTTACTATCTACAAGTTTAATTAGTATAGACTTTTCACTTTCCTTTGAGCTGAATTAACTTTAATTAATGAATAAGACATAAGAACAGGAGTAAGGCAGGAATGCCTTCTGTCTCCATTTCTCTTTCTGCTGGCCATAGATTGGATTATTAAAATAACTCAAAACAGAAATGGGATCCAGTGGTCACTGACCAAACAACTTGATGATTTAGACTTTGCTGATGACATAGCTCTCCTATCATACAGCCATCAACAGATGCAGGATAAAATGAGCATACTTGATGAGAGATCACAACAGCTAGGACTGAAGATTAATAGAGATAAGACCAACATTATGAGAATTAATGCAGTTGGCAATAACCAAATAAATTAGGAGAAATAACTCTACTAGACGTACAATGTTACATATATCTGGGCAGTAATATAGATAAAGAGGGAGGAACAGAAAATGATACCAAAATAAGGATATCAAAAGCAAGAGGAGCTTTCATTGCACTGGGAAACATATGGAAATCCAAAGAAATTAGGTTAAATACTAAAATAAAAATTTTCAACTCAAATGTTAAGTCAGTCCTATTATATGGCTGTGAAACATGGAGAACAACAAAATTGACAATCACGAAGATACAGACTTTCATTAATGAATGCTTACGCAGAATAAAAGGATGAAAATGCAGGACAAAATCACTAACATAGAATTATGGAAATGTACCAGTCAAATACCAGTGGATAAAGAGATACAGCGAAGATGATGGCGCCGGATAGGACACACTACGGAAGCCAACTGAGAGTATTACACAACAGGCCCTTTTTTTCCCAGGGGAAAAGACAAAGAGGAAAACCAAGGAATTCTTGGAGAAGACAGATATAAGCAGAGATGAAGATGATGGGGAAGACATGGAATAATCTTAAAAGATTGGCAAAAAACAGAACGACTTGGAAAGTGTTTGTTGAAGACCTATGCTCCACTGGGAGCTAAAAAGGTAGAAGAAGAATTAATAATACAGTTAACTTAGAATGACTAGTCACGATTTAAAATTGTATGTTTTCACATATTTATTTTAATAATTTGCCCAGAATGTGTATAGCCAGATTAACTTTGAAGACCTCAAGAGATTTCTTGCTATTGGATATAGTTTCATTTTGTTTGTTTATTGTTGCACCCAGTTTTAGAACACATATAATACTCTTTTGGAATCTCCATAATATTAACACTTTAAAAAAAAAGCATTTCTGTCCAGCCTCCAATTCTAACATGCTTCTATAAATCCACATTTCTGTCTCTAGCCTCCAATTTTAACATGCTTTTTCTATAAACCCACATTTCTGTCTCTAGCCTCCAATTTTAACATGCTTTTTCTATAAATCCACATTTCTGCCTCTAGCCTCCAATTTTAACATGATTCTTCTATAAACCCACATTTCTGCCTCTAGCCTCCAATTTTAACATGATTCTTCTATAAACCCACATTTCTGCCTCTAGCCTACAATTTTAACATGATTCTTCTATAAACCCACATTTCTGCCTCTAGCCTACAATTTTAACATGATTCTTCTATAAACCCACATTTCTGCCTCTAGCCTACAATTTTAACATGATTCTTCTATAAACCCACATTTCTGCCTCTAGCCTACAATTTTAACATGATTCTTCTATAAACCCACATTTCTGCCTCTAGCCTACAATTTTAACATGATTCTTCTATAAACCCACATTTCTGCCTCTAGCCTCCAATTTTAACATGATTCTTCTATAAATCCACATTTCTGTCTCTAGCCTCCAACAATGTTCTTAGATTGTGTCTGTTTTCTGATTGTCTTGGATTTACTTCCATAAGTCCAGACTGACTCTACATGTCACTGAAAATCTTTTCTTGTTATTTCCATTGATTTCCTCAAACAACTTTAAAGCAGAAACTGTGGCCCTCAGAGATGCTGCAACACTGGCTACTCAACGCAAAAATAACATGCACAATAAATTGGTGATTCTGACTGATGCACTGTCAGTACTAACAGCTCTAAAAAAACCCCAAGAACAATAAATTAGATGACTTGAGAACAACCCTGGACCAACTATGTAATAACTTTCAGAGAGTAGTCATTCAGTGGATACCATAACACTGTAATATACACGGGAACGACCGTGCAGACAAATTAGCTAAAGAGGGAGGGAGATTACCACAAGAGAACCATCCGCTCAGTTATGATGAAGCCAAATCCATCATCAAAGGTCAGTATCATGAAAAAAGGAAATGAGAACACCCAAAGCTTAACGAGAGAGACGGTTACTACCAACTATCAAGAAGGGATCAAGCCATCATACTTCGCCTACGCACTGGCCACAATAGAATGAGAAATCACATGTTCACCAAATTCAAAATAGGTACAACTGAAAAAGGGTATAGAAGGGGTATGGTGGAAACAGGCTATAGCAATAGTAAGTTTGAAACAGGAGATAGCAGCGATAGGAAATTAGTGAGTGAAGGGCAGAATGTAAACAAAGGGGGGATAATTAGGAAGCAGAGCTGATAGGTGTTCAAGGGCTCGAGAAGGGTGTGAGTAAGCAAGAATCACGGGGGGCAGGAAAAAAGCCAGAGGTTAGTGAACAAAGGAGAAAATTGAGAGGTGACTGTTAAGAGATCAGTGTGCGCAAGTCAGGTTGGTGAGAGGAGGGTTGAATTCATTCGATTCAGAAGTGTGTTCAGATGCGGACGTCTGTAGAAATACAGTCGGTACCGTGAACTAGTTAGGTTGGTGAGAAAGTTAGTAGCTATGTTAGTTGGAGGGCGACAGCCCCTCAAGTTAGTTGTGTGAGTTTCCTGGACACTGGACAGTTAGATGTGATTAGTTGTGATGCCAGATTAAGCTAGGCACAGTAGGGCTGTACTATGAATAACAGATAAATGTTCGTGTTACAATTATCGCAAGGACTTGATTGTGAATCAGGTGGGTACAGTATCATGAGATTTAGGAGATATGTGTAATCACCTACATCGGAAGATTGAATATCAATCATTCCATCGAGACATTAGCAGAGCGTGGAGAGCTCACCACATGTGTAGAGACGTATATATTAATCGTGAGTGTTCTCACCGAAACTTCAGTGAATTAGACTAGATATAGTCATGGAGAGAATTGACTATGAAGCTGGTAGCTTCTGATAACTCAGAGACTTTGAATCATTGTGAGTATTCAAGTTTACCTAGAATAGGTTGTGAATTATTGTGAGTGTTCAAGTAGCATAGACTAGGGACGTATATATAAATTGTGAGTGATCTCACCGAAACTTCAGTGACTTAGAGTAGATGTAGTCATGGAGAGAATTGACTATGAAGCTGGTAGCTTCTGATAACTCAGAGACTTTGTATCATTGTGAGTATTCAATTTCACCTAGAACATATGTGAATTATTATGAGTGTTCCACTTAGCGTAGAACAGAGACTTTGAATCATTATGAGTGTATACTTAGCATAGAACAGAGACGGTGGAATTAATTTAACTGTGAGTGTCACTGGCACTAAACAAGTGCAGAGACTGTTGTATTATTGCAGGTCTCACTCATGTTGAGGAGACAAATATTATGGAGCATTGAACGTGTTGTCAGTGCGAGAGTCAGGTCGGAATGAGAGGTCACTATAAGAGTGACAGTGGACATTTTGTAAATTTCTGGGAATGGATTTGTTAGTGTTTAATAAACGTTTAACTGTTAACTCCAATGGTGTTGAAACATGTTGGAAATGCTAGCTGTGTTCTTGTTGTCTTGTCCTGACGACGAACGGATTAGGTTGTCCTGAACCATAGATTGAATAGCGCGAAGTACTGCTAACGGTCAACAGGTGGTCAAGTCGTAACAGGTGGTCAAGTCGTAACAGGTGGTCAAGTCGTAACAGGTGGTCAAGTCGTTGGCCAGTGCAACCGGCTGGTGTTCTAGCAGCGGGTAGGATTCACGAGGGCTCAGATCTCAACGAGCTTCCGTCCAGATATCCACAGAGGAAGGTCGAAGGAGAGTCAGACCGCCTTTAGCGGTAAGACGAGTTCTTCAAGTCAAGCAGGGGATGGCTCAAAATGGAGTGAGCTGTTTGTCTGCATCTTCTGTGTAAGGCGTACCGGAGGCAAGGCGTGGCAAGTCCTTCCTCCAGTAAAGCAGAGCAGCGGTCAAGTCAATGCGGGCAAGAGGGACTTGCCTACGACACTTCCGACAGTCCATATCGGCAGTGAAGGAGTGTCACAGGCGAGGCAAGGCCTGCGTCCACCACGTGTAGGGTTGCATAGGGGGCGTTGATGTGGTGTTCACCATGTCGTCCTAGTGCATACAGTACAGGGCAGGCTTCTGGGAGAAGTCGGTTCAACTAGTGTGATCACGCCTTCCTGTGTTCATAAACCTGTTACATTATAGGTTAAAAGCCTGCTACATTTTTGGGCAATGGCCAACGTTAGGTCAAAGACAGGCAAGTGAGACACAGTGGTAGCAAAGCGGGGAGAAAATTCAAAGGATCTTCAAAAGTGTGTTACTAGTTAATTAAGTAGTATATTAATTAGCGAGTGGAAGGAGTATTGAGTGAGAGATATTAAAGAGAAGTGTAAAGAGTGTAAAGTGTGTGGCCACACGTTTAAAAGAAAAAAAAAGGGAGAGAAATTTATAAAGAGTGCTATCACAGTCGTGTGTGTCAACCATATTTTTTAGATAGAATAGGGACATAGTAATTAAGGGAAGAGGGAGTAAAATAAGGAACAAATAGTATTACAACAAATGACACACATGGCTGGGATACAAGGTTAGAGAGAGATTTGTATTTTGGGTGAAGGTGATGAACAAATTGTTGTAAAGAGTGATATTGTGACACATTGTGTGATTTTTGTGTGGGCAATGATGATATTGTTGTAAACAGAGTTGTGTGTCATATATTTTGGTTCCAGAAAATTGTATTATGAACAAACATGAATGGAAATATAAACAGGTGATGAACAAAGAGATCAGATAGAGTCCCAAGAGATAAATAATTGAATATTGGTGTAGGATATCATCACAAGTGGGGGGGGACGTTGAGACAAGAGAAATAGCAGGTTGAGTATTACAGTAGAAAATAGACATCAATACAGGGAAAGGAACAAGGTAGTAAGAGAAGGGTAGTGAGAAATAGAAACAAAAATGGAGGGGATGACACAAGAGGGATATATGTGGCAAGCCATGCAAAAGATGGGGGAAGTAGTGGAAAGATTAGGGAATAATTTACAAACTCAGGAAATAACAAGAAGGATTCCTGTTTTTACAGGAGAACCAGACAAATTTGAAGAATGGATACATGCCATTGAGTTCTGGTCAAAGAGCAAACAATTAAGTCAAATAGAGTGGAAGGAATTAGCGGTAGCTACGAGTCAGAGTGCAGTAGCGAAGTGCGTGAGAAGAAGAATAGAAGAAATAAAAGAAGAGCCATGGCAAGAGTTTAAACTGTACTTAGCAAAGAGGTATGGAAAATTCAAAGATGAGCAGCATGCCATCATGAAATTGACAGGGGCGCAGCAAGGGAGAAGTGAGACAATAGAAGAATATGGAGAAAGGATAAGGGAAATGGCAGAACAAGGGTTTGGAGCAGGAATAGAAACAGAACAGGTAAATAAGTTGTTAATAGCAACATTCATAACAGGGATAAGAGATAAGGGGCTGAAAGTAATGCTAACAAGAAGAAGAATGGCAACAATCTCACAAGTAATCAATGCAGCGATTGAAGAGGAGGGTATAACAAAAAGATTTGAAGAAGAACAAGGACAAGATAGAGAAGCTGGTAGAGTGGGTAGGCAAGAAAGCCCCATGGAGATAGACCATATGAGACAGAGAAGGATACAACAAAGAGAAACACAGATAGTCAATGTCATTCAGGAGACAAGAAGGTGTTACAAGTGTGGGAGAATAGGTCATATTATTAGACAATGTAGAGAAACAACTAGTAGACAGAAAAGAGGAGGAAGCGGGAAACGGAAACAGTACTCAAACAGGCAGGCGATTTTGAGTACAGAAGAGAAGCCTGACCAATTTGGTAGATACGGCAGAAGAGAGGATCCATGTTCTTGCATAATACAAATAGACAGGCACAAATATAGGGCTATTATAGACACCGGTGCCAGCGTGAGTGTGATAAAAGAGACTGCGTATAGAGCAATAAAAGGGTACAAAGGAAGAATGAAGATGACAAGGAATAAACTGGAGTCAATAAGTGGGCAATTGTTGGAAGTAATAGGAGAAACATGGATACACATAAAGGTAGGAAAATGTCATATGCAACAAAGGTTTATGGTAGTTAGAGGAATGAATAGGGTTATGGTATTAGGTAGGGACTGGATGAGGAAAAATGAAGTTATAGTGAATTACAAGACACAAACGTTAAGGATAGGAGGAGTGGAAATACAAATGGAGGATGACATACATATTGCAACATTGGCGAGAGCAAAAGAGGATGTAATATTAAAACCGCACCGCGTACACATCACTTTAGCGAAACTAAAGCAAAATGATTATATTGGACCGGGAATGACGATAGAAACGACAAGAACGAAACAAGAATTAATGGAAGAACCGAATATAAGAGTGATCGATGGCATAGCGACATTAAGTAAGGGGAACAATTTGCCAGTAATGTTAATCAATTATTCGGGAAAAACAATTAAAATAAAGAAGGGAAAGGTCATAGCTCAGATTAAACGGAAAGATATCAATAAGTTGGATGTAGGGAAGAAAGAGCGAAGAGGAGAGGCACAACATGAAAGAAAGGAGAAGGAGAGGAGAGAAGAGGAAAGGCAAGACTATCTACGTTGGGTGAGACAAAGATTTAGGCAAGAACAAAGGGAGATAACAAGAGAAGTAGGAAGAAATAGGGGACTAAATCGGAACGCAAAAACAAAACAAAACACACTAACAAAAGAGAGACGACAGCAGTTAGAAGAACAAATACATACAAATGAGGAGGATAGGAGTCAAGTACAGAAACTAGTATTCAACAACCATGAGATGTTTGCGTTGACAGATTATGAACTGGGGAAAACCAAAACAGTAGAATTAGAAATAGATACTGGAACAGCACAACCAACAAATGTAAGAACGTATAGGACACCCTTAAAAGATAGAGAGGTCGTAGAGACAACCATAGAAGAAATGTTAAAAGCGGGAATAATTGACAGAACAACGTCGCAATGGTCATCACCGGTTGTAATTGTACAGAAGAAGGATGGAACAAAAAGATTCTGTTGTGATTACAGAGCGCTGAATAAAGTGACGAAGGATATCAGTTATCAAATGCCAAGGGTAGACGACATAGTGGCACTATTTCAGGGCACAGACTTCTATACAACATTGGATTGCAAGAGTGGCTATTGGGCAATCCAAGTAAATCGGAGTACCAGGGACAAACTTGCGTTTAACACACATTTAGGAACTTTTACTTGGAATGTAATGCCGTTTGGATTAAAGGGCTCACCAGCAACATATATGAACTTGATGAACCAGGTGTTACAAGGATTAGGGACATTTGCTCAAGCTTACGTAGATGACATCATAATTTTTACAAAAGGAACAAAAGAACAGCACCTGAAACATGTTCAAATGGTATTTGACCGACTACGTCAACATGATATAAAACTAAAACTCAATAAATGTCAATTTCTAAGAAAGGAAGTAAAATATTTAGGCTTTGTAGTAAATAGAGAGGGAATATTACCAGATAAAGATAAGGTACAAGTGATTAAAGAAATGAAACCACCAACTAAAGTAAGGGAAGTACGGAGTTTTCTAGGTATGTGCGGCTATTATCGAAGATTCATACCAAAGTTTGCAGAAGTGGCAGAACCACTAACGACATTGACGAAGAAATTTGTGAGATTTCAATGGTCAACAGGATGTCAAAGAGCGTTTGAGACGCTGAAAGAAGGGTTGGCAAAAGTGCCGTTGTTGGCACACCCGAATAAGGAAGGAAGGATGATTTTGTATACAGATGCGTCAGACGTGGCAATAGGTGCGTGTCTGGTATGCGAGAAAATAGAGGTGGACAAAATAACAGGAAGAAATAGGGTACAGGAATGGCCAATATATTTTCTATCCCACAAGTTAAGCCGGACTCAGATAAGGTGGCCCACTATAGAAAAAGAAGCATTTGCAATCCATTATGCAATTCAAAAACTCCATTTCTACATATATGGGCAGCAAGTAGTAATAAGGACAGACCACAAGCCACTCAAAGCAATACTTGAGGCGCCAATTAAGAACAGGAAAATAGATATGTGGTCATTGACATTGCAAAATAGTGGAGCCAAGGTGGAGTATATAGAGGGAGCTAGAAACATTTGTGCGGATTGGTTATCGAGAATGCCGAGGCAGGAAGGGGAAGAAATAGAACAGAACGAATCAAATACGGATGTGGATGATAGAACATTCCAAATAAATATAATAGATACGAATAGAGTAAGCCAAACAAGAAATGAGACAGAAGGGGAGGAGGAGAATAATACAGAGGAGGAAGAGGTAGACATAACAAGGGAAGCACAAAGTAAAGATGACGAGTTAGGGGAGATAATAAGGGACATAAAGAGTGGAAAAGCGAAGAAATGGAGGAAATTTAGTATCGATGAGAATGGGGGAATATTGTTATATATAGGCGATGAAGACGAAGTACAACCAAGGGTGTGCATCCCACGAGTATATAGAAAGCAGTTGCTATCAATGTATCACGAGGAAAATGGGCACATGGGGAGAGATAAAATGCTAGATGCATTAAGAATAAAATACTACTGGCCGGGCTTGTATAGATCAGTAGACGAGCACGCTAAGAGATGCAGAGTATGTAAGACAAGAAACTTACTACAGAAAGGGGGGCCGATGATGACAATGGAGAAACAGTATTTTGCGATGCAAAAAATGAGCATGGACATAACGGGGCCATGTCCAACGACAATATCGGGGAATAAGTATATACTCCATGTAACAGATTCTTATAGTAGATGGCCAGAGACTGTGCCGATACCAAACAAAAACACGGACACTATAATAGATATACTACTGAATGAAATTATTCCGAGATATAGCTGCCCACAGTGCATATTAACAGACAATGGAGGGGAGTTTACGAGTAGCAAGTTTCGACAAACATTAAAGAAATTAAACATCCAACATATAAGAACGTCAGTATATAATCCGCAAGCGAACGGGATCAACGAAAGGCAGCACAGAACGCTAAATGACATAATATCCAAATTGACAAGAGGGAGAGAAATGGAATGGGATGTAAAACTGAACCATGCGTTGGCGGCAATTAGGATGAATAAGAACGAGAGTACGCAATTTTCACCGTTCTTCTTGTTATATGGTAGACATCCAATGTTGCCACTTGATAATGTGTTGCAACCAAGAAGAAGGTATATGGGAGAAGAGATACACGAAATAATCCTGCAACAAATGCACGACACACAAAGAATGGTGTGGAAAAATTTAAAACGAGCAGAAAAGAAGAACCAGCAAAAGAGTAAAGATAAAGAAGCGATAGAATATAGAGTAGGGGACAAAGTATATTACAAGATTCAGACAGCCACGTCAAAAATTAGTCCAAAATGGAAGGAAGGATATGTAATAATAAAGAAAACGGGAGAGGCAAATTATATTATAAAGCACATATATGGCAAAAGGGGGATACGAACACATAGAAGAAACATAAGGAAAGATGATGAGTTGTGGTCAGAAAAAGAACAAGAACAGAGGGAGAGGCCAAGGAGGAAATGTACAATGTATGGAAGGAAAGAGTCGACAGAGTATACTGGAAGTGAAGGGGAACAGGAGGTTAATACGAATACGAGAGAACAGGAAAAGGGGCAAAGAGAAAAAAAATATGGAAGCAGTAATGAAATTGAAGAAGAACAAGGGGAAAGTAGCGAAGAGGAGGGAAACAGCACAGGAGAGGATCCACCGTATAGGAACACGAGGAGTCAGTGTAGAAGAAGACAAGAACGAAGGGTACAGAGAGAAAGGCAAACGTCGTCAGAAGAGGAAGACATGCCAATACCAGAAAGACGACTAAGATTAAACCAAAGACAACAAGAAGGGGAAAGGCAAGAGGAGACAAGAGAAAAACAAGTGGGAGGAAGGATGGAGAAGGAGACGCAGCAGAATAGGAGCGTCGTTAGGAAGAGACAGGGGAGGTGGTCGTCAGGAGAATCACCAGAAGAAAAAAAAAAAATAGAGAACAGGAGAGTGAACAGTGGGAGAGTGAAGAGAGTTACCAAACAGAAGAGAGAAGCCAAGAAATGATAGGGGAGGTAGAGTAGAGGACATAGAAAAGGAGGATATAGTAGAGAGGAGCAACCTCCAGAAGTTCTGTAGGGGCCCTATCAGAAATTGTGGAGGAGGCTCCGATGAGGGTAAACGAAATCCAGCATAGCAGTTGAAGAGGAGGGGGTGTAAATAAGAAGGGAATGAGAGTTAAAGAGTTATTAGAGGTGGTTAAATAACTCGGAGAAGATATAAGGTAGTGAAAAAGGGTATAGAAGGGGTATGGTGGAAACAGGCTATAGCAATAGTAAGTTTGAAACAGGAGATAGCAGCGATAGGAAATTAGTGAGTGAAGGGCAGAATGTAAACAAAGGGGGGATAATTAGGAAGCAGAGCTGATAGGTGTTCAAGGGCTCGAGAAGGGTGTGAGTAAGCAAGAATCACGGGGGGCAGGAAAAAAGCCAGAGGTTAGTGAACAAAGGAGAAAATTGAGAGGTGACTGTTAAGAGATCAGTGTGCGCAAGTCAGGTTGGTGAGAGGAGGGTTGAATTCATTCGATTCAGAAGTGTGTTCAGATGCGGACGTCTGTAGAAATACAGTCGGTACCGTGAACTAGTTAGGTTGGTGAGAAAGTTAGTAGCTATGTTAGTTGGAGGGCGACAGCCCCTCAAGTTAGTTGTGTGAGTTTCCTGGACACTGGACAGTTAGATGTGATTAGTTGTGATGCCAGATTAAGCTAGGCACAGTAGGGCTGTACTATGAATAACAGATAAATGTTCGTGTTACAATTATCGCAAGGACTTGATTGTGAATCAGGTGGGTACAGTATCATGAGATTTAGGAGATATGTGTAATCACCTACATCGGAAGATTGAATATCAATCATTCCATCGAGACATTAGCAGAGCGTGGAGAGCTCACCACATGTGTAGAGACGTATATATTAATCGTGAGTGTTCTCACCGAAACTTCAGTGAATTAGACTAGATATAGTCATGGAGAGAATTGACTATGAAGCTGGTAGCTTCTGATAACTCAGAGACTTTGAATCATTGTGAGTATTCAAGTTTACCTAGAATAGGTTGTGAATTATTGTGAGTGTTCAAGTAGCATAGACTAGGGACGTATATATAAATTGTGAGTGATCTCACCGAAACTTCAGTGACTTAGAGTAGATGTAGTCATGGAGAGAATTGACTATGAAGCTGGTAGCTTCTGATAACTCAGAGACTTTGTATCATTGTGAGTATTCAATTTCACCTAGAACATATGTGAATTATTATGAGTGTTCCACTTAGCGTAGAACAGAGACTTTGAATCATTATGAGTGTATACTTAGCATAGAACAGAGACGGTGGAATTAATTTAACTGTGAGTGTCACTGGCACTAAACAAGTGCAGAGACTGTTGTATTATTGCAGGTCTCACTCATGTTGAGGAGACAAATATTATGGAGCATTGAACGTGTTGTCAGTGCGAGAGTCAGGTCGGAATGAGAGGTCACTATAAGAGTGACAGTGGACATTTTGTAAATTTCTGGGAATGGATTTGTTAGTGTTTAATAAACGTTTAACTGTTAACTCCAATGGTGTTGAAACATGTTGGAAATGCTAGCTGTGTTCTTGTTGTCTTGTCCTGACGACGAACGGATTAGGTTGTCCTGAACCATAGATTGAATAGCGCGAAGTACTGCTAACGGTCAACAGGTGGTCAAGTCGTAACAGGTGGTCAAGTCGTAACAGGTGGTCAAGTCGTAACAGGTGGTCAAGTCGTAACAGGTGGTCAAGTCGTTGGCCAGTGCAACCGGCTGGTGTTCTAGCAGCGGGTAGGATTCACGAGGGCTCAGATCTCAACGAGCTTCCGTCCAGATATCCACAGAGGAAGGTCGAAGGAGAGTCAGACCGCCTTTAGCGGTAAGACGAGTTCTTCAAGTCAAGCAGGGGATGGCTCAAAATGGAGTGAGCTGTTTGTCTGCATCTTCTGTGTAAGGCGTACCGGAGGCAAGGCGTGGCAAGTCCTTCCTCCAGTAAAGCAGAGCAGCGGTCAAGTCAATGCGGGCAAGAGGGACTTGCCTACGACACTTCCGACAGTCCATATCGGCAGTGAAGGAGCGTCACAGGCGAGGCAAGGCCTGCGTCCACCACGTGTAGGGTTGCATAGGGGGCGTTGATGTGGTGTTCACCATGTCGTCCTAGTGCATACAGTACAGGGCAGGCTTCTGGGAGAAGTCGGTTCAACTAGTGTGATCACGCCTTCCTGTGTTCATAAACCTGTTACATTATAGGTTAAAAAAAAGGTTGCTACACAACCAGCCTATGCCACTGTGCACTGGAAAATATGACTACAAAGCACGTTCTACAGGATTGTCCCCAGTTCACAGGCCTGAGAAGAGCAATGTGGTCCATGCCCACTTCCTCCCTGGAATAGAAACTATATGGGGGCAAATAAATTACTTTAACAGACAGCTGACTTCATGAGAGAGTTTGAAATCCTACTCTGACTGAGTCTTGATTGCAGAGATAGAGATTTCCATTGATAAAAATTGTTGCTCTAAACCACTTGTATATAATATTCTATGTAAACTTCAACATTTTTCATAGGTATTTCTAATCCATTCTCTATCTATCTATTGACCTTTCAAGCTGTAGCTGGCCCATAGGACATAGACCAAGATACTCCTCCTCTTATCTGAATTTTGTTCTAGTAGTTTTCAATTCTTTTAAAGATATTTTTTTATCAAATCTCGCCATTTGTCTCTGTTCTGTGCAAGCAGCTCTATCTCATTGAGGGAGCCGATTCCTGCTGCTCTTGCTTCTCTCATCAATGTTCTTCTCAGTGTCTCTCTGGGTCTTCCTCTTTTTCTCTTACCTGTTGTTTCCCATATGAGGGCTTGCTTTGCTATTCGGTTATTATCTCTTCTCATCACATGTCCAACATATGACCATCGTCTTTTCTTTATTACTGAAGATATTAGTGGTTGATTGGCGATTTCTCTAATTTCCTCGTTTATTTTGAATTCGTTCCACGCTATACCAAGTATTTTCCTTAGACATTTATTTTTGAATGCGTTCAACTTTGTTTCTATGTCTCTTGTTGTTTTCCAGCTTTCACATGCACATGTAAGGGTTGATAGTACATTTAATTTGAATAGTCTTAAGTTTTGTGTTTGTGCTGATGAGTTTTGATTTCCACAACTTTTCAAGGCTTCTGAAAGGCATTGCTGCTTTAGCTATTCTGATTCTAATTTCTCGATCAACGTGACTTCCAAGGTAGATAAAGTGATCGATCTCTTCCACTGGTTTGTTTTCCATGTATATTTTGTCATCTGTTGGAATTAAGCTTTTCATCACTTTAGTCTTTTCATGATTGATCTCAAGCCCAATTTTGCTGGCTATTGATGATAGTTCATTTGTGTTTTCCTGCATCGTTTTTATCTGACTGCTGATGAGAAATATGTCATCAACAAAGTCGAGGTCCTCCAAATGGTCTCCTTGAATCCATTTGATGCCTTTATTACCAGTGCAGCATTTCTTCATTATGAAGTCCATAACAACTCCAAATAACAAGGGTGATAAAATACATCCTTGTCTAACCCCAGTTTCTATTGGGAAACATTCGCTCAGTCCTTCCTCTGTTCGAACTGCACATGTGAAGCCATCATACATGTCTTCAATAATATTTATGATTTTTGATGGTAAGCCATATTGCTGCAGAATTTTCCACAAAGAATCTCTATGAATACTGTCAAATGCTTTTTTGAAGTCGATGAAGTTAAGTATAAAAGGTTTTTGCTTTTCAATGTGTTCCTCCAATATAAGTCATAGAGTAAAAATGTGGTCATGGCAGCTTCTCCCTTTTCTAAACTCAGCCTGTTCTTCACGCATTACTGTATCTATTGAATCCTTTTTTCTATTTAGGATGATTTTGCAGAATAACTTTGAGGCAACTGACAAAAGTGTCATGCCTCTCCAGCTGTTACAATTTCCAAGATTGCCCTTTTTTGGAATCTCTAATCCATTGGCCTTGTTTATTTATGTTTTATTTACTTTAATTATGCATTCAGGATTTGCCATTTTCTTTGTTGTAACTATTACTTGTATTTCTGCTGTTGAGACTTGATTTACTTTACAAAAAAGTTAGTCTTTTCTATAACAAATTTCTCTCAATGATTATGACTGTCATCAGTTACCTCAGATTCTTTATATTATAGTATGATGGCATCTTTGAATAATCTTTCTATATAGAATGAATAAATCTAATGATGGTACACAATTTTATTATTGTACTGGTAACACTTTCTAGGCCGGCATCTTGCCTCGAGACCAACCAGTGCCCCGTATACTATAATTTATGAGTCCAGTAACAAACTTTCAGTGTTATTTTATAATTATTAATTATATATAAAATAAAATGCCACATTTTGATTGTCAGTTGCGTCTAACAGAAATTTGTGGTAATAAAATATAAATAATAAAAGAATGTTAAATGTTTGTGTTTGTTTCATAACTTTCTTCAATGAGAGCGCTTGTGAAAAAGGCATGGGAAAAAGCAGTGAGCTACATCGTAAAGGATATGTACATGATAAGTGAAACCTCACACATACTCCTTGTCCCCGTGACAGTAAATCATAGAAATATCTCTACTTTATTTTCAGCTGCCTCAATGAAACTCTACTCCATCTGCTATCCATCACTCATTTATCTCTCTCAACTCTATTATTTTTTCTGTGAATTAAACATGTTAGTATATTTGAATGTCTAAGTATAACATCTGGTCATGGTAGTTCCTACAATCCACCTTTTATCTTTGTTAGTTATTATCACCCTTTTCAATAATTATGTATATTACATTGCCTATCTGATATTGCTGTTATTATGAACTATACAAATACCATCATTATTAATCTCTTCATGAAAGTATATTAACAACAATTAAAGAAAAGAAAATTGTCTAAAGTCTTTTAGTTTCTTTTTCTTTAAACAAACTTAAATGAATGACAGAAGAAAGTATTAAGTTCTGACAACTCCACGTGGCCAATTAACTAGCTTATTCCAAAATTCAAGGCCCGATTGCCACAAGAACAAAACGAAAGACCTTTGAATGTCTCCAAACATTTGTATAACAAGTTTAAAACCATCCTTCCTAGTGCTCTCACAAAGGTGGAAAACTGTGAATGTGAAAGACCCACTGTAATGAAGCAATATAACAATATCTATTAATCAATACGTAATACACATGAAAAGTATCAACAAGAATGATAACAAGTTGGCCTACCACACTAAAGAGTGCAGTAGTAGCATCAGACCCAAATCCAGCCTGCAGAGTGTGATGATGTTCCCACCCCACCCTCAATGAAGCATAAGAAAAAGTCAAGTTTGTACATGACAAAGGCCTTCAATGCAATAGCAGTGGAAGTAACACTATATCAACATGCTACATTTAACAGGATTTTTATAGTATTATTGCAAAAGAATTAATGCTTTAAAAAAATTAACCATGCAGCTGCGACACACAATTTGAAGTAATAAATAAATCATTACCTTTGTTTTATTAATATTATAATTTATACTTCTCGCATCCACATAATCATAATTAAACGTGTAAGTCCCGTTGACTTTTTACTGACAAGCATTGAGATTTGCAGTGACTAGTTTCAACAATTTTTTCTTAAACCCAGCAGTAAAACTTCACAGAACTATGAATATAATAAATTAATAATTCAGACAGTTTATTTTTTATTTTTTTTTTTTAGAAATGCAAAAAATGCAAAAGTGCAAAAGGAATTTTGATGATGTTTTTCCCAACATTTTTGGACCCACCATAGTAATTTATGTTGTAAAGTACTGGAAGTGTTATAAAATGCAAAACTAAAGTGATATAAGAAATGATGGGTTAAAAAAAAAAAACTTTTAACTGAAGAATAACACTGTTTTAGAAATGAAATAGCATTTAAATCCAAACAGATTTCTCTGGGATAGATGTTTAAACTCTTTCTGCTGAGTGTTAAAATAATGTTAGCATACTTTGTATATTACTAGAATCAATGAGTAAGATGCAAACAAAACAACTCCCCGCCACAAAACATATTAGATAATGAAATATATTTGTGCTGTTTTACTGTTAATTGAAAACTTTAAAAAAAAAAAAACATTTCACAAGGAACTAATCTAAATTAAAATTTTAAAAGCCATTTTATAGAGGAGACTTTATTCTGCAATAAGACTCACCTTAAACCTGGTCCTTTGACCAGCGCGAGTCTGTTTTTGAACAGGCATAATCTTGAGAACTTCATCTTTTAATGTTCCAGGTGGTAGGAAAAAGTCAATGATGTCACATTCCTGGAGTTAATAGGAAGTAACCATAAAAAATTTGAACCAAAAAAAAATATGATTTCAAATTCTAACAAAATAGCTGTCAAAACAATTAAAAAAGTAGTCCTAAATTATTTTAAAACCACAAATAATTTTAGGCAACAGCAATTAGAGGTGAGGGGTGTAGTTTCTTCCTCACTAGCTGTCTATTTTCTCAAATCTGTGAGCCAGATATTCCTTTATCAGCGGAGTTGACCAGAATACGGCAAGCAGCTTTAAAACCCTTGTTCTCAATGTCAGCACCTGCCCCAAAGCTCATGAGTGGTTAGTGTGACTGCTTCCTGATCAGAAGGGTTCAGGGTTCTATCACCAGAAGTGGCAGATTTTTTTCCAGACAGGGCTCTGAGGTTCACCCAGTCTCTAAAAATTGGTATCAGAGATTTTTCTGGGAAGTAAAGGCGCCCTGGTGTGATTATGCCACATCACCCAAAAATGTGCCATGGTCAATACATAAATACAAATATAAAAATGTCACGTCTAATGTTATGTCAGTCCTAATATTTGGATGCGAAACATAGAGAACAAAAATGACAATCACAAAGATACAGACCTTCATTAAAGGATGCTCACACAGAATAAAAGGATAGAAATGGCAGGACAAAATCACTAACATAGAATTAAGGAAAAGTATCAGTCAAATACCAGTGAACAGATACAATGAAGACGATGAAGCTGGACAGAACACATACTGCAGAAGCCAACTGAGAGCATTACACAAGAGGCCCATTTTGGAATCCCTTGGGGAAAGGACAAAGAGGAAGACAAAAATACTCTTGGAGAAGACAAAAGCAGAGATGAAGATGATGGAGAAGACATGGAATGATCTTACCAAAAATGGCAAAAAACAGGACGGCTTGGAAAGTTTGTTGAAGACCTATGCTTCACAGGAAGTTGAAAGGAAGAAGTTCATATTCCCCATAAACTTAGCAAGGCAGGAAAGGAACTTTTAATTTTTGACTTTACGAACTGATACTCCCTGCTTCACAATACAATACTTTAGGTCTTGCTGTAAAGGAATATAAAATAATAAACCAATCTATTTAAACGTTGTATAGCATAACACACAGACACATTTCTGATTCACACTTTACCTTTATAGGCAGCGAGAAGAGATAAATCTCTTCTAAGGACTTGATCTTGCCATCTTTAACGAGGCGTCCAAGCTTGGTCACAGGAACCCACTCTTTGTCGCCATCTTTAGCACCACGTCCACGCCCCCTGCCACGGCCACGACCTCTACCCCGACCACGTCCACGGCCCCTGTCTCCAAAGCCACCACGGAACCCACCCCTCGGGCTATCACCGGCTGGTGCTGCAGCTGCGTCCGCCATTGCTGCAAAACAAAATAACATTTATTTTCTAAGATTTCAAAGTGTCTTCTCTTCACGTTATTTGTAGTACACATTTGTAGAACACTGGTAAAAGTTCTTTATTTTTGTTTTATCCTTTCCTGTTTTTTTGCCAATAGGCGGACGCAGGCGTAAGTCGATATGTTTTCTATCAAGGGCACTTTATGTGGCTTGATACATCGTGATATTGTTTTGTTTTAATATGTCATAAATTCCCTCAATCCACTTTCTTCTTGGACTACCTTTGTATCTAACTTGGTTGTTCCATTTTGTTGTTATACGCTCTTGATTCATTCAGGTGCTGAGGGGTTCATGCACATCAAATGTTTTTAACCACTTTAATCTTTGTCTATCTATGTATTCAATTACTGATAGAATTCCAATTGTGTTTCTGATTTCATTTTATTGATCTCTGTGTTTTGTTCCAAGCTTTTCTGGGGTATCTCATTTCACATGTTGTCAGTTAAGAGTCCATGTTTGGTATTGACAGCAAAAGTTGGAATAAACATTTTTTTATCAAGCTCTTAGTAAAAGTTATACTGCTAAATAAAATAATTATTCAAATCATTCAATTTCAGTAAACTTTTTTTAACATTTTTAATGAAAATTAAGATGTAATCAACGTGTTCACTACTGACAAAAATGATCCAGGTTCAGTTTCCAGATGTGACAATATTTTGAGCTTCAGTGTTCACCCAGCTTCTCAAAATGGGTACTATACATTTGTTTATGTGAGATTAAATCAATTGGAACACAATATTTCCATAAGCCCTTAGGTGAGAGGAGAACAAAATTACAACTTTTTTTTACTTTCAAGGAGTTAGGTAAACCCACTTAAAACAACAAATAAAACTCAACAAACCACATTCTGCTGATTAATTTGACAAATCCTATCCTCATCTGAAGAATTAGGTACTTGAATAGCTAGTTATTGTTATGGATTTAGTGGGCCTGTGAGCTGGTGCAATTCAATCCAATGTTATGTAACAATATCTACAGGTGTTTCCTTGTAGGTCTGTAAAAGATATTCAATTTATCGGGTCTTTGAGGAAGCAGAGTTGTTCTGATATCAGTGAGCTTTGGACAGCCAAACTGGTGATGTTCAACTGTTTCTGGCAGGTGTTCACAGAGCGGACAAGCTGGAGCTTGGTTTTGTTGTATATATTCTATTGTTGTATTGATGTAGTTTTTCAGTGGTACATGACCAGTTCTCAATTTGAAGATGGTAGTTTTGATTTATTTTTATTTTTAGGTTGTATTTTTTGTTATGGGGATTTGGTTTTGTTATAAAAAGTCCTCTATCTGTTTTACCTCTGGCCCATCTATCTAGTCTTCTCTACTATCAAAGTCTATAATTTGTTTTTGTTTAATGAGATGGCAATGTGATTTATGTCCAGATCCTCTCATAGCTGAAGTATCTACCTTATAATATCCTGTTGTGTTGAAGCGTCATGGAATCCATTGAATCATTAACATTATGTTATTATGTTATTTGCTTGTTTGTCTAAATGAAGTTATCTAATATGGTCTTAAGGAGAGCTAAGTGAGTTCTAGTTTGTTTATCAATTTGTTATTTTAACTTCCCAGAACCTGCAGAGCGTATTTGAAATCAATAAAGATGGGAATGACTATATCATTTCCTCAAAGGTGCATGGTTTTAAAAACAGTATTGAGATAAAACTGTGGTTCTATGACACAGTTCTGTTGTTTATCACTGATACTGATGCATAAAATGATATATGATAAAATATAAATGCCTCTTCTTTCTATTACACATTCACAGTGATTAGAAGAAATTGTATCCCTGATCTTTGATTTTTTTTTTTTTTTATGTTATGAGAATTACTACCAAAATATCATTTATACACTTGCCACTTTGAGATGAAAACAAACATATGTGAAGAAAGTTATTTCTGTTGCATTTTCCACATAGTTCAAAAAATAATGAAGGAAAAAAGATAAATAAGAGAATTATAGAATGAAGAATAGCTATTTATAATTAATTTATTATACATATTTATTATATTATTTATTTATTAACAAAAACTTAAACAAGGGCAGATCTCAATAACAATATGAAATAATCTTTCAGTAAAGGAAAAAAGAAAAAAAATGTTTTTAAGTCTGGAGGTAAACAAAAATTTATGAGGCGTCAGGAGAAAAATCAAATACTAATAAAGTATAATATAATCATCATCATCAAGTACCGGACCTGCTGGCATAGGTGATTATGTCTCTCTACAACTTTCGATCTTGACAGTTATTTATAATTTCTGTTGTTGACCTTCTGCCAAGCCATTCTCTTAAGCTGTTTGGTATCTTTTCTCTTTGCTACCCTCTATTCTCTTCGTCCCTCGATTTTCCCAGTTGTTACTATACCAGTTGTTTTCTCATTACATGGCCAAAAAATGATGATTGTTTCTTCCTAACATTGGAAATTAGCTCTCTTTTTGCTTTGGCCTCTTTCAGAACATTTTCATTACTCTTCTTAGCTGTCCATGGTATTCTCAACATTCTTCTGTAAAACCACATTTCTACAGCCTCCAGTGATTTTCTTGCCTGTTGTCCTAGATTCGCATCCATATGTTAAGACTGGCTCTACATAACATTTAAGAACTCTTTTTCTTGTTTCTATTGTCAAAAATGGATTGCATTGTATCTTCCTAATTTTTTGGAAAGCTGCTTTTGCCTGAGCCATTCTGCATCTCACCTCTGTTGAATAGCTTCTGTCTGAGGTTAACAAAGTTCCCAAATATTTAAATTCATTTCCCTGTTTTAATCTTTTTCCACTTATCTTTATTTTGCACTGGGGTGGTGTCTTTTTCTTTGTTGTTACCATTCTATCTATCTATTGACCTTTCGAGCCGTAACCGGCCCATAGGGCGTAGACCAAGATACACCTTCTCCTATATGAATTTTTGTTCTAGCAGTTTTCTTTTAAAGATATTTTATCAAATCTCGCCATCTGTCTCTGTTCTGTGCAAGCAGTTCTATCTCATTGAGGGAGCCGATTCCTGCTGCTCTTGCCTCTCTCATCAATGTTCTTCTCAGTGTCTCCCTGGGTCTTCCTCTTTTTCTTTTACCTGTTGTTTCCCATATGAGGGCTTGCTTTGCTATTCGATTATTATCTCTTCTCATCACATGTCCAACGTATGACCATCGTCTTTTCTTTATTACTGAAGATATTAGTGGTTGATTGGCGATTTCTCTAATTTCCTCGTTTGTTTTGAATTCGTTCCATTCTATACCAAGTATTTTCCTTAGACATTTATTTTCGAATGCGTTCAACTTTGTTTCTATATCTCTTGTTGTTTTCCAGCTTTCACACGCATACATAAGGGTTGATAGTACATTTGATTTGAATAGCCTAAGTTTTGTGTTTGTGCTAATGAGTTTGATTTCCACAACTTTTCAAGGCTTCTGAAAGACATTGCTGCTTTAGCCAGTCTGATTCTAATTTCTTTGCTCGTATCCCCTTCTCGATCAATGTGACTTCCAAGATAGATAAAGTGATCGATCTCTTCTACTGGTTTGTTTTCCATGTATATTTTGTCACTTGTTGGAATTAAACTTTTCATGACTTTAGTCTTTTCATGATTGACCTCAAGCCCAATTTTGCTGGCTATTGATGATAGTTCATTTGTGTTTTCCTGCATCGTTTTTATCTGACTGCTGATGAGAACTATGTCATCAGCAAAGTCGAGGTCCTCCAAATGGTCTCCTTGTATCCATTCGATGCCTTTATTACCAGTGCAGCATTTCTTCATTATGAAGTCCATAACAATTCCAAATAACAAGGGCGATAAAATACATCCTTGTTTAACCCCAGTTTCTATTGGGAAACATTCGCTCAGTCCTTCCTCTGTTCGAACTGCACATGTGTAACCATCATACATGTCTTTGATAATATTTATGATTTTTGATGGTAAACCATATTGCTTCAGAATTTTCCACAAAGAATCTCTATGAATACTATAAAGGTTGTTACCATTACTTCTGTCTTTTTGCTTTTAAGGCTGAGTTCTTTATTTTTGCTTGCTTTCACTATAATGTCGAACATTTCTTGTAACTCATTTTCACTCTTAGCGATTAAGACTGTATCATCAGAATACCTTAGATTATTTATATTATGACCTTCAATTGTTATTCCAGGCGATGCCCCTTATGGATCTTAAAATAATCTCACTATAAATAAACAAATCTGGTGACAGCACACAACCTTGCCTAACACCCTGTTTTATTTGTTCAAACATTCCCAACTGATTTCCAGTTCTTATGGCAGCTGTTTGTTGCCAATACATGTTCTTTATTATTCTTAGATCTTTGCTGTCTATGTTTGTGCCTTCTAAAACTTTGATCATTTCTTGGTGCTTTACTTTATTAATGCTTTGGTATAATCTATGAAACATAGGTATAGATCTGTTTTCACCTCTATGGCTCTTTCTACTAAAGATCTTATAATGTATATGGCATTGCTCGTTCCTTTACCTCTAACAAAACCACACTGTCACACTGTTCATCGCTAAATTATTGACTGATTTTGTTTCACACTCTTCGCATGATGATTCTTAGTAATATCTTAGTCATGTGACTGACCTAAGCTTATTGTGCGATGATAATCGCATTCAATCGCATTAGATTTCTTTGGTAGGGCTATGAATATTGATTTGAGCAGGTCGTCTGGTATATATCTGCTGTTGTAGATAACATTCAATATTTTTGTTATTGCTATTCCAAAATCACCCATGGCTACAATATCTTCTTTAGTTATATTATCTGGTCCAGGAGTTTTTCCTGCTTTCATATTGCGCAAGGTGTCTTCCATTTCTTCTTTGAGTATTACTGGTCCTCCATTATCCTTAATATTTACTTCTGTTCATTCATCGTTATAAATATCTTTAATGTTTTATGCTCTTCGTTCCCTTATGTTATGCTTTCTTGTTCAATCAACAGTTCTCCTTCCTTTGATCTTAAACATCAGTTTTAATTGCGTTTTTCTTCCTGTTAATTCTTCAATTTGTTTGTATATAGCTTTGGCATCTCCTTTTTGTTGCATTTCAATCTCTTTGCATCTCTCTTTTAGCCATGCTTCTTTTGTTTCATTGCATTTTATTACAATTTCTTTATTTAATCTTTATATACTCATCTTTATTATTTCTTCTTCTTGTATCCATTAGCTGCAAAATGTCATCTTCAATCCAATTCTTTCTTGAATTTGTCCTCACTAGTGGTATGACTACCAGTAGAAGAGATCGATCACTTCATCTATCTTGGAAGTCACATTGATCGAGAAGGGGATACGAGCAAAGAAATTAGAATCAGACTGGCTAAAGCAGCAATGTCTTTCAGAAGCCTTGAAAAGTTGTGGAAATCAAAACTCATTAGCACAAACACAAAACTTAGGCTATTCAAATCAAATGTACTATCAACCCTTACGTATGCGTGTGAAAGCTGGAAAACAACAAGAGATATAGAAACAAAGTTGAACGCATTCGAAAATAAATGTCTAAGGAAAATACTTGGTATAGAATGGAACGAATTCAAAACAAACGAGGAAATTAGAGAAATCGCCAATCAACCACTAATATCTTCAGTAATAAAGAAAAGACGATGGTCATACGTTGGACATGTGATGAGAAGAGATAATAATCGAATAGCAAAGCAAGCCCTCATATGGGAAACAACAGGTAAAAGAAAAAGAGGAAGACCCAGGGAGACACTGAGAAGAACATTGATGAGAGAGGCAAGAGCAGCAGGAATCGGCTCCCTCAATGAGATAGAACTGCTTGCACAGAACAGAGACAGATGGCGAGATTTGATAAAATATCTTTAAAAGAAAACTGCTAGAACAAAAATTCATATAGGAGAAGGTGTATCTTGGTCTACGCCCTATGGGCCGGTTACGGCTCGAAAGGTCAATAGATAGATAGATAGATAGATAGTGGTATGAATTTGATGTTTGCTGCATTGATTCTTTTAGGATTTCCCACTGTTCATCAATGCTTTGAATCTTCTCTATTAAATTGTACCGGTTCTGAATTGTGATGTTATATTTGTCTTGCGACTTCTTGTCTGATTTGAGTAAATCTAAATTTAACTTGATGTTAACTGAGGCTCATTTTGCTGCTTTTAATTTTACTCTTCAAGTGACAAACCACCTTAAAGCTAATGACCAATAACAAGGCTGCTGGAGAGGATAAGTTAACAGCTGAGATCCTCAAGGCAATTGATAGCCATAATTTAATACATCTCCAAAAAATGTTCAACATCATTTGGAAAACAGAGAAGACGCCTCATAAATGGAAAAAAGGAATCATTGTTAAGATCCCAAAAAAGGGCAATCTTAGAGATTGTAACAATTGGAGAGGCATGACACTTTTGTCAGTTGCCTCAAAATTATTCTGTAAAATCATCCTAAATAGAATAAAGGATTCAATAGATACAGTAATGCGTGAAGAACAGGCTGGGTTTAGAAAAGGGAGAAGCTGTCTTGACCACATTTTCACTCTACGACTTATATTGGAGGAACACATTGAAAAGCAAAAACCTTTTGTACTTAACTTCATCGACTTCAAAAAAGCATTTGATAGTATTCATAGAGATTCTTTGTGGAAAATTCTGAAGAAATATGGCTTACCATCAAAAATCATAAATATTATCAAAGACATGTATGATGGTTACACATGTGCAGTTCGAACAGAGGAAGGACTGAGCGAATGTTTCCCAATAGAAACTGGGGTTAAACAAGGATGTATTTTATCGCCCTTGTTATTTGGAATTGTTATGGACTTCATAATGAAGAAATGCTGCACTGGTAATAAAGGCATCGAATGGATACAAGGAGACCATTTGGAGGACCTGGACTTTGCTGATGACATAGTTCTTATCAGCAATCAGATAAAAACGATGCAGGAAAACACAAATGAACTATCATCAATAGCCAGCAAAATTGGGCTTGAGGTCAATCATGAAAAGACTAAAGTCATGAAAAGTTTAATTCCAACAAGTGACAAAATATACATGGAAAACAAACCAGTAGAAGAGATCGATCACTTCATCTATCTTGGAAGTCACATTGATCGAGAAGGGGATACGAGCAAAGAAATTAGAATCAGACTGGCTAAAGCAGCAATGTCTTTCAGAAGCCTTGAAAAGTTGTGGAAATCAAAACTCATTAGCACAAACACAAAACTTAGGCTATTCAAATCAAATGTACTATCAACCCTTACGTATGCGTGTGAAAGCTGGAAAACAACAAGAGATATAGAAACAAAGTTGAACGCATTCGAAAATAAATGTCTAAGGAAAATACTTGGTATAGAATGGAACGAATTCAAAACAAACGAGGAAATTAGAGAAATCGCCAATCAACCACTAATATCTTCAGTAATAAAGAAAAGACGATGGTCATACGTTGGACATGTGATGAGAAGAGATAATAATCGAATAGCAAAGCAAGCCCTCATATGGGAAACAACAGGTAAAAGAAAAAGAGGAAGACCCAGGGAGACACTGAGAAGAACATTGATGAGAGAGGCAAGAGCAGCAGGAATCGGCTCCCTCAATGAGATAGAACTGCTTGCACAGAACAGAGACAGATGGCGAGATTTGATAAAATATCTTTAAAAGAAAACTGCTAGAACAAAAATTCATATAGGAGAAGGTGTATCTTGGTCTACGCCCTATGGGCCGGTTACGGCTCGAAAGGTCAATAGAATTTTACTCTAAGCTTTCCCACAACTGGTACATATGTGATCACTATTGCAATCTGCCCCTGGTCAAGTTTTCACACATATCAGACTGTTTCTAAATCTGTTGTTCATCATTATGTAATCAATTTGATTATGTGCGTCATCTCCTGGGCATTTCCATGTCCAAAGACGGCGTCTTGGATGTTGCTTAAACTTAAACCAGGTGTTTCCTATCATCATGTCATGTTGTGTGTTCTTGCCCAGTCAATAAGTTTGTCACCTCTTTCATTCCTCTCGCTTAAGCCATAATAAGGAACTACTTCCTCAACTCTTTCCTTTCTTACTTTTGCGTTGTCATCCCCTATGTAGGTACTTCGATATCTCTAGAGACGCCTTCACCGGTTGTGACGTCACTTAAGTAAATATAGGTGGCCAGGACGCCGTGTGAAAAAATCTCCGAATTTTTACATCGTATGCAAATCGTTTTCCGATGATGTTTCCGGAAGCTATTTATAGGAAACTTAAGTTGTTTCCTAACAATGAGAGTTCCGTCCGCCTATTTAAAAAGTCGGAAGTGATTTAAAACGATTGTATTTTGTCTTACAACGCATGTTCCAGCTACATACGACGGTCTCATCATATTTTCACCCGAAAAAAAGCATAATGCAGTAAAATAATATGGATATTTAGATTTAGCGTCCATTTTTACATAAGTGTGTGAAATTTCACAATGATTCGTGTTAGGATGTTGCGGCAATCGCGAAAATTGATGCCCCTGCTCGCTCCATAAAATAACATGGCCGATCGGCGACTATTTCGAATGTTGAACTTTAATTCATTGCAGAAAAAAATCCTGCGAACGTAGGTTTAAATAATAAAGATAACCTGATTCTATAACCACTTCTACATATTTGTGGGAAATTTTAAATGGATATGATAGCCCCTATTGAAATTATCGGCATTTGAATAATCTCACCATTATCGAAAATTTTCCCCATTGGTAGCATGGCGGCGATCTAGCTGGGATCAAAGACTATGTCCACTGTTGAACTTAAGTCATTGCAGAAAAAAATCCTGCGAACGTAGGTTTAAATAATAAAGATAACCTGATTCTATAACCACTTCTACATATTTGTGGGAAATTTTAAATGGATATGATAGCCCCTATTGAAATTATCGGCATTTGTTTTCCCCATTGATTAGCATGGCGGCGATCCAGCAGGGATCAAAGACTTATGTCCACTGTTGAACTTAAGTCATTGCAGAAAAAAATCCTGCGAACGTAGGTTTAAATAATAAAGATAACCTGATTCTATAACCACTTCTACATATTTGTGGGAAATTTTAAATGGATATGATAGCCCCTATTGAAATTATTGGCATTTGAACGACCACACCATCATTATACAAAATTTCCGGTTTTCCCCCATGCTTGGTCTCTTCAACCATCATCAAGTGCCTCTAACTCAGACTCACTCAACGTTTTTTTTTGTTATTATACATTGTAGTTATAAGTTAGTTATATTTAATTTAAAATGTAGTATTTCCAGTTGCCTAATATTAATAAATATTCCCAATTATTGAATTGAAAGTTTTTTTTTTATTTATATACTGTAAATACATATATTTTTTTTAATGAATAAAAAAAATTAATAATAAAATTATACTTCTTATACACATAAAATAACAATAATAATGATGTGACTTCTTTAGCAGAAATTCAGTATTATTTTTATGTGAATCATAGAAATTTATAATTATTCTTACATAAATTGCAGAGAATTACTGTTATTTTTGACGTAAATTCCTGAAAATTACCGTTACTTTGATATAAATCAATTTAAATGACTTATTTTTGACGCAAATCAAATAAAAAGTATTATTTTTTTTATTGTACACCAAATATAATGATTATTTTGAAAATGTACACCAAATGTAATGATAATAATTTTAATTTAATAAAAAAAAAATTTGGCTTCTTATTTAAAATTTGGCTTTCTTTTTGCATGGCCAACCTGGCGCTATGGTTTTTTCTTCTTTGCATCATTTAACACAGAAATAATTCACTTAAAAAATCGTAACTTTTTTTCTAATTGTCGTACAAACATGATTCAGGTATCACTGTTTTACTCACTTCGAGGGCTATTTAGCTATCCTGGTTTCAATTATTAGAATTATTTTGAAAAAAAAGCCAAAGTACCTACCCTATGGTGTTTAATTTCATGTGGTTTGCATTCACGAAGTGCCTTATTCCTTATTTAACCCGTCGTAAATTAATAAAATAAATACCGTAAATTTAACATAGTTATTACTAAACTTAGTTAAAATTAAATATTACGTTAATAGTGTAATAATTAATAATTTTAATAGTAATAATAATGAATGCGGTAGCAGATTCATATTGGAGCAGTAGTAGTCTAAGTCGTAACTACAACTTTACTACTAGTACTTAAGTCTAAGTACTAGTGACTAGAGTACCACTATGTAGATTCATAATAGATTATATATACATATTCAATTCATAACAATAACAGCTGATTCTTCTTCTTTCCTCCTTGACCTTACTTTCTCATCTGCCTTTCAGCGTCTGCAAGCTGTTTCACTCACTGTTTGTGTTTTTTTTAGTGTGAATTATAAAGATAAGTGCGTCGGTACATCCTCTGTTTTTTCGGAACCCCATTTGAGAATCGCATAACTGTAGTTCTATTATTGGTCTCAGCCTTTTTCCAAGATTATTAAAAGCTGAGTAATAAACTGTAATTGCTGCATTCACTGATTCAGTGGTTGTTTGTGAGTCACTCAAACTGATCAGATGACTGAGATGATCAAATGAAAATTAAAAATAAAATGGCGTTTACCGTTTGTTTTATATTGATTGACAGTTTGAGAAGCTGTATCCTCCGAGTAATTGTTATTTTAATGCACATTCTTTACATTTATCATGAAATATTATTTGGCTTGGTCAATATAATATAGAGTTTATCTATAAAATGCGCAGAAGTTGAATGCACATGAAAAACTTGCTTGAAGATGTGAAATTGGGTCGGTTTAAACGTTCGTACATATAATATATTACCTACAAAAATATCGTTCAACAATATAATAGCACAAAATTAAGTTTTCTTTGCATTATAATGCTAAAACTGAAACTTAACATATTATAAACAAATAAAGTGCTTACAAACTATATAGGATTACACGGATTTAATTCAAAAACATTATATATGGCTTACGTGATTGTTCTATCGATCAGTGAATGTCATCCGGTTTTTTGAATTG
The DNA here is from genome assembly GCA_032433765.1 of Megaustenia siamemsis. NCBI lineage: Eukaryota > Metazoa > Mollusca > Gastropoda > Stylommatophora > Ariophantidae > Megaustenia > Megaustenia siamemsis. The sequence goes on along the minus strand of JAVIAB010000117.1, from coordinate 28,105,186 downwards.
TCACGTGACTTTCCGGAAATCGTGATTATCACAAATTAGTTCCAATACAGCTACGCCTTTTTTCGGGAAAACAAACTACTTTTTCTTCATTTATTGTACTCATTCGGGTGTCGATGGAGATGCAAAGTTCTGGTTCTCACCCTTTTGGAGGTTTAAACCATTGCCAATTGATGCTTTAGCGCTTATTTGATTTCTGTCTATCTTCTCTGTGTCTGCCCCTTGCTCTTCTTTTTTAACATATACTTCGATCTCTCTCTCTCTCTCTCTCTCTCTCTCTCTCTCTCTCTCTCTCTCTCTCTCTCTCTCTCTCTCTCCCACTCTGCGATCAGGACTCAGAGTAGGGTTCCAGACTCTCACATGAAGTCAGCTGTCAGGTTAAGTGTGTTGATCGCCCCCCACAGACAGAACATCACAATTATAGAGTCTGCCAGATCCACTCTGATTGAACACCCGTTAAAACGTTGCACTGTGTTCTGCGCCAGTGGCCCAGTGCATCCGTTTTCAGCCACATTTTATTCAGGTTTGCTTTCCTTAGCCTTTGATTGTCCCCAATCTTCCTGCAAGGCAGCAGATTGTCTTTTCTATAGGGGGATTCTGCCCTTAGATGGTCGGCCCTCCCAGGTTTACGAGCACCATCTGCCCGAGTCACTAGAGGTGACTTGCACAGACATGCACACACAAAGATATGAGACGTGACTAACACAGACATGCACTCAGCGATACGAGGCATGACTAACACTGACACACATCAAGATATGAGATATGACTGACATAGACATACACACACAAAGATATGACACATGCCTAACATAGCCATGCACACACAAGGATATGAGATGTGACAAACACAGATATGCACACACAAAGATATGACTAACATAAACATGCACATAAAGATATGAGATATCACTAACCCAGATATGCACACACAAATATATGACTAACACAGATACACACTAAGATATGAGATATGATTAAACACAGACACACATAAAGATATGAGACATGATTAACACGTACACACCAAGGTATGAGATATGACTAACATGACACACATCAAGATATGAGCCATGGCTAACACACACACACACACACAAAAGCTAAGATATGAGCCATGGCTAGCACAGAACACACTAAGATATGAGCCATGGCTAGCACAGAAGCACATTAAGTTATGAGCCATGGCTTGCACAGACACACACTAAGATATGAACCCTGGCCAGCACAGATACCCACCAAGATATGAGCCATGGCTAGCACGGATATACACTAAGATATGAACCATGGCCAGCACAGACACACACTAAGATATGAATCATGGCCAGCCCAACACACACTAAGATATGAGCCATGGCCAGCACATACACCCACTAAGATATCAGCCATAGCTATCGCAGACACCCACTAAGATATGAGCTACGACTAGCACGGATATACACTGAGAATTGAGCCATGGCTTAATTCAAGAGAAGCAGAAGAGGAGGTAGAAGAGCAGCGATCGCGAAAGGTATCCATATGCTTGGGTTTGTTGTAGTCGGCAGCCTCTTCTTAACGTGGGATCATCGACAACGAGACGCAGGCCCGGTTAACTGTTCACAGGTTCCGTTCAAACAGTTGTCCGGAGATTTGAGAGTGCAGTCTGACCCGTAGAACGTTCCCTTGCATTTACAGTTCCCGGTTGACTGTTCACAGGTGTCGTTGAAACAGTTGTCCGGACATTTGAGAGTGCAGTCTGACCCGTAGTACGTTTCCTGGCAAATACTTCGCATTTGATTTGTGTCTATATATAGCTTAGTAGTATTGGTTAAATGCCCACAATTTCTCTTATAATATAATTTCTGATTCTGTATTTTCTGGTCACTCGAAGATTTTTTCTCATACATCTCATCTCTTTGACGGCAAGCTTTCTTTTATGCTTAGTCGTAGGTGACCATGTCTGACATCAATAGTACAGTAATGAATATACTCTGTATAAGATGTTTTTTGGTGGTAATAAGTATTGCTTTGAGTCGAAGTATAGAGGAAGTTGTCCCAATATTTAATTTGCCTTGTTACGTTGGATGTCTATTAATTTTACCAACTTCAGAGAATGGTGTTACGAGATATTTATGTTTGTTACTTGCTTTATAAACAAAAGAATAGGTATGGCAAAAAGTAATTTTAATGCCATGAAAAGTATTTTTTTTTTATTATTTGGAACCTTTCGAGCTAACCGGCCCATAGGGCGTAGACCAAGATACTCCTTCTCTTATCTGAATTTTTTGTTCTAGCAGTTTTCAATTCTTTTAAAGATATTTTGTCAAATCTCGCCATTTGTCTCTGTTCTGTGCAAGCAGCTCTATCTCATTGAGGGAGCCGATTCCTGCTGCTCTTCTCTGGCATAAATGTCCTTCTCAGTGTCTCTCTGGGTCTTCCTCTTTTCCTTTTACCTGTTGTTTCCCACATGAGGGCTTGCTTTGCTATTCGGTTATTATCTCTTCTCATGACATGCCCAACATATGACCATCGTCTTTTCTTTATTACTGAAGATATTAGTGGTTGATTGGCGATTTCTCTAATTTCCTCGTTTGTTTTGAATTCGTTCCACGCTATACCAAGTATTTTCCTTAGACATTTATTTTCGAATGCGTTCAACTTTGTTTCTATATATACATATGTTTCTTTGTTTCTCTGTTTTCCAGTTTTCACACGCATATGTAAGGGTTGATAGTACATTTGATTTGAATAGTCTAAGTTTTGTGTTTGTGCTGATGGGTTTTGAATTCCACTACTTTTCAAGGCTTCTGAAAGACATTGCTGCTTTAGCTATTCTGATTCTAATTTCTTTGCTTGTATGCCCTTTTCGATCAATGTGACTTCCAAGATAGATAAAGTGATTGATCTCTTCTACTGGTTTGTTTTCCATGTAAGCTTTTCATGACTTTAGTCTTTTCATGATTGATCTCAAGCCCAATTTTGCTGGCTAGTAATGATGATAGTTCATTTGTGTTTTCACTAGCCAGCATGAAAAGTATACTAACATTAAAACAAATAACATCAGGGCTAAAACTAAGAATAGCAAAATGTTACATCTTCTCAATATTCCTGTATGGTGCAGAAACATGGACATTAGACAAGAAAACAGAATAGAAAATTGAAGCCTTTGAAATGTGAATTTATAGAAGAATAGGTAGAATTGGATGGAAAGAAAAGAAAACAAACGAAGTTTTAAAACAACTAAAAATGAAAAGAGAACTGCTAAACACAATTAGAACAAGGCAAATGAAATTTTTGGGCATGTTAAAAGACACAACAGCCTACTAAAAGTAATATTGGAAGGGAAAATAAAAGGTAAAAAAGGCAGACCAAGACTAACATGGACGAGTGGCATTAAAAGATGGACAAGTCAGCACCATCAAAGCAAGGGACAGAGTGGAATTGCGCTCCATGGTAGCCAACCTTCGATGCGGAGACGACACCCAATGATGACTTGCTTTATAACTTGGTGCTCTTTAGCTATTAACATTTTCTTTTGTCTTCCTATTGATGTGACTTCTGTTTTTTCTTCTAGTGCTTATTTTAACGTTATTCATTTTTCATTAAAGAAGAAACATATTAAACATATCATTCAAAACCTGATGAGACATGCGAGCTATAAACAAAATAGCTCAAACAGATATACACACAAAATAGTCCTCGGGCATATAGAATTTTAAGAAAATTAATTAGCCGACCAATTATCAAAATCTGATTGCTCAGATGGATCGATTACTGTGCACAGTAATGTAAAAGATACTTCAAAACACTCCAATATATTATAGAAAGTGAAGAACCAGAGCCGGTATTAGATGAGATTCGTTCCGCAATAATAACAAATCTGAAGAGAAGGAAGTCACCAAGAAGTGATGATATTCCAGCAGAATTCATTGTTAAAAAAAAAAGGGGGGGGGGAGAAGGTGAGAGAGAGAGCGTTTGTATTTACTGTGCATGAAGATCTGAAAAAAACGCAGACTTACTAAAAGCTCGGAAAGATCAATGTACACCCCCATTTTAAAGAAAAGATATTGGAAGCTGTGTACCAACTACAGAACTATTGGCCTAATAAGTTATCTCAGCAAATATTCTTATAGATCATCGTGAAGAGCATTTGAAGGAAGATAGAACAGGAACTTGACGTAGTTCAATGTTTCAGACACAGTAAGGTCAGCCGGGGCCACATCTTTAACATGAGAAACATCCTTGAGACGTGTAGGAAATATAACATAGAACTGCATACATGCATAGTAGATTACAGCAAATCCTGCATACATCAGAAACTGTGAAACATCGTGAAAGATATGAGCTTTCCAACGCACCTTATCGAATTTATATCACGAACAGCAAGCAGAATGGCGGGCGACACATCAAATTGGTTTGAGGTACAAAAAGGGCCAAAGCAGGGAGGAATGCATTCTCTCTACATACTTGTTCAACATCTATGCTGGAATCATTAGAAATGACAGAAACGAAGACACATTTTTTTTGAAGTTCTACCCATTTAAAATAAAAGGCAAAAAAAAATTCCTGAACTCAAAAACGGTGATAACACAGACCTCCTCTCAAACAGTGCACAAGGATTAAAAGAGACAATTGAATGTGTTAATATACACAGTGTAGATCAAAACCTCTATCTAAACGTACATAGAATCAAGATGACGACAAAGTAAAATTCAGCCAAAAATCGACATCAACAGTGAAGAACTTGAAATTGTAACAATCTATAAATATCTGGGATCTGTAGTAACTAACAATGGAGATTGCCAGAAAGAGATCAAAAGAAGATTAACAATAGCAACATAAAAGTTAAATGTCATCAAGAATTTGTGGCACAGCACCAGCAAGGCAGTAAAAGTAAAATTACTGAGGACATGTATCTTTCCTGATAGCAACATATGGCTGTGAATAATGGATAGTATGGCAAACAGTCAAGATGAGAGTAGATTCATTCGAAATAAAATGCTACAAAAATATCCTTAAGATACCACATTGAATAATGAAAAAGGGCAATGAAGACATATTATTAAAAGATTTAAACATTAAAAAGAGCTGACTTGTAAACACTATTCTACAGAGGAATTAAAATACTATAGCCAGCGTCAAAAGACAGCGGGCAGGAAAGAATAATAACAGAAGTCATGGTTCCTGGGCGACGCATCAAAGGTAGACTAAGAAGAAGGTGGTTTCAAGACATCAAGGAGACCTTGAACATACAACAGAGAAGAGTGGGAGATCTAGCTAGAGACTGACTCCTTTCAGAGTCTCCTTTGGCTCTGGCCAATGCAACGTTCTGCAAAACACATGCGACCTAATGATGATCTATACGTATAATTCATATCATCAAAAAGACATAGTTTTTTTCTTATCAAGGAAGCAGTAAACAACAATGCCATAGCTCAGTGGTTAGTGAAATGGACTACAAAGGACAACAGGTCAGGTTCGATCCTGATCAACGGCTTCCAGGTTCACCCAGCCTTTAACGGATTTTGTCTGGGAAAGTAGAGCGGCATGGGCATAATGTCTACCACATTACCCAAAAAATCATGGTCACTAACACCATATTCCCTATACGCCACTTGGCGTGATGGGCTCTTTACTTAATTTATGGGAAATATATCTTTCCTGAGAATCGAACCCAGCAAAGAAACGAGCACACTAACCACTCAGCCACTGAGGTTCCAGATAACATAAGTATGGAAAGATAAAAATAGAAGAAAATGACCTCTTGTAACAGGCTTTTTCCTCCTTTTCTTTGCACCGTAACTGTTGATCTGTCTGATGCTGTGAAGGCTCGTTAAGACCTGAGCCCTCGTGCACCGGGACTGGAATCCTGTTGATGCTGTGAATTCTCGTTAAGACCTGAGCCCTCGTGCACCGGGACTGGAATCCTGTTGACGACAACCTTGGCCTGTGATCGTGTCCCGGTATACTCCGCGCTGTTACTCCTGCTGGTTCATAGCCCTCCCCAGCATTCGTTCCTCGCTAGGGCAGACAATACAGCTAGCACTCGACAAAGCATGTACTAACAACAGTGAAAAATTCACACATCTGACGTTTATTTCACACAATGACCACCTCCCATAGCAAGTCACAAGTACAATAGCAAAAGTCTGTTGACAGTCTCTCACACTTCTCCTACCTCTCTCTCACTATACATATGTAGGAATGCAGTTCCTAGCATCCCTGTGGATAACCCCCACGTGACGATGCTGGTCTTCATCAACCTTGCCTACGTCATGGTCTCCTGGAGTATCATACTCCCTATAGAGCCCTCTCTAAGTTGATGTGACCCTGCGAGTTGTTCTCGCTCAAAGTCACGATCCTGGGTCTGTGGCCCAATCTACCACCTGGTTAAATTGTGTCATGCTTCTACACACGCCTGACATCTTTATGATCTACTGTACTGTCCCTGATTTGAACGTGGCTCCCCTTAGCACGCTATCTTGTACTCATTGCTCCACCAGAAGCTTAATTTGGCGAGAGACACTCACAATCTAACACAGTCTCTGTGAATGGCTGTAGTTACTAACTACATCAATAATGTCTCTTTATCACTCCCACGAAGTCTAATGTTGGTGAGAACACTCACAACTCTAATAAAGTCTCTATAAATGGTTGTAGTCCCTAACTACATCAATAATGTCTCTTTAGGACTCACACGAAGTCTAATGTTGGTGAGAACACTCACAAATCTAACAAAGTCTCTTTAAATATCTACTACTAGCTAACATGACTTGTTGGACTAACTCATACTTGCTAATCATACGAGGCGCTACCATGGCCACCTGATCCTATGGTTACACTACACCACCTATCCTATCACTTCTCCTGGAAATACATCTGGCCAGTTCAACAGCCACACACCAACTAACCTGCTATCGAAACATGTCCGAAACAACTCTCCTTGTTCCCGGTGTCGGCTGTAAAACCACATACAGTCGTCCGGATTGAACCATCGCCCCATCTCGAATGACTTTCTCGGGCAGATGGTGCTCGTAAACCTGGGAGGGCCAACCATCTAAGGGCAGAATCCCCCTACAGAAAAGATCACCTGCTGCCTTGCAGGAAGATTGGGGACAATCAAAGGCTAGGGAAAGCAAACCTGAATAAAATGCTGGCTGAAATCGGATGCACTGGGCCACTGGCGCAGAACACAGTGCAACGTTTTTAACGGGTGTTCAATCAGAGTGGATCTGGCAGACTCTAATTGTGATGTTCTGTTTGTAACACACCTAACCTGACAGCTGAGTTCATGTGAGGAGCTGGAATCCTACTCTGATTGGGTCCTGATCGCAGAGAGAGAGAGAGAGAGAGAGAGAGAGAGAATGACTTTGCCTACCTATTCTTTGTCTCAGCTTTCGTTTGCCCCGCCAATCATAATTCATTTTACATCTACCCTCGTCCCTACATTGCTTACAGTTCTCGTGCCTCATGATTTGTTCAGACTCTTCACATTTCACGTGGACCATGGGTTTCCCCCTACTTCTATTTTACCCTCAACCTTTCTCTAACCTTGACCTGTACTACCTCACTCCGAATTTCTTGTCCTCTCCATATCACTACTACGTCCCTGTTTCACTCTGTCCCTGCAGCAATCCCAGAAAACAAATAGCATATAGAACATAATTGTCACCTTTACAAGCCAAGAGATTCTGGTCAATACAGGCTCCCTTGAAATACAAACTATTAGGCTTTGACAGGACTGGACAGTCTTTAGTTCATAAACAAGGTGTTATAGTAGAGGCACGAAACTTGGCCAGACTCGTTTTTGGTGTGGAGAAAATGTTAGAAGCAGGATCATAAACAGAAATAATTTTAAAAAAAAAGGAGAAAAGACTTTCCTAGAAAAAATGTTTTTTAAATTCCTATTATTATCATCATCATCAGTTTTACAGCAGCTTCGCGTCTCTATGCCTTTACTTCACCATAAACAAAACATCAATGCCTGCATGCCCTGTCAGTCTGGAATGAAATTTCAGTTTCAAAGCATTTCCGTGTAGTATGCTACTAAGGCCTTCCTGTTTCATTCTAGGCTTGTTAATATGATTTAATTGTTGAGCGAAAACTCTTGCTAATTATGCCGCTGCAGATCGTAAGAAACATGGCATGATTTGTTTGTTTCCTTTAAAGGAAGGTACTTTTCTGATTATGTACACAACTTACACAGCCACTTATGAGAAACATTACATTCGTTGACCAGAATTTGCAGGTCAGTTAAAGTGCAAAATGTATTGGTCTGTCACAAAGAACAGCAAAACGCAACCTATACAACCACAGAATGACTTTCAGCTTATGTAAAGTGGCAACTCGAATTTTTGGGCACGGGAATGAGTAAGAGATTGATAAATCCCAGGTCTGCCACACCCCTGTCCCATCAGTGGATGTGAAACGCTTGGTATAATGTGTCTTTGATATATGATGAGTAAACAAGAAAAGTATGAGGGGCATTCAAAAAGTAATGCACCACATCTGTTTTCTCAGCTAAAAACAAACATAGAACCATGACATTTTCCACACTTTAAATATGGCATGCGTTGATTGTGTGCATCAAATTGCACTGCAATCAACCAAATAATGCGACTGCACTAAACCATTGAAATGGAACATGTTAGTAACATGTGTTATAAGCAGCGAAGTGTGATTGAATTTCTCAATTAAGAGAAGGAAACCTTTGTGAACATTCACAAGCGCATTTGTGATGTGTATAAAAGTTTTAGTCGACAAGATTACAGTAAGTCGCTGGTTCAGAGAATAAAAGAATACAGAGCTTCTTGATCAGCTGCGCTGTGGACGGACTGCCACAGCCACCAATGCAGAGATGTTGAAATGCGCTGAGTACATTATTCTTGCTGATAGGCACATCACTACTCAACAATTGGCCTTAAAGTTGTCAGTCAGTATTGGTAGTGTAAATGCCAGTATACAAACTCTCGGATTCTATAAGGTTTGTGCAATATGAGTTCCACAAAATCTCACAAATGAGCATCGAATGCAAAAAAATCAATTTCTTCTAAACTGTTGCAGCGTTTCAATGTTGATGGAGATGACTTTTTGGCTAAGATTGTTACAAGTGACGAAACCTGGGCACATCATTTTGAACCTGGGAAAAAAAAAGACAGTCAATGGAGTGGCATCATTCGCACTCACCATGAAGAAAGAAATTCAAGAACATCTCCTCCAGCTGGAAAGGTCATGGTCACTGTCTTTTGGGATATAGAAAGTGTGATTCTTGTGGATGTTATGCTAAGAGGAGAGACAATCAATTCGCAAGCTTACATTAAGACATTGAAAAAACTCAACGTTTTCGCTGGTACTCCCCCATCCACCATACAGCCATGATTTGGACCCTCTGATTTCCATCTTTGGTCCACTTAATGACTCCCTCTGAAGAACAAGGTTGGAAGATGGAGTGATTCACGCAGTGAAGAAATGTTTACACAATCAAGACAAAGACTGGTACATGCTAGGAATAAATGCACTTGTTGCGCGCTGGTGTAAAGCTGTATAAGTGGAAGGGATTATGTTGAATGATACCAATGTTTACATGACATATCAATACATGCTGTGTAAAAATTGCATACTTTTTGAATTAGCGGCTTTTGAGAAAACCGATGTGGTACATTACTTTCTAAATGCACTAAGTACATGACCTGGCATCACCACCCCACCCGTGTTCACCCATTGTGCGCTTCTATCTCAGATTTTTCTATCTCATGTTATCACTCACTGCGTTCCTTCATGCGGGAAGTGTAGTTTCTGCTATCTCATATTATTGATAAAACATGGCGTTAATTTTTGTGTACTAGACAACACAGACACCCCCACTTAACATCCTTTAAGGGGTTGGATGACAAAGAGGTGTAATCCTTAAGTCACTGACTGAACGTAAACGAACGAACTAATACAGAAACAGTTGAGTCTAATAATCACACTATAATAAGTTACCTTACTGCTTACTGACACTTTTACTCCGGTAGTGGCCATATTTATGGTCTACTCTAATAGATTTTAACTGCCAAGGGATCTTTAACATGCGCGAGTGCCTATGGGACCACATGTATATTGCCATTATCTGAGAGGGCTAGACTTTGAATCTCTCTAGCCATCAGGGGGAGGGTAGTGTCATAAAGAAACCATGGATTCATTTTTTATTTTTGAAAAATTACCATCGTTTCTGGTGGGCTTTGAACCCAGGTCTTTTTTTTCCTGAGGCCGATGATGTACCTCTAAACCACCCCCATGGAGTTCAATATTTGTAGGCCAAATGAAGATGATACAAAAAAAAACTAGAATATACTTTATTTTCATGATACACATATCATAGGGTCTGTGGTTACTTATTCTTCTTCTACCTTTTTAGCTCCAAGTGGAGCATAGGTCTTCAACAAACACTTTCCAAGTCATTCTGTTTTTTGCCATTCTTTTAAGATCATTCCATGTCTTCACCATCATCTTCATCTCGGCTTCTATCTGTCTTCTCCAAGAATTCCATGGTCTTCCTCTTTGTCTTTTCCCCTGGGGATTCCAAAAAAGGGCCTGTTGTGTAATACTCTCAGTTGGCTTCCGTAGTGTGTGTCCTATCCAGCGCCATCGTCTTCGCTGTATCTCTTTATCCACTGGTGTTGGACTGGTACATTTCCATAATTCTATGTTAGTGATTTTGTCCTGCCATTTCCATCCTTTTATCCTGCGTAAGCATCCATTAATGAAAGTCTGTATCTTCGTGATTGTCAATTTTGTTGTTCTCCATGTTTCACAGCCATATAATAGGACCGCCTTAACATTTGAGTTGAAAATTTTTATTTTGGTATTTAGCCTAATTTCTTTGGATTTCCATATGTTTCCCAGTGCAATGAAAGCTCCTCTTGCTTTTGATATCCTTATTTTGGTATCATTTTCTGTTCCTCCCTCTTTATCTATATTACTGCCCAGATATATGTAAGATTGTACATCTAATAGAGGTATTTCTCCTAGTTTTATCTGGTTAATGCCAACTGTATTAATTCTCATGTTAGTTTTATCTCTATTACTCTTTAGTCCTAGCTGTTGTGATCTCTCATCAAGTATGTTCATTTTATCCTGCATCTGGTACTTGTACGCTACATAATAGTTTTATTTACGATTTAATTTACCATAAAGAATTTAGATAATCTAAACAGAGCTCAAAGTTTACAACAACAAAAATGCTATTCCAGTTACTAGGTTAACAAGACCTATTACTGAAAATCCTGATCTGGTTACAAAAGAACATTACATTTAATTTTGCATGAAACATGTTTATTTGATCATTTTGAGGAATTTTTATCAAAGCTTGGGCTAAAGGACATATAAATCTGTTCAGGCAGCTGCCACATTTTGGTTTGACAGGAAGACAAGTTTGTTGTCCAAAACCTACCAAGAGTTCATTAACATCACTCCAGTAATTTCTGGGAAAAAAAATAATAAATAAATAAATAAAATAAAAGAAGTAGTGTACAATCAATAAATTTATGTTCCAGGCTATTAAATTAATAATTAATTAAAGAAAAACAACCAAAGAGAATCCAAGACACACACATAAATAAATATTGGATCATGAAATTTATGTAATTTGCACATCACTCATTAAGCGTGTTGATGCGTTCAGTTGCTAGTTTACGGCAAAGCCGCAATATCTGTGCCTTATGGCCCCACACATCAATCTTCGGAATTAGTAGATCTGCCACAATAATGGCTATTTCTGGTCTACTCTTTTTGACTTTAAACCACCAAAGGCGCACATGGGTCCTGTTTTTTGCCATTTCTGTCAGGGCTAGACATAGAATCTCACTATCCGAATATCAGTGGAAGGTAAAGCCACAAAGAAAGCACAGATTTTTTTTTTTTAATTCCCAATGTCTGTGATAAGATTGAACCAACTCGAGACCTTATCCAGTGGCCAACATCATACCTGTAGACCACCCAGTCCCCCAATTTGCACATCAGATTACTAAACAATCAAATCAAATCAAATCAGATCAAATCAAATCAAATCAAATCAGTCCGTCTATCCATCCATCTATCATTTGACTGAAGTATTGTCTATATCTGCAATGTTGTTTCCTGTATAAATTTTACAGTCTTTTGTAATTCTTGCAGTGGCCCATATAGTTTTGCTTGTGTTGTTGTATCTACGGGCCAATGAATTTTCCGCAGCCTACTGTATTCAGTTCAATCTTGAAGTATGTGTTCAGCAGTCCATATGTACATGTAGTTGAGATGTCGATCTTGAATTTAGTATATGTGTGACTGTGGAGTCGACTGTGTCCTGTTCTGAGGCATCTAATAATAACTTGTTAAAATCTACTATTATTATGAAAGGCATCCTGATTTGAGGCTTGTGGTCCTCTGATTGATTTGATTATTTGTTTCTTATGATGGGATGTAACTGGTGTATCTAGTTGTGTGCCTGTTGAACCTTCCTTTTGCCAACTGATCTGCTTTCTCATTTCCTGGTATTCCACAGTGAGATGGGATCCACTGCAGGGCAACCCTGTGGTGTTTGCAGAGTTTGATCAGATTACTATTTTAAAACTTTTCTTTCCTTTTGACGCTTGCCAGACTACTAACTACTAAAGGAATTAATAGATCTAATTATTAACCATCCTAAAGGCCATTAAGTGAGCATAGATGTGTTGTAGTTTGCAGCCAGGCTGTGGTATCTGCATCTATTGGCCCAACACACCTACCTTCAGCGTGGCAGTTTTGAGTACCCTAAGGGTTGCCTTCCTCTTCAATACCGAATTGCTTGGTCAGTCAGACTGGATAGTCAGTTGCCAGGAGCACTACTGCCCCCATTTTTTAATCACACATGAGTGTATAATAATAACATATACCTAGTGGCTGTGCATTATTCACATATACTTAGTGGCTGTCCATTAATAACATAAAGTAACATACTTAATGACTGTGCATTAATATCATAATAACATACTTAATGACTGATCATTAATAACATCGAATATGAAAGGTACTTCAAATGAAGAAGAAAAAATACAGAGAAAAAGTGTTGGTTGTCTGTCTACTGTACTAGAATGCAATAGAATTAGGCACAACCAATGAGTAAGTGGTAGTAGAAAATAAGACCAGGAAAACGTAATTATATAATTCTTCTTTAGTTTATAAGGAATTTGTTTTGCACTGTTATGAAATTTCAGCCAAATGTGTCTGTCTTCAGCTTGGATTTGCTTGACCTCTGCTTTCCTAACCTTTGGTTTTCTTTGTACTTCAAAGTGCATCCATGAGGAAAAGCACACAGAGATAACATGGAGACCTCATAACTTGATAAGATCATGTGCCGAGAAGAGATCTAAGAACAATCACAAGAACTGTATTGCAGTGAACTCTTGGGGGAAGACAAAATAAACATAAACCAGGGACAACCAGCTGAAGAATAGTGGAAGTAGAGATGAATAGCATGAACCAGACTTGGGACATCCTGAGGATGACCATGGACTGTGTGAAATGGAAAAACTGTGTTGTTTTACAATATGACCCAAGACATGCAGGCCACAAAGAAAAAGAACATAAAAAGATTGTTCTAAGCACATCAGTGAGTGAACAATGTTCACTAATTTAAAATGTTTTTTACTGTGGCCAAGATACTCACTGCCAACTGAAAGAAATCAGCAACTCATAGCTGACAGCATACTTAAAGATCAAATTACAACAGAGCTAATCCAGATACCACAACATTTCTCAGTGGTGCTCCAAAGACTAACCAGTTTGGCCAACTGAGTAGGGATAAACGATGAAAAGCAACCAGGTATTCAAAAATGTATGCCAAAAAGATGGTGTATTGGGTCGAAAGGTGCAGATATTGCTGCTGCCTGTAAACTAGTGACACTTATTTTCTGTCTGAAGGTCATCCGATATGACTACTTAAGGAAATGGCAGTATCCTTCATCATATGCCCTTAAAATGACATTAAGTTGGCACAGGTGTGTTGTGGTTTATTTACACTTTTGTTTCAACACATCCAACTTCAGCACAGCATTTTTGAGTACCCGGTTGCCTTCCCTCTTTGTTTTCTACTCGCTAGGCCAGACTCGACAGGTTAGTCTGTTTCTAAAGGCACCTCAAAGAGATGGAGTAGGGTCTGAATGGTTCTGGTTCACCAATCCTGGTGTAAACCATCAGCTATGAGTTGTTGACAGCTTCCTGTTGCTGTCAGGCCTCTTGCCTTCAACAAGTAACACAATGCATCTATGCCTCTACTTACATCCTATTAAAGGTGGACAATGAAGAGAAGTAGTAACTGGATGAACACTAAAGAAGAAATGCTTTTTTTATAAAAGCTTTCACATAAGAAGTGAAAATATTGTAAGGCTGTAAGTAAATATTAATAGAGAATGATACCAAGATAAGGATACAAAAAAAAAACAAGAGAAGCCTTTGTTGCACTAGGAAACATATGGAAATTCAAAGAAATTAGGTTATATGACAAAAATAAAAATGTTTAACCCAGATAGATAGAATGTTAAATCAGTCCTAGTATATGGCTGTTAAACATGGAGAACAGCAAAAATGACAATGATAGTCACAAAGAAACAGACATTCATTAATGGATGCTTGGTGCAGAATAAAAGAATGGAAATGGCAGGATAAATTACAAACTTAGAACTAAGGAGGAGGCAAGGCTCCTGACAGCAACAGAGCTTGAAGCTGTCAGCGACTCACAGCTAATGGCTTGCATAAGGATCAGTAAACAGAACCAGACCTACCTACTCCACCTCCTCGCGGTGCCTATAGAAACAGACTAACAGTCTAGTCTGGTCAAGCGAGTAGGGATCAAAAAAGGAGGCAACCTGGTACCCAAAAATGCTATGTTGAGGTCAGTTGTGTTGGGCTGAAAGGAGTAAATATAACAGTTTTACGGCAAACCTCAACACAACGCATCTATGCCCGCTTAACGTCATTTTAAGGTCAGAAGACAAAGAGGTCAATCAATTCCCTTAGTTGTCATCGGGAGAACGCCAGAAAGAACTATTGAAAAGTACCAGTGGACAAAGATGATGGCGCTGGATAGAAGACACACTGAAGAGGCCAAATGAGAGTATTTACACAACAAAACATTTTTGGGATCCTCCGGGAAGAAGACAAAGAGGAGGATCAAAATATACTTGGAGCAGACCGCTGTAAGCAGAAACGTAGAAGACATAGAGAGATCTTAAAAGAACGGCACCAAAAAGGATGACTGCTTGGAAAGTGTTTGTTGAAGACCTATACTCCACGGGAAGTTGAAAGAAAAAAAAAGTAAATATTTATTATTAAACGTCTGCTTACTGAGGCAACCAATCCTCCAATGCCTTTCTTGTTGCTTCTGGTTCTTTGGTCGGCTTGTGAACCCAGCCAAGTCTATTTGAAATTCGATGGACATGAGTGTCCACTCCTATTCCAGTTACAGTGTTCCAAGCCCACTTCATGACAAGGTGAGCCATCTGAAATAAAGTTCATTTGAACATCTTACTTCAATCCTGGTGTGAGGTTGAATGCTGCCACAATCAGGAAAAGGTTAAACATAAAGTGATCGAAGGCAAACTCACCTTCCATGTGGTAAATCAATCAAGAGAATACTCAGTCGGAAAGTGAATGAGAACACAAATCAAATTAAAAAATTAACCTTTAACACAGCTGAATGCCCGATACGATGGAGATTCAAAAGATTAACATATTGCAGTTTCATTGTAAACTGCAGCACAACACAATAGATGCTGTTTTTATGACAAATGACAACGAAGAATAATTGTGTAATGTCATTAAAATCCAAATGCCAGATGTAAGAAACATTATCATTACCACATTGTCTGGTTTAGATTTAGATTTTTTTAAAAATACAAGTGTGTTTAGACTAAAATAAATTTAATGTCAAGAAGTAGTTAAATTTGAAATGGGGTATGTGTGTGTATGTGTTAATGTTCATGGACTTACTTCGCATTATTCCATCGATATAAGTATCATCCTGTTTCATAATCAGATTTATTCTATACAAATTACAATGTCATGTTTCCAGCACACAAATCCACTAAATTAAACAGATTTTCATAATAATTACTGCCAGCAGCAACACTGAATAAACAAATGATATGCATTTGAAAAATGTAGTAACATAGAAAAGTTGGCAAAATGTAAAACAAAACAAACAAATGATATAAAATCAATCATCTATCATATCAAGTAAAAAGGTGAGAAATGGGCAGTTAGAGGGTAAGGAAAAACAAATCATTGAAGTTATTCTGGTGTCCTCAAAGAGGAGTATGAATGGTGCAATGAAGAATAATTGAGTTTGTGACTACTGGAGCTTGAATTTTACTTTGCAACAAAAAAATTGATAAACACAAGAGCAGAACTCTCACTATAGAAGAGAGACCAAAGAAAATGGTGGAATGTGATGTTGCCAAAATCATACAGAATGGCCAAGTCTGACAAAGTGTATAGGCCAGAGAATGGTTATGTAAGAGTAGATGTGAACAAAGCCACATTACAGCAGGTAGAAAGCTGTGCACCAGGTCTACACAGCATTAGTATGGAGACATTGGCAAACTGATGAGGATTTGGAGAAACTATCAAGTATCTACTTAAATGGGTACAGGATATTTTCTTGGAAAGTGAAGCGGCATGGGCGTAATACCGACCACATTACCCCAAAAATTATGTGCCGAAGGTCTGCAAAAATTATGGTCACTAACACCATATTCCCTATACGCTACTTGGCGTGATGGGGGTTCTTTACTTACTTTTTTTTATGAAGAATCTACAACAGTAGAATCACGAGTGCTACTGTCAATGATTGGCTACATACCTCTGCCAAAGTCTGGTAAAGACCAAACTAAAATGCAAGGCTTTCGTACAATCACCATGCAAAACACGGTGGGAAAGTTGTTTGAGAAGGTAATTTCCAAGAAAATAACCAATGAGCTGGAGAGGTTGTATCTCCTTTCATTGGTTCTCGAAAGGTACCGTTCTAACAGAGAGACTCTAATAAATGCTGCAATCTTTGTCCATGATGTATACAAGGGTTTGTTTTGCACACTATTGATGTTATAATTTCTAATCTACTCAAAGTCCATTAAAAGTGATGAAATTCCACAGATAACGAAACAAATATAAACCAGCCAGTTTAGGGAATTTCAGAAATGTATAGTAAAGGGCAATACCAGTTACTGAAGGATTAAAAACAATTTAAGTAAAACAAATGAGTGCTTTTGATATATAAAGAAGCTGAGTAATATGAAGAAGGCCATTTTAAAAGGAAAACAGAGAGAAGGGGTGAGACTAAAGTAAGTTATAAAATCAACAGATAAACTGAAGAATCAACCACAATGTACTGTAAAAGTATGTGAGTAAACTGGCACTCTATGGTAATCAACCTTTAGGGCTGAGACAACACAACAGGAGACAAATAATTTTAAAAAATTATGAACAGATACATTTCAGTTTTGGAAAAAGATAAATACAAAATAGTTTTTAATTAAACCTTTGGTCCAACTCCAGGCAGGCTGCACAGACCCTGGATAGTATTTGGTATGTCTCCTTCAAACTCCCTGGCCAAGATTGCTGATGCCTTTTTGATATAGCCAACTTTTTTCTGTTCAGTAAAGTATATAAGAATTGATTACTAACAGATATATGCATATGTGTGTGTATACGTAGTTGTGAACATATTTAGCTATGACATTTAAAGTGTATACTGTGATCTACACAAATAGTTTTGTAGTGCTCCATCAAAGGAGTGCTTAAGCATTTACTGCATGCTCCAGTGGCAGAACTATTCATGAAGATAGTGGCATCTATGCAAAGACAACCAGCAATAGCAGACCACATACCACAGCAATAGCAGATCACATACCACAGCAATAGCAGACCATGTACCACAGCAATAGCAGACCACATACCACAGCAATAGCAGACCACATACCACAGCAATAGCAGACCATGTACCACAAAAATAACAGACCACATACCACAGCAATAGCAGACCATGTACCACAAAAATAACAGACCACATACCACAGCAATAGCACACCATGTACCACAAAAATAGCAGACCACATACCACAGAAATAGCAGACCACATACCACAGAAATAGCAGACCACATACCACAGAAATAGCAGACCACATACCACAGCAATAGCAGACCACATACCACAGCAATAACAGACCACATACCACAGCAATAGCAGACCATGTACCACAAAAATAGCAGTCCACATACCACAAAAATAGCAGACCACATACCACAGAAATAGCAGACCCAATACCACATAAATAGCAGACCACATACCACAGCAATAGCAGACCACATACCACAGCAATAGCAGACCATGTACCACAAAAATAGCAGACCATGTACCACAGCAATAGCAGACCACATACCACAGCAATAGCAGACCACATACCACAGAAATAGCAGACCCCATACCACAGCAATAGCAGACCATGTACCACTAAAATAGCAAACCACATACCACAGCAATAGCAGACCACATACCACAGCAATAGCAGACCATGTACCACAAAAATAGCAGACCACATACCACAGCAATAGCAGACCACATACCACAGCAATAGCAGACCATGTACCACAAAAATAGCAGACCACATACCACAGAAATAGCAGACCACATACCACAGAAATAGCAGACCACATACCACAAAAATAGCAGACATGCTGTTAAGGTGTTTTGTCTTCCCCTGATAATTATGAAAAAAATTACCATAATTTTAAGATCTGGAGGAGATATTTTTTTATGTTTACTGGATTATAATTTATAGGCCAAGTGTGGGTCACACAGGAGTTCATGACAATGGAAGGATTGATTGATTGGCATCAGGTGTGCCTTTGGTGAAATTAAGAACATGAACATCTTGAAAGCCCTCAACAAATGTATGTTCGGTGCTGGCACAGGTATCGTTTAGTATAATCATGAGGCCTCATCAATTTTTAATACAACATCATATAAGCAAGAATAATAACCTACAAGGGCAAGCTAATTGTGAGCGAGAAGCTACAATCATCAATCTGCACACATTATGCAATCTACTGAAAACAAATCAGCTCTAATGGGTTTGCCTATAGTGTTGTGATGCCCACTTTAACAACAATGAACAAAAGGGGGAACATTTTTTAATACAAAATGGGTACTTAGGTCCAGGGGCAAGTATTATACTTAATTCTTAAAATGACCTCTTTGCACAGATGTCTAAAGCCACATACTATGTCTAATCAGAGAATAGTTTAACCCTTAATTATAATACCTATCACTGACTGGCATGTTTACACTTAGTGATTAGTGGCCTCCATCAATCATAGATTTTGCAGCGCTCCTAGAAATGTTTTTTTTTTGTTTCGCAGTGTATTCTCTTTTTCTATAAATCTGTCAGTTTCTTGTTTGAGTTGGAGCTTTAGAGTGTGTTTCCAAAGATTGCAGTCTGCAGCTATTTCTTCCCAGGCTGCAGGGTTTATGTTCAGAGTCAATTCATGTCACGTTTACACATGCCTGCAAATCAAGTTTTCAATGACTAGTTCTTTTGCCATCTGCTAGTTGTCCATAGAGTATATCTTTTGGTATATGCCCATCTTTCTTGATGTCTAAGTGGCCAAATCAGTGTAACCTACGTTGTTTGAACAGCGTGTAGATGTTTGGGAGACCTGTGCGAGTGAGGACCTCCACATTTGTCCTTCCAGGTGAAACCAAGAATATGGTGCAGACATCGCATATGAAATGTGTTTAGCCTTCTCTCCTGCTTTGCATAAGTTGTCCATGATTCACTGCCATACAGAAAGATACTAATGATGAAGGCAGTGTAAACTGTGGCCTTTGTTTTAATTGTCAGTTTGATGTTTTGCCAAACAAGCGAAGGTAGTAGCAGCTTTACCAATGAGGGTATTAATTTCTGTTTCTAAAGATAAGGTTTACAATACTATAGTAAACATTACTACCACTTAAATGTAACATTAGGTGCTTTCAAAATAGTAATTTTTCAGAAGTTTTGCACACAGCTGTGTGTTCACACTAGGCGAGACACTGGGACTCGGATTTTTCATGGTCTGGACATGTTACAATGTCTATCAGTATAGTCGCCATAAGTCCAACAGTATGTTCGGCTACCTGACTTTATTTGCTGATTTCCAGAGTTACAAAAGGTTGTTTTGATGTTAGTGACAACCAAGGAAATTTCCCTGATCATAGCAAACAAAAAATTTCTTGAAATTTTTTTTTTTTTTAAATTATATGAGATTGTATCTCATGAAATAGGGAAAAAAAATGAATTTCTACATCAATAGAAACAAATCCAACACTCAGGGGTCACAGAAAGTAGTAATTAGGAAGGTACATGGAAGGGAGAGAGGGAGAGGGGATGTTTCACCACTGTAGAATGTCAAACTTTGTAGAATTTGTGTTTTGATGAGGTAACTTTTAAAACAACGGTATCATAATCTAGGGTTAAATAAACATATTAAGCTTCCAAAGGTACATACAGAAGAACATTACTGAAGTAAGTTACGTACATTCCAAAAACCAACTGGATAAATCAGTTTTCCAAGATCTTCATCTGATGTGGAAAGGATGTTGTGCATGTTACACCCATGTTGTCTAAGCCGTTTCATGGCATCAGATGTGATCTGATCTTTTGTCTGACTGGAGAGCATCAATGATAACAGTACCTGATATCTGTAGTCCTGTTTAAGATAAATGTAAATAAAAGCATGAAATAAAGAAGTTATGATGATAATTTTTTTTATCTTTGGATAAATATGTTCATCATCATCATCTAGCTTATTCCTGTTAGAACTTGGGTCTCATGACAGCTAATGTGAAATTTTCACTTCTTGCTTGCGTTCGCCTGATGATTAAAGGAGCACACCTCTTCATCATCCGCCCTTAAAAGGACATTAAATGGGTGTGTCTGCGTTGTGGTTTGCAGTATAACTGTGATATTTGTGCCTTTCGGTCCAACACATCCAACTTCAGCATGACACTTTTGAGCACCGGGTTGTCTTCCCTCTTCAATCCCTACTTGCTAGACAGGTTAGTCTGTTACTGGAGACACCAAGGAGAGGTGGATCAGGGTCTGGATGGCTCTGGTTCACCGATCCTGGCGCAAGCCATTAACAATGGGTCGCAGACAACTTCCCGCTCTGTCACTGTGAGGCGCGCCTTCGCCTCCAAAATTTTCACTGTTTAAGCAAGATGTCCAACATCTGTAGCATTCGTTCCCAGCTCATCTGTGATATCTGGCATTCACTCACCTTCTAGGTATTCCTTCCTCACATTAACCTGAAATATAACCTCCATAATTATTTTCTCTTATTGTGATGTGTTTGGCAGTTGACAGTGGCTATATTCTTTTCTCCCTTCATCATGGTCAGGGCCCCAGTAGCCATACGGGTAAATGAAGACATCTTATTTGAAAGATAGCCTTTGGTAAAAGGAACAAAGGACTCCTTCCAACATTATAAAGATAAGTTAAATGTGTCATGAGGGCTCCTAATATGAATACAACTGACTGAGAAAAACTAGCTAAAGACAGACTTAGCTGGAGTTATACTGTAGCCTGAAAGCTGGTGAATTTAATTTGAGAAAGCTGCCAACACCAATGGGTATAAAGGAAGAAAAAGGAACCTCAAACTAGATCTTTACAAGAGAATTCATTATCTCTCGTGACTGATACTAAATCTAAAGTAAAACATTTACAAAATTAATTGATTGTACGTCATTTTATATATAATTTGTCATACTTTGTTTAAATGTTATATTTTACTCAATTAAAAAATTTAGGATTGTAATCAATGAAACATGGAGAACAACAAAAATGACAATCATGAAGATACCGACCTTCATTAATGGATGCTTGTGCGGAATAAAAATAGCAGGCCAAAATCATTAATGTAGAATTATGGAAAAGTATGTCAAATACCAGTGGACAAAGAGTTAAGACAAAGAAGATGACGCTGGATAGGATACACACTGTGGAAGCCAACTGAAATAATTACAGTGTAAGGCAACAGTCCCTTTTCTGGAATCCCCAGAGAAAAAGGCAAATAAAGAGGAAACCAAAATATTCTTGGAGAAGACAGGTGGAAGCAGACATGAAGAGGATGGGAAGACATGGAAAGTGTTTGTTGAGGGCCTATGCTCCACAGGGAGCTGAAAGGAAGAAGAAGAATCAATTAGGAAAGGAGGATAAATAAATCTGTTCTGGAACAAGATTAAGCTTACCTGTGGCTTGGCTGTGGTATCACTAATTACACCACAGCCCATAGTGTCAACTGGTGCATCTTTATTTTTGCGCATTTCCATTATATTGGCCAGTTGTTCACGCCACAGTGAAGGGTACCAGGTACAGTTCTCCAATTTTATTTCTGAATCTGAGCAAATGTATGCACGGTTAACATCTTTGGACTCACTTATCACAGTCGTTAATGAGGCAGGGCGATCATTACTATTTTTATCCTCTTGTCTTGTTTTATCAGGAACATGATTTTCTAATTTGAAATCTGTCTGAAACTGAAAGTAAATATCAGTTGCCTGTAACTCTAATTTGATTTTTGAATTTGCCTGAAGTAAACTTCGTTCTGGAGGTGTATATGGTGATGGATTAGTCTGTGAATTGCAGTCAAATGTTGACGGTGTAACTTGCGTACATATTCTTGTAAGCTCTCTTTGGTGCACAGTATCACTACTAGTAGTAGTAGTATCATCCAGTGTGAGTGTGTTATTGTTGTCTACTCCTGCGTTGTCATTATTCGAATCTGTTGCTTCATCATAATCGCTTTGCAATTGTAATAATTTCCGTTTCTGTTTCGGGTGTGATTTTTCTTATTAATGTGTTTTTCTTCACCAGATACATTTAACGACGGCGTTACTACCGTCGTGAATTGTTTCCTTCTTCGCGAGTACAGTACCTCCCCAGTTTGAGTTTCAGTTGTCTGAGTTGTCGAATCACCACCACGACTGTTCGGACTATCACTGTGGCGATGTCTGCTTTCTGGCTTAAGAACAGCAGTTGCTCCCTTAAAACCTACTGCAGATTTTGACAACCTTGTAAAATATTTCGAGGCTGTAGGTGAAGACATCGTAAGTAACTGTCAACTAAAACACATCAAACACATTCACTTAAAGTGAAAGTATCCGTGGACTGTGGACAAAACTCCCTCCTCGTCCCGACTATTACAAAACGTGAATCAGAAATCAACAAGAAACTCTACAAAATCAAAACAAAGAGAACTCTAGCACCCATTGATATAAAAAGAGGAGTAAGACTGGGATGCATTCTATCACCAAGCTTGTTCAGTCTATACACTGAGCAAATTTTTAAAAACATCATAGAGATGCCAGGCCTACAAATTAATGGAAAGATAATCAATAACCTAAGATATGTTGACGATACTGTACTACTACACATGTAGCAGAAAATCCTAAAGATCTACAACAATTACTTAATGTAATAAACATGACAAGTAAAAAATATGAACTAGATATGAATATCAAAAAGACTAAAACTATGATCATAAACAAAGAAAATACTCAAAACCCACAAGTGGATATCAAAATAGAAGGAATAGACCTGGAGACAGTTCAGAACTACAACCACATTCTATCTATCAATTGTCCTTTCGAGCCGAAGACAGCACATAGGGCAGAACCACAATCTCAAAAAAAAACAACAAAAAAACAGAAACCTTGCGTGCCAAAATGGCACATATTGCAGAGATCACTGCTTCCAAAACTTATGGCTCTGTTTCCATAACAATACTTTTTACAATGACAGCTTGTCAAGCCATCGATCAACCTCCTTAGTCGCCTCTTACGACATGCCTGGAAGGTCACAGTGTCACTATTCTTTACTTCCCTCATAATGAGGCCCCGTAACACAAAGGATTACAACTACCTTGGACATACTATAACCAGTGATGGAAAATATACAACTGAAATGAACAAAAGAATAGGAAAGGCAAAAAGTAATTTTTTTTTTTGTCATGAAGAACATACTAACATCAAAACAAATAACACCAGAGCTAAAACTAAGAATAGCAAAATCTTACATCTTCTCAATATTCCTATACGGTGTAGAAACATGGACATTAGACAAGAAAACAGTACAGAGAATTGAAGCCTTTGAAATGTGGATATATAGAAGAATAGGTAGAACTACTAAGCACAATTCAAACAAGATAAATGCTATTTTTGGGCATTGTTAAAAGACACAACAACCTACTAAAAGTAATCCTGGAGGGGAAAATACAAGGTAAAAGAGGCAGAGGCAGACGAAGACTAACATGGACGAGTAACATCAAAAGATGGACAAACCAGCCTATGACAACCTGCACCATCAAAGCAAGAGACAGAGCAGAATGTCGCTCCATGGTAACCAACCTTCGTTGCGGAGACGGCACTCGATGATCATGATGATCATCAAGTGCCATATCTGCTGATGTAGGCGATCAGGCAACTCCACATCCAGTCTTGCCAACGATCACGGAAACCAGCTAGATGACATTTAAAAACCGGCGATTTTCACACACAAAAAAACTTCCCGGTTTTTATTTCTAGCAATTTTATTAATTGTTATTGTTATTCTTCTTAAACATGCAATTATTATTTAATACGGAAACAAAATGTTTAAAAATATAACTCGCTCAAAATAACACAGCATCTCCGTCCTTTGGAACATCATTTAAGAAATAGCACATGTACTTATGTGTTTGTGTTGTGAGGTGTTTGTATTATGAGGTTTGTGTTGTGATGTATTTGTGTTGTGAGGTACTTGTGTTGTGAGATGCTTGCTGTTTGGTTCTCAGCTTGATCATTCTGATCATCTTTGTAGGCAATTCTCTCTCTCTCTCTCTCTCTCTCTTTCTCTCTCTCTCTCTCTCTGCGATCAAGACTCAATCAGAGTAGGATTCCAGACTCTCTCATGAAGTCAGCTGTCTGTTTAAGCGACTTGACTGCCCCATATAGTTTCTCCTCCAGGGAGGTGGGCGTGGACCACATTGCTCTTCTCAGGTCTGCGTACTGTGGGAAATCCTGTAGAACATGTTTTGTAGTCATATTGTCCAGTGTACAGTGACATAGGCTGGTTGTACCTATTTTGAATTTGGTGAACATGTGATTTCTCATTCTATTGTGGCCAGTGCGTAGGCGAAGTATGATGACTTGATCCCTCCTTGATAGTTGGTGGTATCCGTCACTCTCGTTATGCTTTGGGTGTTCTCGTTTCCATTTTTCATGGGACTGACCCTTGAGGATGGATTTGGCTTCATCATAACTGAGCGGATGGTTCTCTTGTGGTAATCTCCCTCCCTCCTTAGCTAATTTATCTGCGCGTTCGTTCCCGTGTATGTTACAGTGTGAAGGTATCCACTGAATGACTACTCTCTGGAAGTTATTGCATAGCTGGACCAGGTTAGTTCTCAAGTCATCTAGTAGGCAATTAAGGTTCCTATTTGCATTAAAACCTTTAAAGTCATATATAGCAGTTAATAATCCTTGCAACATTTAAATGCGATTTAGACCTTCCCTTATTGTGAGAATTGCAGTTCCCATTCCTATCCGACTTCGCAGCTTTTTTTTTTTTTAATCTTGGCGTTCGCCAGCTTTCACCATTGGTAAAGTCCCTAGAGACTAGGAACTGAATTTTGCGTGTTAATCCGTTTTTCCCTGGCAGCCGTGTGAACATTAGTACCCTCGCCGCACAGGCAGATAAATCCGTCTTCGAAGGTACTCGTACTTTATTTTATTAGTAATTGACGTTTCAAACCTCGAAATTGCAAACCACATTGATTGCCTCGAGACCAACCAGCCCCCCCCCCCCTTTTTTTTTTCCTTATTTCGCAGCTTTGACATCAAGACGGTCAAGATTCATCCCACTTCAGCATTAGACCATGGAAGAACAACAAGCGATCTAACTAGCTCAACTAACGCTTGTCATGGCTTGGCATCTGACGCATCTTTATAACTAGCTGCCTCACTCCAGAATTCAAATGTAGGCCTCCAAGTAACAGTGTTCTCCCACTTTACACCAAGGTTAGCTTGTCCTGACCAAGCTATGACAGGTAGGCTAGCTGTGCTGTCGTTGTAGACGGTCAACCATTGGATCTGGCAGACGTTATCAATGCCCTCCGAGATGTGGAAGAACACAAGATTTCGACAACCGAGAGTCCACGTCACTCATTCGAATGAAAGATATGGGAGTTAAGATGGACACAGCTGGAAACGAGAAATTTAGTGAGCGTGTAAAAAGACTTATCAACCGACACAGAACTGGGAGTCGTCAATCGGTGGACACTTCGAAACTTTCTGAGGAGGGGATCTGAGCACCTATAGACATATTCGGAGTGCAATGATGATGACCCGCTAATAACTTAATAACTCAACAGAAGGCAAGGCAACAGAGATGAAAGCTGCCAGTTACTCATAACTGATGGTTTGCGCCAGGGTCACCCAGACCCTACTTCACCTCTTCGCGGTGTCTCTAGTAACAGACTAACCTGTCTGGTCTGCCCAGACGAGTAGGGATCGAAGAGGAAAAGCAACCAGGTACTCACAAATACACAACATACCTGCAGCTACACCCACTTAACACCCATTTAAGGACGGATGACAAAGAGGACTATCATTCCTTTAGTTGTCATAGAAAGAAATAAACTCAATTGGTAACACAATGTATGGGGTTAAGGCAAAGAAATACAAATGAATGCATAAAATGCGACGCTGCAGTAAAGCTGAATGTGAGGAACAATTAAATTTTTTTTTTAAATGGTATGTTAGAAGCTTTACGTGATTAGTGGACGACACAGATTAAACGACGTTTCGGCCCAATAGGCCTTCAGCAGGAACAAAAAAAAAAAAAAAAAAACACGGATATGTAAGTAAAACTAAACTTTTTGTTTAGGATGTTTCGTTATTAGTTTTACTTAAATATCCGTGTGTGTGTTTTTGTTTGTTCCTGCTGAAGGCCTATTGGGCCGAAACGTCTTTCAATCTGTGTCGTCCACTAATCACGTAAAGCTTCTAACATACTATTTTTTTCTTTTTTTTTTTTTTATTATTCCTTAACGCAATGTATGCCTAATTTATAATATTGTATGTGTTTCATTGATTACACACACACACACACACACACACACCTTCTCCAATCTCCTAAACACCACGCCCAAATCAGCGCCACCTGGAGGTGCTCCAAATCATGCCTAGACTCTCTGACTATGAATCTAATCATCATATATTTCTCAAGGCTTTCCATTTCCCAAATCTACAGAAGGTTCTGTAGCCAGAAATAAGACCTAATGGTACAACCACGACTTTTAACAACTGGAACAAACTCCATTACTATACATTTTTATGGACTCTCATCATCATGTGCCATGCCAGTTGGCATAGGCGATCATGTTCTTCTACAATCTTCTATCTACAGTGCATCGTATCAGTTCTGTTGTTGTTGACTGTTTTCCATGCCATGACACCAAGCTATCTAGTAACTTTTCTCTTTGTCGTCCGCGATCTCTCTTTCCCTGTATTTTCCATTTGTAACCAAATATTTCAACTTTCTTCTTCTCATGATGTACCCAAAAATGTGATTGTTTCTTTATGTTTTTGTTAGGAGCTTCATTTTTGTGTTGGCCTCTTTGAGAACTTCCTCATTGGTCTTTTTAGCTGCCCAGGGAACTTTCAACATTCTTCTGAGAAATCCCATCTGTGTGGCCTCTAATCGTCTTTTTATTTGTTTGTCTACTGTCCATGATTAGCTTCCATAGGTCAGAATTGGTTCTATATAGCACTGATGAACTCTCTTACTCATTTTTATTGACATAGATTTGTTGCATAAGACGTTTTTCATTTTCTGAAATGCTTTTCTGGCCTGAGCTATTCAGCTTTTTATTTATGTGGTGTATCTCCCATCTGATGTTATTATTGTGCGCAAGTATTTGAAACGTTGCACTTGTTTCAGATTTGTCTCGTTTATTTGTATGCAGCATGATGGTGGTGATTGTTTCTTCGATATAACCATTACTTCTGTTTTCTTACTATTCAGACTGAGACCTTTCTTGTTGCTTTCTTTTACTATTATGTCTATCATTTCTTGTAGTTAATTCTCTGTCTCTATTAAAACTGTGTCATTTATGTTGTGACAGTTGACTTCAATTCCTTTTCCTTCTTAC
Organism: Megaustenia siamemsis; assembly: GCA_032433765.1. NCBI lineage: Eukaryota > Metazoa > Mollusca > Gastropoda > Stylommatophora > Ariophantidae > Megaustenia > Megaustenia siamemsis. The sequence continues at coordinate 28,076,986 of JAVIAB010000117.1, read as the reverse complement.
AAGAGAGTATATTTATTGTAAAGAATTCAGGGGGAAGAGAGATCTAAATTGTTGTTATCAAGGACACCAAATAAGATGTCCGCCAAAAATAATGTTATTCTTTAAATAATCTCTTTTATAACCAAATTGATCGCAATATAGCTTTATATAATAATACTAAAATATCTTAATCCTTACTTTAATAATTATATACAACTTATATGCTTTAGTAGTAATTAATTATATTAACAATAAATTGAAAAGTTCTTATAAATTTTGCTAAAAGCCATAAAGTGAAAAATTATTACAGTGCATTTTTATATGTTTCTTTATTTTCTTTACAATATGTGAATGTTTAACACTAAATGCATATAGTAGGGATGTTATTGCCCTTGTAACGAAAACTAAATATTACCGCCCCTGAATTTTGTTGCCAAATATAAAACCAACTTTTATAATCAAAGTGAGTGCACACGTTCAGATAGAATATACAAGCTGTTGCAGCTTATGCTGTTCAATGTTGTTCATTAATTGTTCTGACGTTATATGTTTGATTGTAAAATTGCTGCAATCTCCGAAAAATTTGGAATTGTAGAAAAAAGTCTTTAATTTACAGCGAAAATATGAGATAAATAGTAGACAAAAAAAAAGGACAAGAGGTAGGGTTCGATCCCAACCAACGGCTTCCGGGTTCACCCAGCCTTAAATGGGTACCTGATTTTTCTGGGAAAGTAAAGCGACACGGGCGTAATACCGACCACATTACCCCAAAAATCATGTGCCGAAGGTCATTGAAGTCAACGGTCACAACATAAACAAACTTCTTCTTCTTCTTCTTTCCTTCCTCATCTGCCTTTCAGCGTCGAGGGGAGATATAATTTGCGGTCTTTTGCTCTTCTGTTCGCCTCTGCTGCTGTTATGTTTCCTAGTGCTTCTAATATTCCATCGATCCATCTTTTTCGTGGTCGACCCATGGGTCTGGTGTTCTCACAACGTTTGTTGAAGGCTCGTTTTGTTGTGTTTTGTTCTTTCTGCCTTGTCACGGCCGAACCATTTTATCTGTTGTTTCCTTATATATTCTATGGCGGGGGCTATTCCTAGCTTTTTTAAAATCAGTTCTTCATTTCTGATCTTATCTCTCAGACTGTTTCCTGTCATTCGTCTAACACATTTCATCTCTGTAGAGGTTATTTTTCTTATTGTTCTTGCATCTAGAGTCCAGGTCTGGCATTGGTAGCACAACGTTGGAATGAAGATTGTATTGTATAGTGCTCGTTTTGCCTCCAGAGTTATTTCTTATTGGACAATAGTGGTGATAACTGTCCGATGATTTGACAAGCTTTGTTGCATCTTGATTCTATCCCTGCTGTTTGGGAATTATCGTTTGTCATTAGACTTCCTAGGTATTTGAATTCCTCTACTTGTTTTAGTTGTCTGCCTTCTATAGTTATGTTGATGTTCTGTTTATTTTTGGCGACATTCATGACTTCTGTTTTGTTGATTTTCATGTTGTATTTTGTGCCTAAGATGTTGAGTTTGTTTAAGTGTTCTTGTAGGTCTTCTATTGTTTCATGTATTAGTGCCTGATCGTCTGCAAATAAAAGCTCGTTGATCTCCTCTGTCTCTTATGGGTTGGCTAGCTTGAATATATGGTCCATGTATGTAATAAACAGTAGGGGAGATAGTACGCACCCCTGTCTTACACCTGATCTAACTTCGAAGTGGTCTGTGTAGCCTGCTGCTGTTCTGAACCTGCAGCTGCTGTTGACGTAGAGGCTTTTAATTAGGTTGGTTAGATGTTGGCTTACTCCGTATGTTGTTAGTATCTCCCACAGTTGTTCTGGTTACATGGTTACATTCAAACCTCATAATTGTGTGGTGTGTGTGTGTAGATACTTTGTGACACTGACCGATGCGCTGTCAGTCCGACCAGAATGTAAAACCCACAGGCACAACGAGCTAGATGGCCTGATAACAATGCTAGATCAACCATGCAAAAACTTCCAGAGAAGTTACCATCACATTACAATAAACAAGGAAACGAATGCGTAAACAAGTTAATCAAGGAGGGAGGGAGTTTACCACAGAGAACTATTTGGTCAGTTACGAAGAAGCTACATTCATCAATCGAGGCCATTATCCTGTAAAGTGGAAACAAGAACACAAAAAGTATAACAAGATGTGTGGATACCCCCAACTTTCAAGGAGGGATCAAGTTATCATATTTCATCTACGCTTTGGCTACAACAGAATGAGAAATCACATTTTCATTAAACTCAAAACAGGAAACATCTATACCTCTGTACCCATGATAATAAAACTTTCGATCTAGACAGTTATTTATCATTTTTGTTGTTGACCTTCTGCCAAGCCAATCTCTTAAGCTGTCTGGTATATTTTCTCTTTGATTTCCTCTATCTCTTCGTCCCTCAATGTTCATAGTTGTTACAATATATTCCAATTGTTCCCTCTCTCATTACATGGCCAAAAAATGATGATCGTTTCTTTCTAATATTGGAAATTAGCTCTCTTTTGCTTTGACCTTTTTCAGAACGTTTTCATTACTCTTGTTAGCTGTCCATGGTATTCTCAACATTCTTCTGTAAAACCACATTTCTACATACTCCAGTGATTTTCTTGTTGTTCTCTTATTGTCCATGATTCGCATCCATATGTTAAGACTGGCTCTACATAACATTTAAGAACTCTTTTTCTTGTTTCTATTGTCAAAAATGGATTGCATAGTATATTCCTCATTTTTTTGGAAAGCTGCTTATGCCTGAGCAATTCTGCATCTCACCTCTTTTGTACATCTTTGTTTCCTCTAGATTGCCTGCTGTTGGTGCATAAACTTGTATACGATTTATATCTATGGCTTTCCATTCAATTTCACTAAAAGGACTCTGTCGGATATTGGGTAAAAGTCTTTAAAGGATTTACTATACACGTCTCGAAGGTCCGGGGACATCGTATCCACATACGAGGGGAGTTACTCATTCTGGACTATATGAAACGTGAACAGGGAGTCTGATATCAGAACTATTTTCTGAGTCAAATGAAGTAATGATGTATCAACACAATGCGGTGACAGCTGTCCAACCATCCATTATAATGCAGGATTAAGCTTTTATTAAGTTATTTGCGGGTCATCATCATTGCACTCCAAACACGTCCATAGGTGCTCAGATACTCTCCTCAGGAAGTCTCGCAGTGTCCAACGACCGACGATTCCAGTTCTGTGTGGTTGATATGTCTTCTTATACGCCCACTTTTTTAGTTTCTGGCTTTGCCCATAACTCCCATCTCTTTCATCCGAAGGAGTAACGTGGACTCATGGTTGTTAAGTCCTGTGCCCTTACCACATTTCGGAGGGCATTGATGAAGTCCGCCCGATCCCATTGGTTGACCGCCTTCGATGACAGCGCATATCTTACATATTTACTTATATGGAGGCACCAGGATTGCGTAGGTTACTATCAGCGAGACAATTATTGTGTCTCCTAACCTCCTGTTAACAATTTACTGTTTTATTTTTATCCTTTTGAAATTTGCGCTCTGTGAAATAGCCCCTCCGTCTAACCAAGCTAAGGCACCGCGTGGAAGTAGTTACAATATACGCTCCAGCTTTGCTTGACGATATTACCTGTTATTCTAGAACACAATTTAAGCTCTGCCTTTACTGTCATTCTAGAACAAACTATAAGCTCTGACTTGTCATTCTAGAACAAACTATAAGCTCTAACTTGTCATTCTAGAACAAACTATACGCTCTGACTTGTCATTCTAGAACAAACTATAAGCTCTGACTTGTCATTCTAGAACAAACTATAAGCTCTAACTTGTCATTCTAGAACAAACTATAAGCTCAGACTTTACTTGTCATTCCAGAACAAAATCCGAAACCAGACCTCGTCTCGCAAATCTGTCAACTTATCTTCTTTTCGCCGTTGACCGGCAAAGCCGTCAATGAAATACACATCATGAAGGACAACATATTCTGTCACTTTTCATTCACTCAATTTGCATTCAGTAGTCCCTTGCAGCGTGTCTCACTAATTTAGTTTAGTCGACAGCTCATCCTCACTGCTCATCGAACAAGTCCATAAGTGCTCAGATCTCTTCAGAAACATATCCCCCAATTTCTCTTGCCAAAGGTTCTTTAGCGTGCACACGGCACCTTGCTGTTTTACACCGCTATCCGAGTGGACTCAACTCACTACCCACAAACCAGGGGAAGGTAAAGTCACGAAGAAACCATGAATTACATTAAAAAAAAATTTCCACCGCCTGTGGTGGGAATCGAACTCATGACCTTCTTGTACAGAGGTCGACGTCTAACCTTCAGGCCACCTAGACTCTTTTTTTTTTTAAACTTCTTTTAATTTTACTAATTTGGCGTTACATTGAGATTTGTGAATGCTTCTGTCTCTTCAGTTCCCGGGTTCTCTATTTGGTTAGTGCATGATTTCTTCATTGCTATAACTTGTAACGATGGTGTTCGATTCATCTTGCTCAGTGTATTTGTGTAATCTGTTGCTTACGTTCGCCCGATGACTAAAGTATTCTAGAGTATTCGTAGACTGTAGAATTCCTCTTCATCAACCGCCCATAAAAGGACGTTTAGTGGACGTGTCTGCGTTATGTTGTGGTTTGCAGTATAACTGTTATATTTGCGCCTTTCGGCTGTAATCTGTTATTATACTTCTGTTTAAAGTTTATGTGCTGGCAGAAATGGGTTAGTAATGTAATGCCTCAAAAAATTATTGGATAAATAACCATAGAGACAGAATGTTGTGGAGAGACATAATTACCGACAACAGATATAATTATTCAATGATTATTTTACACTTCCTTCACAGACACATTACAGGAAATTTCATTATTATTTTTTGCATTCACCCAATTATTACTTCTCTTAGGGGATTGGTTGGACTCGAGACAGAGATGTTGTGGATTCAAATCCCGGCTGCATCAGTTGGGATTTTTATTATGATTTCTCTCTGCGGCAACCACACCTGGACTCAGCAGTGTGGCCCGGCTTGAAACGTCAATTACTCTTGGACAGAAAAAAATATGAGTACTTCCGAAGACGGAGTTATCTGCCTGTGCGGCGAGTGACCCTGTGTACACGACTGCCAGGGAAAAACGGATTAACACACACAATTCAGTTCCTAGTCTCTAGGGGACTTCGTCAGAGGTAAAAGCTGATGAATGCAAAAAAAAAAAAAAATACTCTTCATTGCCTGCTCTTAAAAAAAGTGGGCGTAGTTGCATTATGTTGTTTGTGTCATTTGGCCCAACACATCCGACTTGAGTATGTCGTTTCTGAGTACTGCGTTGCCTTCCCTCTACAATCGCAATCTTCTTGGCTGGACTGATTTAGTTTGTTTCCTGGGGCATCAATTACAGTCGGGAGTAAGGTTGTGATCAACTCTATTGTCTACGATCCCCTGATGCAAGCAGTCAGATTTGGGTTGTTGACCGCCCTCAGCTTACATACAAAATGAGTCCGCTTTCCTTTTGTTCCCATCATGAGTTTAATTGAGAGTTGGCACAGAAATAAAATATTTTTTTCCTCTTCTTCTTTCCTTCCTCATCTGCCTTTCAGCGTCCAGGAGAGATATAATTTGCGGTCTTTTGCTCTTCTGTTCGCCTCTGCTGCTGTTGTTTTCTGGTGTTTCTAATATTCCATTGATCCATCTTTTTCGTAGACGACCCTTGGGTCTGGTGTTCTCACAACGTTTGCTGAAGGCTCGTTGTATTGTGTTTTGATCTTTCTGCCTTGTCACGTGGCCAAACCATTTATCTGTTGTTTCCTTATACATTCTATGGCAGGGGTTATTCCTAGCTTTTTTCTCAGTTCTTCATTTCTGATCTTATCTCTCAGACTGTTTCCTGTCATTCGTCTAACACATTTCATCTCTGTAGAGGTTATTTTCTTATTGTTCTTGCATCTAGGGTGCAGGACTGGCATTGGTAGCACAACGTTGGGATGAAGATTGTATTGTATTTATATAATAAAATATGAAATACTATGTGGGGTCGCGAGTAGAGCTGCAGAAAACAACACAAAATGGTGTTAAGCAGCTAAACTAATAGAGACAAGACAAACCATGACGTTTCGGCAAAAGCCTTCATCAGGTACAATATCCAATCAATCAAGTACTGTGCTGCTGGCGTAGGTGATCATGTCTCTTCACAACTTTCGATCTCAACAGTTATTTATCATTTCTGTTGTGACCTTCTGCCAAGCCATCTCTTAAGCTGTCTGGTATTTTTTCTCTTTGCTTACCTCTATCTCTTCGTCCCACAATTTTCCCAGTTGTTACAATATGTTCCAGTTGTTCTCTTCTCATTACATGCCCAAAAAATGAAGATTGTTTCTTCCTAATATTGGAAATTAGCTCTCTTTTTGCTTTGGCCTCTTTCAGAATGTTTTCATTACTTTCTTAGCTGTCCATGGTACTCTCTCAACATTCTTCTGTAAAACCACATTTCTAGACTTCAGTGATTTTCTTGTCTGTTGTCCATGATTCACATCTATATGTTAAGACTGGCTCTACATTACATTTAAGAACTCTTTTTCTTGTTTCTATTGTCAAAAATGGATTGCATAGTATCTACAGAATTTTTTTGAAAGCTCTGCTTTTGCCTGAGCCATTCTGCATCTCACCTCTTTTGTACATCTTCCGTCTGAGGTTAACAAAGTTCCCAGTACAATATACAAAAATATAGAAAGATCAACAAATACTATCCAATATATACACTGGTGGCTCAGTCACAGGGGTGTACGGTGCAACTGGGGCTTAGTTGCACATTCTAATGGAAAGTTGATAAAGGTGCATGAGCCTGCAAGTCTACTACCTCCAGCAAGAAAATGAGGCTGTGACAGAAACTATCACATGGCTGGTTAAAAGACCAACAACACATGCAGTCTTATTGACTGCAGGATTCGCCAGATTGATAAGAAAACACTCTGCAGGGAGTGGGTGCACCTATTCAACATGTCCCTGGTTGACAGCCTAGCTTGGATATATTGCCTCGGACAAATGGGAGTAGCAATGAGATGGCTGACAGGTTGGTGAAGTCTTCTATGCACAGGTCTGATCTAAGGACTATTCTATAATTTTTCAGATTGTTTGACTGTGATCGTTCACATTTCTTTAACTATTTTAGAATAGTATTTGTTGATACCTCTATCCTATTTGTTTTGTAATTGAAGGCTTTTACTGAAATGTCGTTGTTTATCTCATCCCTCATTTAGTTTAGTAGCTTAATACGATTTTGTGTTTATTGACATGGGTTTTATTGCAATGAGTTTTGCAATTAGTGGTCCATTGCATACATTCACGTGGGGCTGCTTCCCTTTTTTGTTTTTCTAACTTCGCAAATGCTAACCTCAAATGGTAGATGTACAACAGAAGTGAGAGGCAGAGTAGCTCAGGCAAAAGTAGCTTTCCAAAAAAAAAAAAAAAAGATACTGCACAATCCATTTTGACAATAGAAACAAGAAAAAGAGTTCTTAAATATTATGTAGAACCAGTCTTAACATAGGATGTGAATCAAGGACCATATGACTATATACAAGAAAATCACTGCAGGTTGTAGAATTGTAGTTTAACAGAAGAATGTTGAGGATACCATGGACAGCTAAGAAGAGTAATGAAAACATTCTGAAAGAGGCCAAACCAAAATTAGAGCTAATTTCCAATATTAGGAGGAAACGATCATCACCTATTGGCCATGCAATGAGAAAGGAACAACTGGAATATATTGCGACACCTGAGAAAATTGAGGGACGAAGAGATAGAGGGAAGTAAAGAGAAAAGATACCAGAGCTAAAGAAAATGGCTTGGCAGACAGTCAACAATAGAAATTATAAATAACTTTTGAGATCGAGAGTTGTGGAGAGAATTATTAACTACCAGCAGGCATGCTTGCTGATGATGATAACTATTAAGTCAGTGTTCAATATATAGTTGTAGCTAGACCAACAAGAAAACTCCTTCGAAATTGTTACACAACATCAACTGTCCACCATTGAAGGTTTGAGACTCAAATGCTAGTTGAGGTGACATTCTTTGTAGGAGCTAAAAAGCTCCTGGGGTCCACCAAGCTCTTTGAGTACCAGAGATATTCTCTGGACAGGAAAGACAGCATGGAAGGGAACTTGCCATTCTCCCCCAAATGAAAGTGAGGTTTAGTACAATGAAGTTACTAACACTTGACTATCCAACAGCACTTGATATAGGATTATCTTTACCCTTTTTTATGTTCGCTATCAGACAAAACAAAATTACCTTTTTTTTTATGTCCAATATTAACCACAGTGTCTGTATCTGAATGTTCTCTTAATTTTCTACATAGACTTCTGAAGCATACAAGGATAATAATTAAGATAATAATATATATATAAATCATAAAAAATATCATATCATATATATAAGAAATAATACAAGTCCAGTAATTACTTTTACAAATAAGATATACAGTTTGATAGACTCTTGTGATGTCAGATGTGTTTAGTTCAGTTCTACAGGAAATTTTAACTAAAAAAATGCATCAATGCCAACTTAACATCCTTTGAAAGACAGGTGATGAAGAGGATTGTACATTTTTTAGTAATCGTCAGGTGAATGCCAGAAAGAAAGTGAACGTAACTCTTATTTTTCAAACAATAAATTCAAACTCAGTGTCTATCACAGTGACCTTTTAATTCTATATTTCAAGCAAGTTCATTAAAAATTATTCATTTGCATTGAAAATCTATCACTTGTCATTTGTACAACTGATCACAAACATGAATGGTTTCACAAATTAGTTGATAAACTACAGTTAAAATTAAGTTGAAAGAAACCACAATCTTCCACATCTGATGTAGTGAAATTTACTAAAGTCAAATTAATTTCAGTTGTCAACAATTTCAGAATTGAAGATTGGCTTGTAGAAAAACAATATTTATTTCTCCAAAGTTAACAAATAAATTGACATCATGGGGTTCAGCAAAAGCGTGGTATATGCATAATTTCTTTTGAACAGAGAAAGCATATGATTAACTCTGAAACACAGATATGAGAGAAATCTGCGAAGAAACCTGCCCAACACTGGTAAGAGCCTACAGTACACAGTAGAGCGGCCAGCTTGGTTTAAAAAAATATCCTGTCTTACACAGCACACTACTATGATACAAATTATCTGGCTACTTATATAGCTACCTAATAATGTCAGTAGAAATGAAAACGCAGGCAAATTAATGTATAAGTACGAATGTATATTATGTAACAAACAACCTAGACATATAACCATAGTCTTGCTTACATCAAATCTAAATGAAGAAAAAAAAATGAATGATAAATATGATGTCAATAATATTTCTGCCAGCTTTATATGTTATCTCTGGCTGACAATGTGGAAAAGAGAACCAAATATTAAAGTACTTTCTGGTGTGACTAAGTGGACCAGTTACTGAGACTAGCACTTCTCAACTCTGTCACAACACATGGCTATTATCCTGCAAAGCTTGGCTAAAATACTGAAATAGATCTACAAATTAAATGCTAGCAAACATCTTGTTAAAAGTGTACAGATTATATGACTGGATCCAGCCTATGGGTCCACACCTTTGACCCAAAGCCATTTTTCATGCTTCATTGACCAGAAAAACAACTGTCACACCTATATAGTACATAATCTAATGCCTATTCACTGATTCAAGACGCTGTATAAATTGTTAATAAAAACCAGTTGTCAACAGAGAGTATGACTGAAAAGTTCTACGAAGAACAACAAGGACTGGATTGGGTAAAATAATCTCAAGGGTCAACATCTGGGGAAATATAACAATCATATGCAAATTTTGTACAGTTATAGAAGGCTGCACCTGGTTTTCAATGAATGTGTCTAATATTACAAATTTGTTAAAGCATGATTTATAACAATTATTATGTCTGTCTATATAGTGTAACTAAAGCATTCAACGTCAGCAGATTAGTTTGTCTAAGCAATGAAAATAACCCAGACATGACTGAGGTTTTTCTCTCCATTCTTATACAGGATATGATGTGGATCTCTTGATGAGGAAACTAAATTAAAATGGTGACATAACAATTTAACTATAATGATTTATCTTTACAGGGATACAGTTACTCAGCTGCAATAACAATCCCCACAACAGATGAAATACTTCATTTCTGCTTTCGACTTTCACACATTTAATAGTTAGTCTTATAAGTAACTGACATGAATTTTGTAAACAATCCACCACATTTTGTGCTCATATATTATTTTTTTTACAGATACAATCAACTGTTGACAATAATAAATATATTGTATAATAATGTTATTATAATACAATTATCAGTTACAGGCAACCAACTGCTTTCTTTATTTCAACTGGTGGTTCAAGCTGTCATTTAAGGTGTATACAGATCATGGTGTTAATCTTCACACAAACCAAGGGTCATCTAATATATCCACGAGCATCAATCAAATAAAATCAACTGGCACTCACACATCAAAATGCACAAATTACAACATTTATAAACATCAACACACAGATACAAATCAAATATATTTAGTCCAATACTTCAGCGATCAACTCATGATATGAGTTAGGTGAAGAGACAGGTAAGATATGTTGGATACAAAATTAACAAATAAGGTTGATTAACCCTTAACTTTCTAGGTACTAACCTAAAAGGAGTTAAGATTCAAATTTAGAGTATTCATTTTGTTTGATTCTATGATTAAATATAGACTCGCTGGTGAAAACAAAACTGCAGACAAAGAACTATACTTATAATAAAGTATGCAAACTTTGGTAAGTCATCTAAACCAACGGGAAACAAAAATAAAATGAAATTATCATAAAAAGATAATGAAATGTAGTCTGAGATAGGGTGGGCAGGGGAAGTAAGTCTGAATATATAACAAGTTTCTGGCAGAAGTGCAAGTCTTAGCTTCAAGATAATCATGAATTGTCACCTGCACTGACAGAATAGACACTAACACAATGATATCATCTTATTTCTTGGACAGCTCAGCCATTCTGTTGAGCGCGCTGCCAGCTTTGAACCATGTTATCTGACCTTCATTGAGAGTGTGTTTCAAAAAGATCTTGTCCACTGTGCCGTCTTTGTGTTTCAGGTGACACTCCACAGGCTGCAAACGAACACAAATTTCAAATAAAACCACATGGAAAGTGCTTCAAGACAAGCAACGTGTATAAATCCAGAACATGTTAGTCTAGAGTCGACCACTATAGGCTGTCAAAGCTTCTGGTGCATTTTTCTATTCTGAACTGCATTCCACAATCATCATTTTAAAAAAATAAAAACCTTCCATGTCTTACTAAGTGTTTGGGGAACAGGAATATGATGCTAGTGCCAATGTTTTCTCATGACAAACAGGCACATTTTTGGTCAATTAATATCACTTCAGGCCGCTGAACTTCCCAGAAAAATCTCTGTGTCACACATTTTTAGTGACTGTGTGGACCTTGTAGCCTTGTCAGCCCTACAAAATTCCTTCACTTCTGGAAGTTGATCCCTACAGGCATACTAACCAATCAGCCACTGAGACTCACAACAACCATGCAGGTGAAGAATTTCTTTAACAACGTCTGACTCTTGTGGGAATGTTATAAAAACAGCTGCTTAAGCTCAATTCTCATAATAGGGCCAAACCACTATATTTTCTGCCATTCTTTATGTTATGCTGCAATCTCATACTTTTATACATTAGATAACATGCACTATCTGACATTAATAAATGAATAAAATCCTAGCAAATATCAGACAGGAACATTCCAAATAAACTAACATGGTAGGTAGATTAACTATGTGTGATTTAGGTTATAAAGATGGTAAGATGATTTTGAGTTGTGTCTTTTATATTACACAAAATGAAATGTATCAAAAATGTTATAAACAAAACAAGGAGAAACAACAGTAAAAAAACAAGAGAACAAGTAAATGCTTTCTTCTTCAGGTAAAATAACATAAAAATACAATACCTGTCCTGGAGCGAGGTTCTTGAGGCCTACAAGAGAGACCTTATCTGTGGGCTGGACTTTATCATAATCAGAAGGGTTGGAGAAAGTTAAGGGAAGTAGGCCTTGCTTCTTCAAGTTGGTCTCTGTGAATATAAATGCAGACAATTTGTGTGGTGTATGTTGTATGACAACTGACTGGAAAGGAGCATTGAATATATGGTCAATTTATTTATTATTTTTACATTTTTATGTGTTTTTGTTTGTGCTCTTTTATGATAGCCTTTAGAAACATCAGATTGTGCCATGTGCTGTCATCTCACACATCTTGCAAACTTAATTCAACCAACTAGTCAAGCTTTTCAGACTGACTTGAGAGCTTACATATTAATGAGTCTATATTTTTTATAGAGGAAAATGAATGAATATCACTGCATATATACAATTATTCTGCACCTTCTTTCAATTCCGAACGTATGGACTTTGTCCCTCCTTCGGAAATCCTTGAAAAGAAGTCGAGAGGGGGATAGTGCGACTGGGTAAAGCACTATCTCCATATCCTGTGCCCAGGCAGAGTAGGCAAAGTGAAATGAGGAAGAATCAAACCTATATCTATTACTCTAAAAGACTGCCCACTAGAATCAGTACAGAAATTTACATATCTTGGATCCACAGTTACGCAAACCATCTCTCTTGATGAAGAAATAAACTGTCGAATTGGTAAGACAGCTACGACCTTCGGCAAACTCACAAAAAGGGCATGGAACAACACGAAACTAACTCAAAAGACTAAACTCTTAATATATCAAACTTGTGTGCTTAGCACACTACTATATGGATCCGAAACCTGGACAACATACTCAAACCAGGAAAAAAGACTAAATGTCTTCCACATGCGATGTCTCCGCAAAATAATGCACATCAAATGGCAGGACAAAATAACCAACTTAACTGTCCTGCAACGTGCTAAGACCCTAACAATCATGTCGATGCTCAGAAGTCGAAGGCTAAGATGGCTGGGGCATGTCCAACGGATGGAAGAAAAACGCATTCCTAGGCAAATACTATATGGCGAGCTAAAACACGGAAAACGACAAATCGGCAGACCTAAACTACGATATAGAGATATCTGCAAATCATCTCTGAAAGACTTCTCCATCTGTGAAAACGACTGGCAACATCTGGCAAGTGATCGCACATCATGGAGAGCACGTATAAGGAACGGTATAACAACATTTGAGACTGTTCTAAGACAGGACTTAGAAGAGAACAGACTCATGAAAAAGGATGGTAAACCATAATAGGGACTTATGGTGAGCTTTGTGTGGTGTCCAACAGCATTGGAAGGATGTAAGAAAAGACAAATATATGATCTGCCGACAAAGTTATAGCCTCAGCCAGACTCAGCTTGTGTAGGCAGGCTATACTTGGTATGGGCAGTGATGATGATGTATAAATTAGAGCAGAGTTTGTAAAAAATGGAAATGCAGAATATCCAGGTAATAATGCACACCCTAGTCTGACAGACTTACTATACTAAGTCCTCTTTATGTCTCTCTCTGTCACTTTAGGGCCACTTCACTAGTGATCTCCATTGTTGCATCTTTAAGTTAACCTTTCAAGTCCACCCCATGTAAAGCTGTTTTTCTTCCATTCTCTTTCAACCGCTCTATACCATATCCATTTTGACCTTCTTCTTCTTCTTTAGTCATCTGCAATCCAAGGAAGAATTGCTCTCTCTGATAACATTTCCTATAGCCTAATATGAAATCATATCAAATTGGTAGCAGTCCAATTTGTTAGTAACAAATCTATGGAATCCAATAAAACTAAAAATAAGTAAATACCATGTGTATATATAAGTACAATCACAATAGCTGCTTGACATTGGAGTACTGGGGGAGAACAGTTACTTCACCTTTTCTCTGATATCAAATAGTGACTTTGTGAGGTTGAAAAAGGACATGTTTTATGACCTGGCATGCAGTAAAAAGTATGAAAACTCAACAAAACTAACACCAGGTGAAAAACATATTCATACGACCAATGACTAATGACATTAATATGATAAACGATATTCCATGAATATAATGTTGTGTGAAGTAAAGTATTAAACTTCACAGTAGAGAGTCTTAACATCTTGAGTGGACAAAGAGATACGATGAAGATGATGGTGCTGGACAGCTCAGACACTGCAGAAGCCAACTGAGAATATTAAACAAGCCCTTTTTATGGAATCCCAGGGGAAGGAGACAAAGAGGATGGGGAAGACATGGAATAATTTTAAAGAATGGCAAGGAACAGAACGGCTTGGAAAGTGTTGAAGACTGAGGCTCCACAGGGAGCTGAAAGGAAGAAGATGAGAAACCCAGTGCTTCTTCTAGCTGTTAATACTTTAACCTCGGTAGCCTAGTTGGGAAAACCACCCGACTGGACAACCGACGCTTGGGCAACCCGTGTTCGATTCCCGCTGGGAGCAGTGTGAGTTGTACTCGTGGTTGGAAAAAAAAAATACCCCCACGGTCGACCCAGCTGTTGGCAGAATTGGGTACCAGGGTATTACCCTGGGAAGGTGAGGAATGTCGCCTCGCATCGTTGAGTTTCGATGCCTTTAGGCGACACTATACAGAAATCTCCGAATATTTCTGGATAGGCGGCCGAGCACATATGGGTGGAAACTCGTATGCTAAGATGCCGGTTCATGTCTCGTACTTTACCTTTACTTTACTTTAACCTATTAAAAAGAGTCAGGAAACCATTCATTTTTTCAGTTTGCTTGATTGGGAAAGTGTAAGTCTCTTTCTACAGCTAAGCCAACGTGCCAACTACACAAATGTGGCTGAACAACAAGTTTCAAAAATAATGTATCAACTGACCATGAATACGAGCAAAGCTCTTCACAATAATAGCTCTCCCACCAAGATGTCTGGGCTCAAGGGCTGCGTGCTCTCTGCTGCTTCCCTCTCCATAGTTGTCATCACCAACTACAACCCATCCTTGTTTCTTTGCCTGAAAACAGAAAAAATGAACTAAAGAAAATACATCTAATGTGACAAATGTAATGACATTGAAAACTACAAAAGTCACAATAAAAACACCTGAATGTGATCACAATCACATCATCTCTTCTTGGCATTCACCAGTTAAGTGAGTGTGGATGCACTGTGTCGCTAGTTTATGACATAGCCGTGATATCTGCACATTTCATCCCTGACACATCTGTCTTCAGCATGGATGGGTAGATTTGCTTCAATATTTTTGCCCAGACAGTGGACATTTTGGCCTGCTCTTTTGACTTTTAACTGCCAAGGTGTTCTTTAACGTGTGCAAGTCCACACGGAACCTCCTGTTTTTCTCAGTTTTCCTTGAGGGCAAGACATTGGATCTCACTACCCAGAGACCGGGGGGAGGGTAAAGCCACAAAGAAACAAGGTTCAATTTTTTTAAAATTCTCACTGTCTATGGTGGGAATTAAACCCAGGACCTTCCTGCCCAGATGCTGATGTTATAACTCTAGACCACCCAGCCCCCTGTCGTTACTTTAAACATGACCATTTCTGACACACTGACCATGAATGAGTCAAATAACTTCTCATCCATTGATCACTAAAAAAAATAAATAATTTATACATTTTGAGATTTAAAATACATCATCAAAGTTTTGAACAGCAAAATAATTACATAATTTACTCTTCACGGGATAACAATACCATTACAAAGAAAAACATATCAGAGATAATGCACCTTGCACATTCTCAGGTGTCAGCTCAGTATTTTGGCCATCAATAGACATCCCCGTTCTACCAATTTTGCCACTACAATGTATTTTCCCAGTAACTCTTTCTGGCATTTACCCATGGCTACTATAAGAATTGATGATCCTCATCGTCATCCACCCTTAAAAGAATGTTTAGTGGGTGTAGATGCATTATTTGCAGCAGAACTGTGATATTTGCCACCTCCATGTATTGATCCAGTAACTCTACTCCACACCTGATAACAGAACTATGACAGTCAGGCGTGTTAGGCCTGAAGACAAAAACATTGCAGCTTTGATGTAAACTGTAACAAGCAAGTGTCCCTTCCAGTGTAAATAATGAAGAAGAAACTCATAACCTAATTCACATGGACTCACCTTATAACTTCTGGCAACATCAGGGACTTGACCAGTCTCACCAGTCAACTGATTTGTCACCTTGTTGATTTCATTGTTCTCAAAATTAACTGCCCTGCAACCAAAGAAAGTGGTAACACAGAAAGTAAACAACAATTCCTTCACCTCTGTGATGGAAATATTAATCAGGCCCATATTAATGTCTAATTGTGTACAATCACATTTTAAATGTAGCTTTAACACAAATGAAACACATTTACATTTATTCGGGTGACATGTTCAGTGGTTACAGACTGGACTGCTAAGGACATGAGGCTGAGTTCGATCCCCATCATGGCTCCTAGATTCACCCAGCCTCAAATGAGAATTGGATTTGTCTGAGAAAGTAGGATGGCCTGATGAGATATCAATCATATTATCCATAAAATGCACCAATTGTTACTGAAAAGTATGGGCTCTGTAACACATATTTCCCACAAGCTTTAAGGCATAGTGAGCCATTTACTGACACTTATTTGCTCAGACATTTTTTTTAAAGCAGTAGAAATGATAGAGAGAGAGAGAGAGAGAGAGAGAGAGAGAGAGAGAGAGAGAGAGAGAGAGAGAGAGAGAGAGAGAGAGAGAGAGAGAGAGAGAGATAAACACCAAAATGTACAAATCAACACAGCAAGAAAACTTATGGAAACAAAATGGTAGGTTGACTTGGGTGTTTTTACCTCCTCTGCACAATCCATCCAACCTCAGACCACATGTTCTCAAGGTTTTTTAGTTTGTAATTCTATCTATTGACCTTTTGAGCCATAGCCGGCCCATAGGACGAAGACCAAGATAATACACCTCTTATCTGAATTTTTGTTCTAGCAGTTTTCAATTCTTTTAAAGATATTTTATTAAATCTCGCCATTTGTCTCTGTTCTGTGCAAGCAGCTCTATCTCATTGAGGGAGCCGATTCCTGCTGCTTTTGCCTCTCTCATCAATGTTCTTCTCAGTGTCTCTCTGGGTCTTCCTCTTTCTTGTTGTTTCCCACATGAGGGCTTGCTTTGCTATTCGGTTATTATCTCTTCTCATCACATGTCCAACATATGACCATCGTCTTTTCTTTATTACTGAGGATATTAGTGGTTGATTGGCGACTTCTCTAATTTCCTCGTTTGTTTTGAATTCGTTCCATGCTAAACCAAGTATTTTCCTTAGACATTTATTTTTGAATGCGTTCAACTTTGTTTCTATATCTCTTGTTGTTTTCCAGCTTTCACACGCATACATAAGGGTTGATAGTACATTTGATTTGAATAGTCTAAGTTTTGTGTTTGTGCTGATGAGTTTTGATTTCCACAACTTTTCAAGGCTTCTGAAAGACATTGCTGCTTTAGCTATTCTGATTCTAATTTCTTTGCTTGTATCCCCTTCTTGATCAATGTGATTTCCAAGATAGATAAAGTGTTTGATCTCTTCCACTGGTTTGTTTTGCATGTATATTTTGTTGTCTGTTGGAATTAAACTTTTCATGACTTTAGTCTTTTCATGATTGATCTCAAGCCCAATTTTGCTGGCTATTGATGATAGTTCATTTGTGTTTTCATGCATCGTTTTTATCTGACTGCTGATGATAACTATGTCATCAGCAAAGTCGAGGTCCTCCAAATGGTCTCCTTGAATCCATTTGATGCCTTTATTACCAGTGCAGCATTTCTTCATTATGAAGTCCATAACAATTCCAAATAGCAAGGGTGATAAAATACATCCTTGTTTAACCCCAATTTCTATTGGGAAACATTCGCTCAGTCTTTCCTCTGTTCGAACTGCACATGTGTAACCATCATACATGTCTAATAATATTTATGATTTTTGATAGGTTTGTAATTTCTATAATTGTTGTGGAGATCAAAACTCATCAGCACAAACACAAAACGTAGACTATTCAAATCAAATGTACTATCAACCCTTACGTATGCGTGTGAAAGCTGGAAAACAACAAGAGATATAGAAACAAAGTTGAACGCATTCGAAAATAAATGTCTAAAGAAAATACTTGGTATAGCATGGAACGAACTCAAAACAAATGAGGAAATTAGAGAAATCGCCAATCAACCACTAATATCTTCAGTAATAAAGAAAAGACGATGGTCATATGTTGGACATGTGATGAGAAGAGATAATAACCGAATAGCAAAGCAAGCCCTCATATAGGAAACAACAGGTAAGAGGAAAAGAGGAAGACCCAGAGAGAGACACTGAGAAGAACATTGATGAGAGAGGCAAGAGCAGCAGGATTCGGCTCCCTCAATGAGATAGAGCTGCTTGCACAGAACAGAGACAAATGGCGAGATTTGATAAAATATCTTTAAAAGAATTGAAAACTGCTAGAACAAAAATTCAGATAAGAGAAGGGGTATCTTGGTCTACGCCCTATGGGCCAGCTATGGCTCGAAAGGTCAACAGATAGATAGAATTGCCATTAAAATATTCTTGAAAAATAACATTTTTCCCAGAATAGTTTGAAGAAAATTGAAGCCTTCGAAACGTGGATTTTTAGAAGAATAGGAAGAATTGGATAGAAATAAAATAAAACAAACGACAAAGCCTTAAATCAACTAAAAATGAAAGAGAACTACTAAATACAATTCAAACGTGACAAATGAGATTTTTAGGGCATGTTAAAAGACACAGTAGTCTAATAAAAGTAATCTTGGAAGGGAAAATACAGACCAAGACTAACATGGACAAGTAATATCAAAAGCTGGACATGTCAAATATGACAACCTGCACCATCAAAGCAAGAGACTGAGCAGAATGGCGTCCCATGGTAGCCAACCTTTGTTGTGAAGACGGCACTCGATGATGAAGAGTTTAACATGATTGAGTTGTTACAATAAAAATAGATTTAAAATATAAGAATCTGTAATAAGGACAAGGGTTTTAACTTATGAGAATATATACATTGCTGCATAAAAAAAAACAACATAAAACAAAGGTTTCGGAGAAGAGAAATACATGAGCTGGGAGAAAATATTGAAAGATATGTTTGGGGATACATCACGAGAAAACAATAACAAAGCTAGACATTTCTTGATGAACTAATAATCGGTTAAAAAAAAAAGCTGATTTCATGTTACAAGAAGAACAACAGCAATGAGACTTCAAGTGTTGAAAGAAAATTCACATGCCGATTGTGTCAGGCCTAGGTCACAAAACCTACAACAATTGCTGAATGTGATAAACATAACAAGCAAAAAATATGGACTAGAAATGAATATCAAAAAGACTAAAACTATGATCATAAACAAAGAAAATTCTCAAGACCTACAATTAAATATCACAGTTGAGGGAATACATCTGGAGACAGCCCAGAGCTACAACTACCTGGGACATACTGTAACCAATGATGGAAAATGTAAAATTGAAATAAACAAAAGAATAGGTATGGCAAAAAGTAATTTTAATGCCATGAAAAATATACTAACAACAAAACAAATATCAACAGGGCTGAAACTAAGAATGGCAAAATTTTACATCTCAATATTCCTGTATGGTGCAGAAACACGAACATTAGACAAGAAAACAGAACAGAAAATTGAAGCCTTTGAAATGTGGATTTATAGTAGAATAGGTAGAATTGGATGGAAACAAAAGACAACAAAACAATGAAGTTTTAAAACAACTGAAATAAAAAGAGAACTATTAAATACAATTAAGACAAGACAAATGAAATTTTTGGGGCATGTTAAAAGACACAACAGCCTACTAAAAGTAATATTGGAAGGGAAAATACAAGGTAAAAGAGGCAGAGGTAGACCTTCTTCGGATGATGGAAATGGGAGTTAAGATGGGCATGGCCAGAAATGAGAAACTTGGTGGCCGTGTAAGAAGACTTATCAACCAACATAGAACTGGAGTCGTCAGTCGCTGGACACTGAGGGAATTGCTGAGGAGGGGATCTGAGCACCTATGGACATGTTCGGAGTGCAATGATGATGACCCGCAAATAACTCAATAACATGGACGAGTAACATCAAAAGATGGATAAGTCAATCTATGACAGCCTGCACCATCAAAGCAAGAAACAGAGTAGAATGGCGATTCATAGTAGCCAACCTTCGATGCGGAGAAGGCACTCGATGATGATGATGACTAGGGTCGCAAATATTCCAGCTTTGCAGTAAACTAGCAACACAATATAACCACACCCACTTTGTGAACACTATGAAGAAGAAAGAAAATGTAGGCAGTTTCAAGTGCCAATGTGTGAATTAGTTTTAAGTTCAATGAGAAACAAGATTGAATATACTTGTCAACTATATTTAAGCAAATGCAAAGTTTTAACAAATTCTCAACTAATTATCATCATCAGGTTCTTTGATATTAGCAGAAAAACAATAAATTCTTCATTTTACTTGATGTTTATTCTTTGAAAATTTCATATTATCTGAAAGTGTGCTGTGGTCACTTTCATTATTCTTTGTCAAGTAATATATACTCATATCGTTTCTATGGTCCAACTTTGCAGAATTACTTCTGAAGGGAAGCCAATACAAATACAAAACATACCTTTCCTTTACAAAACAGAGATGTCAGTGTCTGCAATAAATGCTATAAACACAAAAGAAGATGATGGACTTACCCAATAAGTAGATTGTTAGAGATATTATCTAAATGCCCTCTGTATTTCAGCCACTGGCCAGCTGCACTGATGTGGTCAGTTGTACACTTGCCTTTTACCTGGAGTGAAAGAGAACAAAATAATTTATAGAAAAGTGTGTATTATAAATTATGTTGTTCATCCATCATGGATGATTAAGACTAATCATTTTATCAGTTCACAACTCTTTAGTTGAAACAAATGAGGCACTTCCACTGCCAGCCTTGAAGGTCACCAGATCGGTGTTTCTAACCTACATTCAGATTCAGGAGTGCTGTCTATGCATACTATCATTAACTTTCCTGCCTTTGTGGAGTTGTCGGCTATCAAAACAGTTACTGTTTATATATGATGCTGGGTGATCTTAACAATCATATATTTGATTTCAATCTAATGATTGTGCTTATGTTGTTGTAGTTCATCTCTCAAATTTGGTAATTGGTAAAATAAAAATGAATAAACATGCTTAGACATAGGAACAAGGAAATCATATAATATAACCAATTGTTCTATGCTTGACAGACAGCACATCAATATTTATTTATTAGACATAACAACAACAATCAAGAAGTGAAATGAAACGTTGGAAATGGCTAGGCCACACTCTATGAATGTAATGATCAAACACGCGCACTTATCAATGACATGGACACCACCTGGCAAATGAAGAAGCGCCACATCATTGGGGACATGGCGACGAACCATGCATGATGAAATGACAGAGGCTGGCAAGTCCTGGTGAGAGTTGTCCATACTTGCTCTAGGCTGGATTGGGTAGAGATCTCTTGTGGGTGCCTTATATTCCAATCAGAGTTCAGAAGATTAAGAAGACTTCAAGTAAACTCATAAACGATAGAAGTGTGTTTAGTGCATGCTGATGATTCAAAGAGCTCTCTAGTAATGTGCACATGCAGTTCATCCATTGCTTATCACACCTACATGTTCAACCTTGTAATTAATATTGTTGCAGTCTCAGGTATGCATCCTCATCAACAACTATGTCATCATCAAATACACAATCAGTTAGAGTCCTCAAGACATCTCTGTTGTCCATGCACCCCTATGAAGAGTCTATGAACTCTTACAAAGCAACAAACACTGCACATCAAATCAGCTTGAGTTCTGCAAAGTCTGAGACAGTCAGCATGCCCAACTATTTCATTCTATGTGTTATTCATCAGTTATATTAGCTACTAACGACCATAGTTTTTCTACCCAGTTACTACTGTTTTGCCATCATTTTTTCTTCCTGAAAAATACTTCTTTCACTAAATCTTTCATATTTTCACTATAACAAGTCATAGACATATATATTAGGCATCAAATTGAAGGGAAAAGGACACAGATTCATAATCAGAAACATTATTTTGAAAATATTGAAGGATAGGAATTTAAGCAATTAAAAATCAAAATTTGTGTTAAAAAAAAATTATAAGAAAAATGATGGTACTCACCTACCAAAGTGGGGGTCCATTTTTAATCCAACAGTGCTACTAAAACTAAGTCACTAAGATCACTATCAGATTTAAAGTTCTCAGAACATAATTCCTAGCTTTTTCTGCTGTTAATAATAATTCACGTTTAGGAGCGATTGATACTTCACTGCTGCTAGCCATTTTTCACTTATAAACATGAATCAGCTGATTGAAGACTTTAGAAAACAACACAAATTTTGACGATTTTATGAACAAATTAAGCCCACGTTGATCGACCGACGCATGTCTACAGACAGGAAATTCTATGACCGACGCATGTCTTCTGACAGGAAATTCTATTAGAGTTATATCCCTTGCGGATGTGGTAGTTTAAAATGTGTAATTTCCCTATAACGAAACAAAATGAGAGTAACCATGTCAGCATTCCCACGAACAAAATATAAATAAGTAAGTAACCATGACAGCTGTCCCACGGACATTAAGAGTTAAAGCACTAACAGAGAGACTGACACAATGACTGCCTCAATCAATTGTCTCTAAAATTTACTTAGAACTTATTCTTCACTTTGCAAACTGAAACTATCCTTTGGTTAATGTATTTAAGACAATTTGTTTTTGTATGCCACAAATGGGAGATTATCTACAACTATTAAAAAAAAAAAAAACTGAAATGTATTCCTTTATGGTTTTAACGAATCTGAGAATCATATTTTTAAAGTAATTGAAAACCAGGGTTGTTGGACTCATTGCATGATTCAGTGACTACTATGTTTGGCACCAAATTTATTAAAAAGAAAAGTTACTGTGGACAATGACTGACACTTTTGTACACAGACTGCAAAGACAAAGGTACATGAACCTTTTGATATCGATATGAAAGAGGAGTGTGCTATATGAAGACAGGAAGTTAGCCTTTTTTTTAAGCTTTATGAGCAGTATAAAATTTGAGCTTTAAGAGCGCGACTTTGGAGGAAAAAAAAGAAAAAAGAATACACAAGTGATCAATAAAAATTGTAATCCTCCTGGGTGCAACAACAGCTTCAAACAACAAATGGAAAATGGCTTTCTGTCTAGAGAAAAGTCAAAAATGCCAGAAAGAGGTTACTTTTGGTGAGAATGAAGTGGAGTGTTTGTGTTAGAGGTTTAGAATTCCAGAAAGGTGTTCTCATGAATTCCTAAGAGGAGAAAATTCCTGCTGCACTACTGCAGCTGATAAGCCATCCCTGCTGCACTACTGCAGCTGATAAGCCATCCCCGCTGCACCATTGCAGCTAATAATCCGTATTATTACCAGCATTTTGATTTTCTTTTATTATTTTAACCCTTCTTTTGTTATCTATCTGTGATGTGCTTCAATACATTCCGTAATACAAATTACTGCCACTTAATTGTAACATTAGGAGCACTAAAAAATAGTATTTTTTTTAACTTTTGACACACAACTGTGTGTTTTACCAACTAGACACGAGGAACTCAGATTTCACGCCTCAGGGTTGGGGGGTAATGTTTGAACACTTCAAGCTATCACATTTTGAAGAGTTTATGTTTTGATCTACTAATTCTTACTAAATTATTGTAATCTAGGGTTTCAAATATTTTTCTTTCTTAAGAATATTTTAGAAAATGTCACATTGTATAAAATACAAGGTTCAGAAAATTTAGTAAAAATGAGAAAACAGTTTAACTTGGGAATGATGGCCAGCTTCATATCTTGTTAAAAAAATGGAACAAAGCTTGAGATGACAAGAAGAAATAACTAATATATATCTGTAGAAAAAGAAAACCAAAGAAAAAAAAAAACAAACTTGAAAACGGATACAAAAAATAACCCAACAAATACAAATTTAAAATAATGCACGGATAAAACAAAATGTCTACTTCTTGGGAAAAAATTGACAATACAGACCACATGTCTTTCATGGAATCCATTAAGGAAAAGAACCAGCAATTGAGCTGAATGCAATCAGTGACCCACAGTTGATTGCATGCGCCAGAATAGGAGAACAACATAGCTGATCATGACCCTGCTCCATATCCCAGTTGTGCTTCTGGAAACAGGCTATCTAGTCCAGCTAAGCGAGTAGGGATTGAAAGAAGGAAGGCAACCCAGTGTGCTGTAGTTGGACGTGTTGGGCTGAAAGGTTCAAATAAACCACAACACAGTGCATCTATACCCACTTAACATCCTCTTAAGGGCTGATGGCAAGGAGGACTGTTTATTCTTTTAGTAGGGTATTAGAGTGAAAGCCAGAAAGAAAGAGAAAGATTAAGAAAAAGAAGAAATCGTCCAGTTAGAGAAAGAGACGGTGACAATGTGTGACCAGAAAATTCTGTAGAAGGAAATTATTGACAATAGACTACCTTTATAAGGACCACCAAGTCCTCAAGATCTTTGCCAGTCCACTTGTCAAAGGGAGAGAGGAGCTGCAACCGTTTGCTGTCAGGTGCCACAACAACATTAACTGCGCTGCTGTCCTTGGGTGGGGCCTGGTATGTGTCCTGACCTGGATCAAATCCTTTCTTTGGGAGCTCATCACCACTTGGGCTCTTCAGTTTGAATTTTTTCCCTGTACAATGTGGAACATATTAACCATGATAAACTAGAACAAAAATATTTAACAAAAACACTAACGTCCATATCTTTAGGCCCAGGGTACTACTAACTAGAAAATGCATTAACTAGATTATTAAGCCTTTGCCAGATATTATTATATACAGTTGTAAATATGGTAACTACCGAAGAAAACATATAAACAATGATATTGACATTGTGAAGATAATCCATAAATAAAAACAAAGATGGGATTGACAGAAATTAACAGAAAGCAAAACTGAAGAAATGTAGTGGAACAAGGCAATAATTACAAACTGTTGAGTACATAGGGAAATAAAACTAACAGTTGTTTTAAAGATGACCAGACTAAAAACAAATTTTCTTAAAACAAAATGAAGAAAACACCATAGTAAAGTCTGTGAAAATCTATTTAGCTGCAAAGTCTGGTTGAGTGGGGGTCTAGAGGTAAGATATCAGCCTTGTGACAGGAAGGTCCCAGGTTCCATCACAGGTGGTGAGAATTTTACAAATTGAATCTGTTGTTTCTTCTTGGTGTTACCATCCCCTGGTACCTGGGTAGTGAGATCCAATGTCTAGCCCTTACAGAACAATGGCAAAAAATAGGAGGTCCTGTGTGCACTAGCTAACCAAAAGAACCAGTGACAGTTTGAAATTGAAGAGAGCAGGCCAAAAATGGTCACTGTTTGTGCAAAAATCTTTAAGCAAATCCACTCATGTTGAAGATAGATGTGTTGGGCCTAAAGGCATAAATATAGCAGTTTTGCCATAAACTAGCGACACAATGTATCCACATCCACTTAACCCTAGATTATGATATCTACACATTGCGCGCTTCATTACATTCCTTAGTATAAATTACTACCACTTAATTGTAACATTTTCAAGTTCAAAAACATTGAAAGATTTTGTTAATGAAACCTTCTAGCTATGTTGGTATCTGTATGGCGAGGGGCACCCACCCACTCACAGATGACTACCAGTTTGCACTAGTATTCACATAAAAATTCAGTCCTTGAAGAGAGCCCACAAGCTTGCATGGACTTCACTGGTGAATGCAAACAACAATAATAGACAAACATAAACTACAACAACTGAGGCATAAAATGACTCACCATCTTTGCCAGTCAGCTCATCAGTCAGAGGGTTGAAGGTCAGGTCTCCAGCAATAGCTAGGGCTGTCACTAACTCTGGGGATGTGACAAAAGCGTGAGTTGCTGGATTGGCATCATTTCTTCCAGTGAAGTTGCGGTTGTAGGAGGACACAATGGTGTTCTTCTCTCCCTTCTTGACATCTCTCCTGTCCCATTGTCCAATACAAGGTCCACAGGCATTAGCAAGGACAACGCCACCAATATCTCTTAGAACTTTTGCCTGTCAGTTAGAAATTAACAATGAAGTGATTAGTGATTAACTCAAATTAACCAACAATGCAATAACTTCCAGAGAGCAGTCATTCAGTGGATACCATCACACTGTAATATACACAGGAACGAACGCGCAGACAAATTAGCTAAAGAGGGAGGGAGATTACCACAAGAGAACCATCCGCTCAGTTATGATGAAGCCAAATCCATCCTCAATGGTCAGTTCCATGAAAAATGGAAACAAGAACACCCAAAGAATAACGAGAGTGACGGATACTACCAACTATCAAGGAGGGATCAAGTCATCACACTTCGCCTATGCACTGGCCACGATAGAATGAGAAATCACATGGTCACCAAATTACCAAATTCAAAATAGGTACAATCAGTCTATGCCACTGTACACTGGACAATATGACTACAAAACATGTTCTACAGGATTGCCCCCAGTACACAGTCTTGAGAAGAGCAATTATATGGGGCAATCGATTCACTTAAACAGACAGCTGACTTCATTAGAGAGTCTGGAATTCTACTCTGATTGAGTGAGAGAGAGAGAGAGAGAGAGAGAGAGAGATATTAGTGATTAATTAGCAGAACTATGCTCTTGCACTCAAAACAGTCATTAAAGTAGCAAGTTCCTATCAGTAAATTGTGAAAAGTATAAAATAATACATGATCAGCAGCTCACAAATTAAACACATTATCCTATATGCATCCAGCTTATGGCCATGTCATATTTTAATGTCAGAAGGATGCAGAAAGCCAAGAAATTTTTTGTAAATATGTGGCAGATTCCCAGAGATCATTTCATGCCCAGTGACTTACAGGGAAATGTGGTGTTAGTTCCCATATAATACTCAGCTAGACCATTGGAGCAAATTGGGATAGTTTAGTCGTATAGTAAAAGTGCTACTTTTATTTCCTATAAAAATCAGGTTCATATTTAAGGCTGGGTGAACCCATCAATCATGATTTAACTTAACTACTTGTCCCCAGTAGACCAGTTCACAAACTACTGCACTACAACAGCTATGTACAGTACACCCTGGCCACTACTGCTAGGCAGTGAATAAAAACACAGCTTGTAAACTATAACACAGTAATGGTATCTATGCCCATTTATTGTCCTTTTGAGGGAGGAAGATGATGAGTAGTTGTTGAAGGAACAGTGAAGAGATCCAAGATCTTGATTTGATGTTTGCTTGGATTGTTAGTAAAATTATATTGAACTGTATATTGAATATACTAGAAATAGTTATTTTATAAATAACAAATGAATATAGTTTTATTAAGTGTATTTCCAGACTTTTCTAGTTTTTTTTTTTTTTTTTTTTTTTTTACATTTACCTACATGGCTCTGTTGCAGCTCTTCATTTTGTATGTATTATCATGGCAATCTACAGGATACAAAGCTTGTTTACGCATACAATCATTAAATAAAAAAAAATAACAACAATTAAGATGTTTTAGCTTTGCGAAGAAGACAAAACAAAGGGCCTCCATTTCAACCAAAAGATCTTCAACTGGGAAGAAAAACAAAACTGAAGAAGACAAATTCTTAAAATTCAGAAGAAATCAAAGACTGAACAGTGGCCAGAATGCTTGGCGCCATCTTATAAGTGCACAAAACTAGTTGCTGTCTTTTATTGTATCTAATCCAGTTTTTCTGTGTCCCTACATGGTTCTTCATATGTATTCCTATATAAAAATTAGCTAGATGAAGTGCACAATGATTTACTCTTAGAAACTGAAAGAAGGTAACAAGAGACAATCAACAAAAAACAAGAACAATCCTAAGAGTAGATTGATGATGTACCTACCATGCCATCTCTCTCTATTGTTGCTCTAATCTGTTCTGATCCTGGAGTGATTGTGAAGGAAGATTTAGCCTTGACTCCCTTCTCCAGTGCTTGTTTAGCAATGCTGACTGATCGACCCATGTCTTCATAGCTGCTATTTGTGCAGCTGCCAATAAGACCTGTCGACAAAAACATATTCCTTTAACTAAATATTTTCTACTGAAAAAAGTGCATACACATCTAATTCCCTTCAACATGACACATATATTGGTTTAGAATAAGAAACAGAGAATGTGGGTCAACAACAAAAAATGCATATTATCAGTTCAACAGTACAGCTCTGCAGTAAAACATTTTTCACTGCGCAGACTGACACCATTACTTGAGGGCTTTGATTATCGGGACATTGATCTCATTTGGTGCGTGTGTGATGAAATTTTCCACTCTATAATGTCTGTGTCAAGAAGCTAAAGGGGCAAACGCTTGATGGAGGTGAACGGGTATATATGTATGTGAAGACAACTCTTGTTGCTAAGTTCTATAAAAATAGTTTCCTATTACTCTACATTTCCACATACAGGAGATTTACTCACCAACTCTGATGTCCAGGGCCAACCCTTTTCTTTGGCTATTTGACCTAATTTGCTGATTGGATGTGCAAGGTCAGGTGTGAATGGACCATTTACATGAGGCTCCAGCTGAAAAGGATAAATATTGATAAAAATTACCCAGAGCACTCTAAATATATAGTCTTTTAATTTTGAAGTATGACAAGCAACCAGTTGAAAATTTTAATGTTAAATGAAGTAACCCTGAAAAAGAAATATACAAGGAGATGCACAGAAACACCCTCTTGATTTGTTTTCTTTGCTTAACAATTAAGATGTGACGCATGAACTTTTTATTTAAAATGTGTATAATAAAGTAAATGAATTTTCCTCCAAACTAACTCCTAACGTTAAACATAGACATTTTTTGCTGCTGCTATTTTAAATATGTTATATTTGTGAGTGCAAGTTATTCTAGTGTTAAATTTAATGTTTTCAATCAAGTTTCTTATATTCACAAGAGAAATGATAAATAACTGTCGAGATCAAAAGTTGTGGATAGACATGATCACCTACGCCAGCAGGCCCGGCACTTGATGATATTCATATATAAACTTTGATTATTTTATTACATATAGTAAGTTAATGATTCTCCTAAATTTGTATTATCTTGACTACACCTTTAGTCAGAATAATAGTGTTTTCATTCTGTATGAAGAAAATTGACATTAAAATGGATACACACTAACAACAGCCTCTCTACATAAGTAAAACATGAGTACACTGATTTTCATCTACCTGTCCTCATCAAACATCACTTTCTGGTTACCCAAAGACAGGTATTTAGCAACTGACTTGAAATGAAAGGAACAAATTCATGCCCAATGTGATTGGTCCAGATTGGAAACATAATGTATGTAAAAAAAAAAAATAGTTTAACGTAAAAAAATATTTAGCATTAATGGTTATGGTCAAGTGCTCGCTTACTGATCAGAAGGGTGAGGGTTCAATACTCATGTGGCAGGTGTTTTTTTTTTTCAGATTGACATAGCTTTGGGGTTCCCCAAACCTCTAAAAATGGGTACCAGAGATCTTCCTGGGAAATAAAAGCGGTCTGGTGTGATACCAAGCACATCACACAAAAATGTGCAGTGGTCATGGAAAAAAATATGGTTACTAGCACATTTCTCATACACCTAGTAAGGTGTGGAGGGAGTTTTTTACATTTTTTTAAGTTTACTTATGGGTAAGGTAAAGTACAAGACTTGAATCAGCATCTTAGCACGTAAGTCTTCACCTATATGTGCTCAGACGCCTATCCAGAAGTGTTAAGAGCTTTGGATAGTGTCGTTTCAAACATCGAAACTCACGATGCAAGGCAGCATTCCTCAACTTCCAAGAGTACTACCCTATTACCCATTTCTGCCAGTGGCTGGGTCAAACACGGGGGATATTTTTTTCCAACCACGAGTACAATTCACACTGCTTCCAGCGAGAATCGAACACGGGCTGTCCGAACATCGGTAGCCCAGTCGGGTGGTTTTCCCAACTAGGCTGCCGAGGCACCCAAATGGTTAAACCACAGACATATCTATGTTCAACAGCACATGAGCTGTAAGTGGTCAGCGACTCTAACTGATTGCACTGAGTCAGGATCAATGAATCAGAACTGATCAAAATCCTACAACTCCCATGTAGGGTCTAGAAGCAGACTAACTAGCAAAGTGTGTAAGGACTCTAAAGAGAAAGTAACCTAATCTAAAGAATGATTATTTTAAATCAGATGCATTTGGCCAGAAAAGACCCAAAACAAAAATATTGCAGCATGCTGTAAACCACAACAACAGATTTAAACCAACTGAATGCCAATTAATTAAAAAAGTGGACAAAGATATATAGACACTTATTTCCCCTATGGTTGGTAAACTGGAATTTCACATAAGCAAATTCTTATTTTCATATTATATTAAAATAAAGTAAACAACTATTATAACACCATCAATTATAGAATCTTAACTGCACTGGAAACCATTAACTTGACAATACACACACATTTAAGACACTCATAAATGTATATCAACCAACAATTAAAACATTATTGAAACAAAAACTTGACATAGATATAAAAACATATTGAACTCAGATCACATGTATTATTACAAACACAGGCACTATAAAGTGTATTTATAAGAAGTACAATGAATGAAAGGAATTATTTTTTTTTATTTCATCATAAAACCTGACTATGATAAAATTGAAAAGCTATGAAACTTCCACATTGAGAAACTCAGCGTAACCAAAGGACAGATAACAACAAAGTTTTTACATGCATGGTCTATGTGTGACCCACACTAATCATCATTGCTTATAAAGCCCTCCATAAGGTTCTTATAGGTCGACCTGTCTTTTCCATTCACTCTAAGTCCACTGCATGGCTGTTCGTTTAGTTGTTTCTGGATACTTATTGATTACATTAGTTATCCATTTTTAACTTGTTCCTGTTATGATCATCATGTGCCATACCTGTAGGCATAGGCAATCATGATCTTCTACAATTTTCTAACAACAGTGCATCGTATCAATTCTATTGTTCACAATTTTCCATGCCTTAATACTAAGCTATCTAATATCTTCTCATTTTGTCGTCCGCGATCTCTCTCTCCCTGTATTTTGCCAGTTGTGTAATCAAATACTCCAACCTTCCTGTTTGACCTGTTATCACAGTGTTCATTTCCTGCCAAGTGCATTTCTTGAGTAGTTCATTGCAGATTTTATCTGGTCAAAATGTGACAATTTACCTCAAACAGCTTGTGTGAAATGACTGCCTTTTATGGCAATTAAATCCAAGCAAAGGCACAGAGAGTGCACAATTCTTATACATTTATATTTCCTTTGTTGTACTAATGTTCAGGAATTTTGTTGAGAAAAAAAAAGATGAAAAATTAAATTGTCACTTTTCATACCCTAGCACCCTGTATTTTTTGTGCGCACATCAAAGTAGATGAACTTCTGTTAGACTTAAATCCTGACCTCTCTTATATTTAAACTCAAATCCAATTGGCATATGAAGGAAATTCTCAAGCCCAAAAATATATAAATACCAACAACCATAAGATTTAAGAAGATGCCATAAATGGAGTGTGCACATCCCAAAAAAAAGAAAATCAGACAAAGATAACCACAAAATTAAAATCCCTCATTATACTTGCATATTATACCAATCTTCCAAAAATGCTAGTAAATCAGAAGAAAAATAAAAATAAAATGTTTTCCCTTTGCAGGCGCATTCTCGGTGGAAGATTACAAATGTAAAACATATAATTGCTATCCAGTAACAATCTTTAACATGTTACACACAATAAATGTAAAAACACAATTGTTATCAACATTTCAGCTAGCTCCTTATGGGGTGCATGTCTAAAAAGAAAAACATTTAACAGATTTAAGATGCAAAACACCCCTAAGGGTGTTTCTTGCTCAATAGAATAATTTGATTTGACAATTTTGGGATTTCCTATAGGGGCTATGCTGCACCATTGTCAGTTTCAATTTTCAATTGCACGATTTCAATAAATAACTTATGAAACAAGTGGGATAATTTAGAAGAAAGCAAATGCATCGTTATACCTGAAATTAATATATGTCAGACCAAAATGAACTAAGTAATATTTTGATAGAAAAACTCAAATGCGTAAAACTTTGGTTTCCGAAAATTTAAAACATTTTACAAGAACTACTACTTTGTCAGAGAAAAAGTGCTCATATTATGTGGATCAACGCTATCATACTGTTATAACAAGAAAAGTGTGGACAGTGATGCGAATACATAAAATATGAATATTAAGATTTGAATCAACATAGTAATGACAAACCATATTGTAATAAAGTGGAAAAGTAACCATATTAGCTTTAAAACAGTAAAATAACACTCCTTTTACTTAGAGTGAATTTAATAACCTGTTATAAAGTTAAAACCTCTGTAAGTGTTTTATTGTAAGTTTTAAAAAATAAGTTAGTACAGTGTAGCATGGAAAAATGTCTACAAAAACTGAAAAACCAGTTTTTGGTTTTTAAAGGATTGTGATGATGCGAGATTACCATGTCCCATGAAATTGAAAAGGAAAGAAGGCAGTGTGATTCCTTGCTATACAAAGCATATATTAAAAAAAGAGAAGGGAGGAGAGCAAAAGGCAGACCTGGAGTAAGATTAACATACAACATCAAATGACAATGACTGAAGCTACCAAAAGGACAAAAACCAGAACTTTGTATCTCCCTCCCCAAAACCCAAACAGGTACAAGAGGAAATGAAGAAAGAAAAATTTCAAAAGAAAATGTAGACCCAATGTTTGTTGTAATTTGTGTTTGCCAGCTTTATATTTCTAAGTTCCAAGGGACTGAATTGTGCAAGAATATCCCTTTTTCCCCATTTTTTTTTTTTTAACACATACAGCCATGTGCTCACGTGTCCCCCACATACAGGCAGATATTCTCTGACTTTAGAGATATTCTCATAGTTTTATCATTGAGAGTTGTAATTTTTTTAAATTTCCCCTATTAATTTTTAATTTTGCCTGGGGAGCAACCATTTCCTAATGTCAAGGGTTCTTTATTGTAATGCACACGGGACCTCCTGTTTTTTTGCCACTTTCTGTGAGGGCGAGAGAATGCATTTCACTACCCAGAGACCAGGGGAGGATAAAGCCACAAATTTGATTTTTTAATAAAAAAAAAATTATTTCCCACCATCTGAGGTGGGAACTGAACCTGGAGCCTTCTTATTTAGAGGCTGATGTCTTATCTCTAGACCACCCAGTAGCCCAATAAAAGTACTAAACCACAAACTACCTACATAATATTTTCACTGGCTTGCTTGTGGGTGGGTACACATTTTCTGAGTACAAAACAGTTGTTTCTTTGAGGAAAAGTGAAAAGATAATATCACACTTACCTCACTAAGATTTATTTCAATTAGTTGATCATATTGAGCATTTGCATCTGAAGTCAGGAGACCTTTATATGAATTTGCCAGTGTTGCAATACCTTAAAAAGAAAAAGATAAAAATATGTGTTTTTTTTTTTTAAAAAGTAGTTGCTGGGGATTATGGGAATAGATTAATTGACATAATATGATCAATATTAATGTAAATGATTATTTATATCTTCTTCACTCCACAAAAAGTGATTAGATTTTGATCAAATTGTTGGGGGTGTGTGTTTTATTGTAAAATTTTCATTTTCAGACTCCAAACATAGAACATCAAACTGAAAGTCTAGGGGGCCCAAACCTTAAAATAACACATTTATAATAAATAATGAATATGTAGCAATTTTTAACACATCCACCCACTGAAGACATTTTGGAGGATCAGTCTAACATAAACTTTTTTTTTAAATATAAGAAAGGGGGATATTTCAGAAAGCAATGCAGCACATCAGTAATCATTTCAGCTTTAATTCTCATGCAAAGGGAAGTTAACATGCTGCTTAAAATAGTCCATTGACAATTTTGTCTTTCATTTGGCAGAGAACTCCTATATTTTAGTCTTCTACTCAAATAAGAAGACAGCATTTGTAGCACAGTTGTAGCAAACTGGCATGGAATAAGGTCAAATTACAACCTGATGCTCTACAAGTCACACAGTAAAACTATTGTTTAATCATTCAATGAAAAGGAAAAAAATAAATAGCACGGAAGAGCAATGGTGTGTTCATTCATTCATTTTCCTCTCTGACCAAAGATGGCACATAAGCCGGAAGTCATAGTTCTCCATGATTGACACAATTTGCAGCCAATTCTTGGTTGTTTCTTAGCCCTAAGGTTGAGTCTTCCCTTGTAATTATTCTGTATAGCAATTCTCTTGGTCTGCCTTGTTTTCTTTTACCTGATAGTTTTCACATGAATACCTGATGGGGAGTCTCCCTTCAAGATGGAGGCATTGTTTATCTCCTCTCTTCCAATGAACAGTTTATTGGCAGCCTAACAAGCTACCATCATAAAACATAGACTATTACCAAAACAAAAAGTCTAGTGTTGTATGGTGGAGTTTAATACTTAACTCTAGCACATTACATGTCAGTGTCACCTCTCTCTAACTCAAACAGGATATTTAAAAATCCACGAATTTGCTTCAACATGACTTTGAGAACAATTTATAAAAACATTACCAGTCTCAGTATTCATTTATTTAATGTTTCAATGATGATAATTTTGGCTCTCTCAAGATTCAAAAAAAAAAAAAAAAAAAAGAAAAGGCAAAGCAGGGCTGTAGTGTGTTTCAAAACTCATGCCCTCAAGTCTTATAAAATATATTTAAAACCCATGTAAGGATTGCCCTGAATTTTTGCTTGTGGTCTTAAATTTTCCATGGTGTTATGATTTTATAATTGAAAATAATGCAGTTACTATGGTTTCCTTTAAGCCGCAACTTTCACAGATTTTTGTCGGTTTAGTAATTATTGTGTCCCTAAAAATTAGATTTTACAGATTGAACAATTTGTAGGCTTATAAGCCATTGTAATGGATACAATGTTTGCACTGCATAACTATGTTCAATACATTTGCATGCAAATTAAGGTTTTTATAAATGCACATTGATGAGTTGAAGATGTTAAGGATTATATTATTTTCATTACACTAGTGAAATTATTATATATTATTATATTCGTAAAAAAAAGACAAAATAAAAGTCGTCATTTTGTTGCCAATGATTTTTTTTTTTTTTGGTATAACGGGTATGACAATAAACAGTTTACATACAAAATGTAAACAATTGAAACCATAATTAAGTTATTGCATTTAAAAAAAGGGCATGAGTTTTGAAACAGACTGTACAATCTTTTCCCCTATCTTTAAATACAAAAATAATATTTTTTTCAAAATTGCAATCATCTTTAAATTCCATAATTGATGTCAGGACTATTTGTAATTTATTGTAACAAACTCCTTTGTGATAAAAGAATTGTAAATCTGTTACATACCTTCTCTGTTGGTGGCTTTGAGATAGTCTTGCATTCTATGGTTGTAGGGAAATACTGATGTAGTTGCACCAATTTCAGCACCCATATTACAGATTGTGCCCATACCTTGAAATAACATGTTTCTAATAATAAAATGTTAAATACAACACAACTCCATTAAAAAAAATATGATCACACTCAAACATTTTCATTAAAACAACAAATAATCTTGTAAAATAAGAAAGGAAAATAAATAAATATTACAATTAAGATGAAAAATTATAGGGAAAAGTTTAGGACAAAAAACTTACAGACCGCCTAAATACAAAATTGAAAATGATACCAAAATAAGGATATCAAAGCAAGAGGACTGTGCTTGAGAAAAGATCAATACATGTGAGATGCGATGCTTGAGAAAAGTAACAAACAACACAAGAAGAGATAGAATACCAAATGAAACCATAAGAAAAATGGTAGGAACAAAACCCTGCCAAGAATATATAGAACAACAACAACAACTTAAATGGTTTCGCCACCTGGTCAGAATGAATCCTCACCAATCACCATCAAGGGCGTTCTTCTCAAGAATGCATGGAAAAAGACCAAGAGGAAGACCCAGAAGAAGATGGATAGATGCAGTAACAGAGACATGTAACAACAAAGAAAAATCACTAATTCAGACAATTCGAGCAGCACAAGAACGACAAATGACACCTTTTAGGTATCAGTGAAAGAGAAAAGAAGAAGAAGAAAGAAAGCAAGAGGAGCTTTCATTGCACTGGGAAACATATTGAAATCCAAAAAAATTAGGTTAAATACAAAAATAAAAATTTTCAACTCAAATGTTAAGGCTTATTAGGCTGTAAAACATGGAGAACAACAAAATTGACAATCACGAAGATACAGACTTTCATTAATGGATGCTTACGCAGAATAAAAGGATGGAAATGGCAGGACAAAATCACTAACATAGAATTATGGAAATGTACCAGTCAAACACCAGTGGATAAAGAGATACAACGAAGACGATGGCACTGGATAGGACACACACTACGGAAGCCAACTGAGAGTATTACACAACAGGCCCTTTTTTGGAATCCCCAGGGGAAAAGACAAAGAGGAAGACCAAGGAATTCTTGGAGAAGACAGATAGAAGCAGAGATGAAGATGATGGGGAAGACATGGAATGATCTTAAAAGAATGGCAAAAAACAGAACGACTTGGAAAGTGTTTGTTGAAGACCTGTGCTCCACTGGAAGCTAAAAAGGTAGAAGAAGAAGAAGAAATACAAAATTAATAAGCCAACATTTTGGCAAGACATGTGTAGGTGCAGTGGTATGCAGTAAAGTATATTACTAAAATCTCTAACAGGAGAACAAAGAAAAAACTGCATCAATTTAATACTGTTTTTTGTGAAATGCAATAATAAACACCAATAAAGAGTCCACACACTTCCAGAATAATAAGCAGCAAAGTAGTTAACAAAGGCATGACTACATGTAGTAAGTACACACCTGTACAAGAAATGGAATCAACACCTGGTCCAAAATACTCAACAATGGCTCCAGTGCCACCCTTGACTGTAAGAATGCCTGCCACTTTGAGAATAACATCTTTAGCTGAGGTCCACCCTGACAGCTCACCCGTGAGCTTCACACCAATGACCTGTCATAGTTCACAAAGAACTCGTTTAGAATGATAAAAATGACCATAAAATAATTTCCAATTAATCTGGACTAAAGAAACAACAAATGTCATGACTTCCTACTGACTTGGTCATGATAGTCAATTGTTCCAGGGTTACCATGGGGAGATGGATTAAGATCTTTATCAGTTATGATTCACTGATCCTAAAACAAACAAATAGCTATGAGTTGCTGATTGTTTTCAGTCCATGTGCTGTCTGGCATACTGAACACATGTTTAAAAATCTTTACTGCTTCTGATAAACTATTTGTTCTTTATTCACCATTGTTTTTTGGCAATTGCTCTTCAACGTTCTATTCAAGACAGTTCTCAACATCTGCATCATTTCTAATGTTGTGTTATGAATGCTAATATTCAATTAAAATTAATGCTAGCATTCAAGTAATATTCACTATCAAACTTGCCTTTGGGCATTTTAACTCCCAAGGAATGTCAGCCATTACATCTACAGCATCGGCTCCACCACTCCAATGCAGAGACCCCCAAGACCACCTGTCATATTAAATATAAAAAGATATACACTTCTGACAAAAGCAAGATTTCTTTAATCACTCAAAAACACAATAATCTATATATATCTATTGACTAATCAGGTGTGTGTTATTCACTCGTTGAAAGCAAAGTCAGTCTGTAGAAGTTGCTTGTTTAAGTTGTGTAATATCCCACATTTAGAAGTTGCTTGTTTAAGTTGTGTAATATCCCACATTGAGTGTTGCAGCCATATAACTCTGGTGGAAAAAGATCTTGTATTTCTTTCCTTTGGACAGGGCATGTGTGATAACAGCACCACAATTTCAAAAGAAATTCTTTTCGGTTTTTATTTGGATTTATTCTATTTAGGTTTTTATTCAACCCAAGAGGTCCAGTTCCTAGTTGGAACAGCACTCTGATCTCTCTGATGTAGCGTACAGATATAACCTTTAAGTATTGGATAAAATAATATAATTTTCAGACAAATGCAACATTTTAGGGCTGAACATGTGTGCTGAGTAACTTGATAACCTTGAACTACAAAGTTCAGACCGGCTCCATATGCAGACAATGGCTGGAGTCAATATAGAGGTCAAAGAGCTGCAGTTTTAACTACCTGTTTGTCTTGGGTCATACTGGTTGTTAAGGGCAACAAAAAAGCAGATAAGATTAATTAGTTTGACAATCATATCAGAGGGACAGTCAATGGATACAGCAAATATTAACAACCTTGGAGGTATGGGTAGAATAAAGGACTTTGAAAGAAGTGAAACTACATTGCTATCTAGACTGAGAACTAAGAGTGAAGATTAGCATTGCCAGAATAGGGTATATTCTGGACGAATGAGAAAAATTGTCAACCCACATTGAACTGTCACAGTTGCTTGCAGGAAACTGATGACCATTTTATGAAGTGGAGAAACCATAGATGTTTCCAGGGTGTGGTGGTGATGATCCTAAAAGAATTGAAACATTGCTACAATTTTCTGTAATCTGACAAACATTATCAATATATAAAAAAAAAGTAAAGAACCCCATCATGCCAAGTGGCGTATAGGGAATGTGGTGTTAGTGACCATCAATTTTACAGACCTTCAGCACATGATTTTTGGGGTAATGTGGTCGGTATTATGACCGTGCCACTTTACTTTCCCAGAAAAAATCCGGTACCCATTTAAGGCTGGGTGAATCCAGAAGCCGTCAGTTGGGATCGAACCCTACCTCTTGTCCTTTGTAGCCCAGTTCACTAACCACTGAGCTATCGCGGCTCCCATAATCAATATGGAGACCTTATAATTCACATTGAATCTAATCAAACTTAATTATAAAATGGCCCCAGATATCAACTATAGCTTGTTTCATAACTCGTGCCCAACTTTTAAAATCGATAGCTTTTTAACCGCTTGTTGTAAGATATTCAAAATTTGCATGTAAAGTTATAATGATTAGAACCCAACAGGGAATTAATTTAATTAAAAAAAAAACATTTGGTTATTATTGTTGCTTATTTGATTTATATAAATTTATAACGACCCATTGATGTAGTCAAAACTTAATGTTTACAGTATTTTAAACTAAAAATAGCGAGTACAAATCCATACACGTTAGAATTGACGTATTTGCACGCTTTCCCCATGGTTTGTTTGACACAATTAGACACTTGTAAAAAACACGACAAATTGTGTGTTCCATTTCCGTTCATTCATAGGCGTAGACGTGGAACAATAACATTTATCATGAGTCTTAAAATGAAATTCTGCAGTTTACAAAACATCGCAATAAAAATGTATGACTATTTTTGCAAAGAGGCTAAATGAGGAAGATTATTTCATTCTTTAGAAAACTCTGAGAATAGGACAAGACACATTTTGGATTTATCTAAACGGTCATTTAATCGCTGGATTCAAGCACGTGACCATCAATGTTCAAAATATACAAAATCACAAGGAAGAGCAAAAATGTTGGATAATTTCGACAGTGAACTTATTAGAAGTGAAATTCGCAAAATGTTGGGTATGAATGAAATTGTTACAATAAGAAAATTAAAAATTTCGCTGAAAAAGAACAACAGTATTGAAATATCAAAGTCTACATTATGGAGGAATGTGAGAGCTGCAGGCTTTACATTCAGAAAGTATTCCAATGGACGAAACATCATCTGTGAGAAGCCACATATAGTAGTCATGAGAAGCAAGTACTTACGTGAAGTAAAAGAGGTGCGCAAGCAAAGTTTTGATATTGTGTACTTGGATGAAACATGGATCAATGCTCACCACACTAACCAAAGGGAATGGCAGTCATCAGATGGAAAGATTAAGAGATTAATACCTAGCAGCAAAGGACAGCGCTTGATAATTGCTCATGCAGGTAGTCGACAATATGGACTAATACAGAATGCAGAGCTCATTTTTCTTTCAAAATCCATAGACAATCGGGATTATCACTCTGAGATGAATGGTCACATATTTAGACATTGGATTGAAAATTCTGTTCTCCCATCACTAGATCGACCATCTTGCCTAATAATGGACAATGCAGCGTACCACAACATTGTTGCACTTGAAGATAAAGTCCCGACGTCATCCAGTACAAAAGATGCTATTAAGATATGGCTCACAAAGGAGCACATACAATTTAATAACATGTACTTAAAACCTGAATTACTATCTCTAGTAAAGCAAAAACAAAGGACAAAGATTTTTCAAATAGATAAGATTATCCAAGAGAACGGTCATATAATTTGAGGCTGCCACCTTACCATGCTCATTTAAATCCAATAGAACTAATCTGGGCAAAATTAAAAGGACAAGTGGCAGATGAAAATACAACATTCAAAATATGCGATGTAAAGACTCTTGCTAATCTCGCTTTATTAAATATAGACAAAGATTATTGGGCTAAATGTGAAGACCACGTCTTAAAACAGGAAGAGGAATATTGGAAAAATGATGGTTTGTGGAATGTTCAACCCCAAACAGTTATTAATCTTTTAGACTCATCTGATTCAGAATGAAAGTATATAGCCCCCACAATGTTGGCCCCTATATTACCTTAAATTAGTTCAACAAACGGTCCTTTTCAGGACCACACAACTATGAAAATTCGACATACAGGTATACTTTGATATTATTGTCCGTCCTCGAACTGAGAAGACAATAATTCTCCTGGTGTTTTTCCTTATTCAGTTATTTCCCCATTACGGCCACGCCTTTACCTAGTGAAAATTAATCATAGACCAGCAACTACGGTAATTTCTATTATTTAGGGGTTCGCAATTGACAATTTTGACAAACATCAAAGAAATTCGCCGCTTTAAGAAAACTGCAGCTGCAAGATATTTGTTAAATATACATTTAAAGGGTCTTTTGCATTCTAATAACATTTGGAAAATTTCAACAGTATTTAACAAACGGTTTCTGAGCAATAGCGTTTTGAAGTTGGGCAAGTGATTTGAAACGAGCTATAAATGTTTTTTCTAACACACAACATGTGTGAAAAAATACACAGCAAGATATAGCAGTAAACTGCTGGGATTCCCTAGAGCTCCTTTAACATGAAACTATAATTCTAGAATAATAAGGTAAAAGAAAGTATATAACATTCATTTTGACTACATACCACC
Organism: Megaustenia siamemsis; assembly: GCA_032433765.1. NCBI lineage: Eukaryota > Metazoa > Mollusca > Gastropoda > Stylommatophora > Ariophantidae > Megaustenia > Megaustenia siamemsis. The sequence continues at coordinate 28,035,779 of JAVIAB010000117.1, read as the reverse complement.
ATTAGGTGTGTGACTGTCGGTTCCAATGAGCAGGACACCAGGGTACCCATAATTTTCCAATACAATCTGAAATAAAAAGACAATAAATTTTTAACTGCGCTTGTATTTACTTCAAGTTTACTGTAGCAACAAAGTTCTGTTCAATCCACAATATTCGCCAAAGGTTTTATTTGGACAAACAGAAAGAAGCATGTCAATTGCGTGCCCTAGGGAGTAACCTGGAAAAGAAATAGCTGAAGAGAAAACCCAGTTCAAAAATCCAAACAGGTGTTCAAAAATCTAGGAGAGAAAAATGTTCTGTCTTGCTTGAATACTCAAACACCATTGACAAATCCAAAATGGCGAGTGATACTTACTTGATGGATAATTCCACTGCCAGGTTTCCAGAATCCTACACCATATTTGGCACTTGCTGTGGCTAGAAAATCATAGACCTCTTTGTTAAGATCCTGAAATTATTTAAATATTCATTGTTTATCTTGGACCTGCAGTAAATATAATGATCAAGGTGTTTTGTTAAGAATTTGATACAAATTTCAAACTATGACACACACAAAATAATAGCAAAATGACTATATTTCTAAAACACTTAATATATATAATGCATCAACCTAATAAATCTGTAAATAAAAGACAGCCACCTCTAACTGCATCCTTAACCTCTCACTCTCATTTTACTGTAAACTCTAAATCCTTTTATGCTATCCAACATTCTATAATATTGTTCATTTCATTTTTTTTTTCTTCATTTCGTTAGCTTTTCACCTCTGGTGATGTCCCTAGCATCTGAACTGAATTCTGTATGTTAATCCGTTTTCCCATGGCAGCCATATGCATAGGGATCCTGCACAGGCAGATAACTCCAACTTTAGAGGTACTCATATTTTTTCTGTCGAAGTGTAATTGACGCTTCAGGCTGGGTCTTACTGCTGAGACCAGGGGTAGTTGTCGCAGCAAAGAGAAATCATAAATAAAAATCCCAACTGATGCAGCCAGGATTTGAACACAACCTGTCTGTCTTGAGACCAGCATCTTGCCTCGAGACCAACTAGTTTTTCACTAATGTTTATAAAGTCACTCTCATTTGGAGCCCTTACATCTTCCACTTTAACCTCTGTCACACTTATCTGTGATAACATTATTCATCAAAGATGCATCAGCATTTTATCCTTTATTATGACTTTTGTTCCCACTTCCAAAGTAACTCATTTAATTTGCTTGAGATAATGAATGATTAACATATCTACAAATGTAGAATATCAGAATATAAAAAATGAAAGACAACCTTAACATTTAATAAATTGAAAACCATAATTTAAAATAAATGCTTAACTTACAGGTTTCCTGACCCCTTGAAAAAAAAAAAACTGACTTGAAGAAAACTGTATGCAACTGTATACATGGACAAACAACTTGAGTCGTCCACACCTTTAAGTTGCACTATTTATTTATGTAGGTTGATCAAAATGAATAGGACAATCTGCGTTGAAGTTGAAAATCACTACAATTTAATGTAGGATCCTTTAACCATCCATGATCAACCAAAGGTTAACATATTTCTAAAGTCACAAATTACACTTTATCCTGACACAAGTAAATAAAATACCAGAAGCTTATGGTTGTAAGGCAACAAATCAATACATTATTTAGTGGAACAAAAATATACTTTAGCTATATTATATACATAACATTATAATTTTTATATCATTGTACAAACATTAGTTTTTAGTTTGGACTGGTGCCACAGCAGTTGGGGCATTCCTATATCTGCTCCGCCTGTTCCAGCAACCATCAAAGTGTTTGTATAATGATGGCCCCTGTCCTGCATTGATTGAATGTGTCCTGTTTTTTTCTGCTGAGGATACTTTTCCTGCTCTTGTCTTGTGGGTTATCCACTGCTTCGCTGTTTCCTTCCTGTGAGAGGTGTTCTTTTAAAGCTCTCACAATGTCATTATAAGTCAATTTTTAAGGTCTTTTGTGCATTGACAGACCCTGCCAAACCTGTTGGTTGTCTCAATGCTATGAACTTCTGTGTGCACAGGGCACCACATCCAAGTTAGGCTGTTAACATGATATGTGGTTGAATAGGTGCACCTACCCCTTGTAGAGTGTGTTCTTGTCAGCCCAACAAAGCATGCTTTGTGAGCCAGTCAAGATGACCATGTGTGTTGTTGGTTTCTTAACCAGCCATGCAACAGCTTCTGTCACAGCCTCAACTTCTATGTGTGTGTGTGGAGGCTGTAATTCTACAAATTGCTCCTATTAAAAAGACTTCCTATTCCAAAGCTGCAATATTAACAATCTCATTTTCTTCATTGTCTGTCACAAAATGGAGGAGGCAGAATTTTGATTAGCTGTTCTTGTTGATCTTGACACACACAACAATTAAGGGCTGCTAACCACTTTCAGCCCTGCTGATGTTAAACATTTTGTCCCCTATCTTCTCTTGATTTCTCTTTATCCACCAGCAAGTCCCATTCTATTAACAGTTGTCACATCTTTCATTAATTAAAATGTGCACCCACTCTATTATAATGATCATCAATGTCTCCCATTCTACTGTAACTCCATCATTCTCCAGAAGTCATTTTTATTACACTGGTTTTCTGCTCCTCACCACACTCACTCTACCATGGCTCCTCTTGCTCAAGTTTGTCAATCCCTCTCATTCTACTGTGAATGCTTTCATGACCAACAAGTCACTTTCAGTTGGGGGGGGGGGGGGGGGGGGGGCTGGTTGGTCTCGAGGCAAGATGCCGGCCTCAAGACACAGAGGTTGTGGGTTCAAATCCCGGCTACACATTTATTTATGATTTCTCTCTGCGGCAACTACCCCTGGTCTAAGTAGCAAGGCCCGGACTTAAAACGTCAATTGCTCATCGACAGAGGGAGCCGCGATAGCTCAGTGGTTAGTGAACTGGGCTACAAAGGACAAGAGGTAGGGTTCGATCCCAACCGACGGCTTCTGTGTTCACCCAGCCTTTAATGGGCACCAGATTTTTTTCTGGGAAAGTAAAGGGGCACAGGCATAATACCGATCACATTACCCCAAAAATCATGCGCAAAAGGTCTGTAAAATATATGGTCACTAACACCATATTCCCTATACGCCACTTGGTGTGACTGGGGTACTTTATTTTTTTACTACTCATCGACAGAAAAAATATGAGTACCTCCGAAGTCGGAGTTATCTGCCTGTGTGGTGAGGGATCCCTGTGCACATGGCACCAGGGTAAAATAGATTAACATGCAAAATTCAGTTCCTAGTCTCTAGGGACTTCATCAGAGGTAAAAGCTGGCGAACGAAGAAGAAGAAAAAAAAAACTTTCAGTTTGCCTACTCAATAAGTTCATCAGTCATCCCTATTTGTATATACTTTCCATTCCATGTCACTTAATTTTTTTCAATTACTCCCATCCCGCTGTAATTCTTCCCCTTCTCAATTTAATTCTCAAGCCACTATTTTTCCTCTGTGACCACTTTCACTCAATTCAATCTACATAGACCTACATTTGCATGCAAATAAATGCAGAACAAGCTTGAAACAAAGGTTGTCAAAAAAAAAAAAAAAGGACAAGAGGCACCCAACCCTCCAGTTGACAATATATACCACTGTGGTTTTGGGGGACCATGGAACACCTTCTGTAACACCCATGCCAAACTTCAGTGTTAAACCTAGTCTAAAGACAGACACATAACAAAACTGGTGACAAGTGTCTGGAGAGGACTGTGAGCTTTGCTCTGGTGACAGGGGAAAAGACATAGAAAGACCTAAAAGTTATTGGATGCAGAGAGTGAGGTCTAATTTTATTTATTCCTTCCAAATCTCTATTATAAACAGTAAGGGTATTTTACAGAAAAAATAAACTATGCATTAATATGACTAAATAACAAGTGATGAGCTACCAAGTAGCTTCATTGATGACAGATTCAGCTAACATGATAGGTCTGGCAGAAGAATGAACAAATCAAATTCAAGGAGAGAGAGAGTTAGTGTGTTAATGTGTTCATGTGTCATCTCATTTCTCTTGCATAATTTATCTTTTAATTTAATTTTCCTTGTCTTTTCCAGTAAATTAAAATTCACTTAGAGATACTTTGTTGACAATCTTGATTCTTAATTTTCATCTAATCACAACCCAGTCACTCTCTATAAGTTCTACATACAATAATTGTCTCAATATCTTTGTCCTGTAACATATGTACCATGTAACACCATCATGATATCTTGTATTTGCTCTCTTTTTGGTATCCACCAGTTATGTGGGCATGGGATTCAATGTGTTGCTAGTTGACAGGAAAGATACAATAAACTATGCCTTTCGGTCTGACACATCCATTTTGCCTGGCCAGTAGCTATTCTTGGCTTACTCTTTTAGACTTTTAACAGCAAAGAGTTCTTTTAAGATGCACATGGGGCTCCCCACGTTTTTTTGCCACTATTCAAGAGGGTCAGACATTGGTTCTCACTACTACCACTTTGGCCTACTAGGGAAGGGTAAAGCCATGAAGAAACCATGGATTCAAATTAAAAAATGTCCACTGCCTTTGGTGAGATTTGAACCCAGGACCTTCCTGCCCAGAGGCTGACGTCTTACCTTGGACCAACCTGTCTCTTTTATTTACTAAACGACTCTCTACTCTTTCTTATATAGTTATAGTCAAATACAAACATGATTTTACTGCTGGATTATTTATGCACTTATCTTTAACCTTCAATTGTTGTACTGGTCCTTAGCTTTTATTTACTGTAACTATTTTTAATTTTTCAAAGGTGACATTTAAAAGTTTTACTTTTGCTCTTTTCAAATCCTGGTCACCTCCAACTTGAGCTTCAATCAGATGGTCACAGTGTACAGTAGACGGCACTGCCACTTTGGGGAGGCCACTGGAAATAAACTGCAGCATTGCCATCTGTGTTGAACAAAAAAAAAAAAAAAAGCATTTGACATTTTTAAAAAATTTATTACACACAAAAAGCTACTTCATGACAAATTAGCATAAAATGAATTATGAAGTAGTCATCTCAAAACTCATTTCACTGGGAATTATTTTGTGTTAATCAACTCATAACATTTAATAAACTTCTATATGTATGACCACTGATCTTTTCATGTGTTACTGTCATTATAATCTTATATCACTGTCATTTCTTGTAATGCCAGGACTCAATATTTGAATTTGCAATGACTTCAGATTTTGTTCAAGTGTGATAGTGACAATGCCTATCATTTTGTAGCAGAATTCAGGCAACGAATTAACCATATGTTACGGGACAGTTGTAAAATTTACAAACTCAAAATACAAATTCTTGGAATTCAATAGTTTGTCACAGGCAAACCTCCTTATACCTCCCTAATTATTGCTTCCAGTGACCTAGGGTATTGAATTTGTTTCCTTTGATATTGAATTTTTTTTCAAACACGTGTGCTATGTAAAAAAATTACTAGTGTCATAAGAATGCAGCTGTTTTTTTTTTTTTTTTTAAATAAATTTCTTCAGTTTTCAAGAAATTATATTTTTGTATCAAGACAGGGGAAAATCTCTTTGGCTGTCGGTGAGACATCAAACAATGCTTTGTAACAAGGAACAGGTAGCGAATGATGTTAAGAGGAAGCAAAACATATGGTTGGAATGATGGACTGATAGGTCATAAGACAAATGATGGATTGACAGGTCATAAGACAATGTAACACCTATGGCAGTCACGGCACCATGCGGGTGAATTTCAGACCATAAATATAATATAAGCCAGGAAATGATTACCATATCCAATTACATTGTCTCTTCTTGGGTAAACATAAAGCTGTGCTGAAAAAGTCAAAAGTAAATACTATTTTTTTTTAAAACTCCAAATGTAACATTTAGCTCATAATTATTTTTAAAGGTGTGAAAACAACGCTCGTGGATATGTGTCGTAACCTAGGGTTAAATGGCTGAAGGAAAACGTGTAATCATTTCCGGGAGTTATATTTTATGATTTGAGAAATCCTTTTACAATAAACAGTCTTTATACTAGAATTTTACACAAATTACAATATAATAATAAATAAAAAGTAAAGTAAAGGTACCCTCCAACCCTTGCTTGTCGCATGCGGAATATGGTGTTAGTGACCAGATTTTTTCATGACCACAGCACATTTTTGGGTGATGTGGTCGTTATCCCACCAGACACCTTTACTTCCGAGAAAAATCCCTGGTACACATTTTTAGAGGGTGGGTGAACCACAGTCATATTGCCCGAAACAAAATCCACCACTTCTGGTAATTGTACCCAGACCCTTCTGATTAGCAAATGAGTACATTAACCATTCAAAGCAAGCAGAAAATTACAAGTATTTTTCATTCAAACAGGAACACATGACTTTCTGTAAAAGCATCTAAACTCTCTCAAATTGACATCTGTAGACTTTTGTTTTAAAGGATAAGATTGTTAAGTTCACAAATAAGCATTGTTGGTCATTCTTACAATATGCAAGAAAAGCAGTTTTATTTGTTTCAGAAGTTAAAAAAAAACTTAACACATGGTGGAAGAGATGAATGGTGGAGTTGAGGGGGACACAAACTATGAAGCCAACAACAAGCATTACCAGACAAGCAGGAACCAATATAGAAGGAGAAGAGAGATAAGGGAAACTTAGAAACATGGTTGTAAAGCCTTGTGATAGAGATCATAAAATTAAATTAAACCTGGAGAATACAATAAAGAAGAGAAAGGATTGGAAAATATTTGTTCATGGCATATGTTCCAAAATGCCATGTGCATATGAAAGCATGAAATATGTTAGAATATTCGAGGCGCGCATGGCCATGCAGCCAAAACCACTGTTTCGCTGGCTGAAAAAACGGTGTGCTTGAAACCTGTGGTGGACAGAAAGGATTTTTTCTATCAGGGGTAAAATAAAAATCCTGAGTCTTACATGTCGTGGTGACTGCTTTGACCAAGCGGCCTTTATCTCTTTGGTTTTATCGTGAGCCTGAGGGCCCCCACGATATACACCAGCAATAGTAATATTGCAAAGAAGTAAAAATATAGTAAAGAAGATAGTTTTATATGTTCCAATGGAGAATGAAAAAGGCAGAAATAGAATAACAACATAAGGGTATCAGGTGGACTAGTGGCAAGTCGTTGGCCATTGGACAGTTCCTTGGTTAGAATTCCACAACAGACAATGGGAATTTTTTTCTCTTTGAATTCATTATTTCTTTATGGCTTCACTTTTCCCTGGTCTCTGGGTAGTGAGATCCATGTTTAGTCATTTAAGAAAAAAGCTTTTAAAAAAAAACTGGAAAGTTCTTGTGCAATCTGAACATGTTAAAGAAATTGTAGCAATAAAAAGCCAAAAAGAGCAGGTTGAAATAGATATTGACCTGGAAAAATTGTTGAGCAATTAAAAATCTACGCATGCTGAAGAAGGATGTGATTGGCTGAAAAGTGTATATATCACATCATCATCAAGTACCAAGCCTGCTGGCATAGGTGATCATGTCTCTCTACAACTTTCGATCACGACAGTTTATAATTTCTGTTATTGACCTTCTGCCAAGCCATTCTCTTAAGCTGCCTGGTATTTTTTCTCATTGCTTTTCTCTATCTCTTCGTCCCTCAATTTTCCCGGTTGTCACAATATATTCCAGCTATTCTCTTCTCATAACATGGACAAAAAAATGATGATTGTTTCTTCCTAATATTGGAAAATTAGCTCTCTTTTTTACTCTGGCCTCTTTCAGAATGTTTTCATTACTCTTCTTAGCTGTCCATGGTACTCTCAACATTCTTCTGTAAAACCAGTTTTTTTTATATTTGTTGAAACATTCCCAATTGATTTCCAGTTCTTATGGCAGCTGTTCGTTGCCAGTACATGTTCTTTATTATTCTTAGACCTTGCTGTCTACATTTGTGCCTTCTAAAATTTTGATTATTTTCACTATTATAATCGATATTATAAAGCTGCATAATGCAATGATGCCTTCAGAGCCATATCAACCCCTTCCCTCCCACTGTCAAATATATTCACAAATAGTAAAACTGAACTGTGTATTAGAGGTGAATAAACCATCATCACTTTAGAACTTTATCGTTCATTTAGGGATGCAACCAACAATTATTGTCAAGGCTTTTCCCGACTATTTCCCTTCTATATGTTTAATTCTTTGAGTTTTTTTAGCTGTATCAAGAAAATGTAGTAAATAGTGATTATGAGGATTGATCTGCATTTTCTAAACAATGGCGTCAGGTGGAAAGTAATACCCTGCTCGAACTGTACCATACAAAACTGAACCATTTGGAACAATAATGTAGTAAATAAAACAGTAAATAAGGATAATAAATGAATAAATGTATTTGACCTTTGTTACTGTTTTTGAGATTGTGGTTCTGTCCTATGTGCCGTCTTCGGATCGAAAGGACATTAGATAGAGATAGATATTTTTCTACTGCTGCAACAGTGATAAACAAATGTGGTAATACCTGTGCAGTTGCATCTTGCATGGCCACTCTGTCGGGTCTCAGTTTGAGGTAGCTCTCACCTCTTTTAATATCCTTTGGAACAAATAATATATTCAGTGTACACATATTAAGAAGAAACATGATCAATGAGAAATACCTCCACCAAATCTCCACAATAAATCCCACAACTTAACTTATCTCTGATCAATATGAAGCCTGATTGATTTTTGCAGTTGCTTCTCTTTACATGAATCTTTACTGATGACTACCTATGAGTTATTTCATGGATATAGTGTGCCCACAGCAGAAACAATGCACAGAATTAAAAAAAAAATATATAAATTAATCTTTCCTGTCCACTGTTTTATACTTACTTTTATTACAAACATTTCAAACAAGGCACGACTGGTTGTGCATTCATCAAACACACATTAATTAATTATTAAGTACAGGATCCACTTGGTCGTGATTGAATTAAACACACATAATTAATTATTAAGTACAGGATAAAAGCAATTTTGTTTAGTGCACCAACCAAAATATAGATTTTCTATGAAATTTTCCAGAAACAATATGAAGGTTGAATATATTTGCTAAGAAATGCCTGCATAAAATTGTTACTTTCAGACCATATCAAGATTTCTTCTTCTGTGTTGTTCTTTATTTCCTGTAAAAAGTCTGTCCTACTGCTGGCTTTACATGACTTCTAGTATGATCCTTGCATGCTGAGGATGACAAAGGGAGTCTGTATGGCTGTTTGTAGTGCCACTACTTCTGCTCTGAAATTTGTGCACCTTTCCTGGCTGGTAGAGTGGATCTCTGCCTTCCCATTGAGGTAAGTTATATGGATGTGTCCATATGTTTCTGGGGTATTTTTCCTGGAGTTTGATGAGTAAGAGGGTTCCCATTTTTGCGTCCGGTTGTTCAATTTTGGAGGCTATTTCTGGTACAGCTATGAATTGCAATGTCTTGTGTGATGTAAGGATATGAAGAGATTAACAAGAAGAAACCTACCTGATTTGCAGCATCATCTAAATGTCCATATAAGATCTTCTCCGAAAGTGTCAGCGGCCTGCCAAGCCTATATGAAAGAAAACAAAGAGTGATGCTAGTGAGTCATAACACTGTTGGTTCCAGCACACCCCCCCCACCAATTTCCCAAACACAGTGTGTGTTCTACACTACATGAATACATTTGGTAATTAATAGTGAGTTACAAACTCACAATGACAGCCATAGTGGATCATTGGTTAGTAAAATGGTTTATTGTGGATAAGAGATTGGGTCCTGATTAATGACTTCCAGGTTCAAACAGATCTAAATGGATACCTGAGACCTTTTCTGGAAAAGAAAGAAGGTACTAATGTATCATGTAATGTGTTGGATACACTACCACAAAATGTGCCAAGAGTTGAGAAATATGGTCATCAACAGCAAATTCTTTATACGCTGAACTTCATAAGTAATAGGGTACTCTTTTACACCGACAAACAATGCAGAAAGCTTGAGATTAAAAGGAAATGCTGAGAGAAACATAAATGGAACTAACGGAAAAAGACACATACACAGAGAGAGAGAGAGGAATCCTTCCTGCGCTGTTAGACATCACATAAGGCTTATAGTGATTTTCACCACCCATCTCTTTTCTTAGTGAGATATTTGGTCCTATCTAATGAGTCTATACTGCCAACTTTGCCTCTCTTATAAGTATCTTTTCAGTGTCTCGCTAGGTCTTCCTCTTTTTCTGTATCCTGATGTTTTCCACAGAAGAACCTGTTTTGTAATTCTCTTGTTGTCTCTTCTAAGTACATGGCCTACAAATGTCCACCTTCTCCTACTAGCTGTAGATGAGATCTTAGGTTGCATGACCATTTCTCTTATTTCAATATTCATCTTGAATTCATTCCAATGTCTTTTCTTCCTTTCAACTCCCTGTGGAGTATAGGTCTTCAACAAACACTTTCCAAGTCATCCTGTTTCCTGCAATTCTTTTAAGATCTTTCCACATCTTCCCCAATGTCTTCAACTCTGCTTCCATTTGTCTTCTCCAAGAATATTTTGGTCTTCCTCTTTGTCTTTTAAATCAGGGATTTCAAAATAGGGCCTGTCATGTAATACTCTGAGTTGGCTTTCGTAGTGTGTGTCCTATCCAGCGCCATCATCATATCTCTTTATCCACTGGTATTTGACTGGTACTTTTCCATAATTCTATGTTAGTGATTTTGTCCTGCCATTTCCATCCTTTTTATTCTATGCAAACATCCATTAATGAAGGTCTGTATATTCATGATTATCATTTTTGTTGTGCTCCATGTTTCACAACCATATAATAGGGCTGACTTAGCATTAGAGTTGAATATTTTTATTTTGGTATTTAACCCAATTTCTTATCATTTCCTCAGTACACTGAACGTTCCTCTTGCTTTCTGTATCCTCATTTTGGTACCATTCTGTTCCTCCTACTTATCTATATTACTGCCCAGATATATGTAAGATTGTTCATATGGTTGAGGTATTTCTATTGTTATTGGTTATTGCCAACTGCATTAATTCTCATACTTTTGGAGTCATCTCTATTTATTTTCAGTCCCAGCTGCTATGATCTCTCATCAAGTATGCTCATTTTATCTTGCATCTGTTGATGTGATAGGAGAGCTATGTTACCAGCAAAGTCTAAGTCATCAAATTGCTTGGTCAGTGACCACTGGTTTATATTTCTGTTGTTTTGAGTTAATTTCATAATCTAATCCATAGCCAGCAGAAAGAGAGATAGAGATAGAAAGCATCCCTGCCTTACTCCTGTTCTTATTCAAAAGCTTGTCCTTTGTGCACAACATTACATTTCATTCCTTCATACACTGTTCTTATCAGTTTAATAAACTTTTTGCAGATTCTGTAATAACTCAGCAACTTCCAAAGCATCCCTCTGTCTAAACAATTTCATTGTACAGAGTCTTCAAAAGAATTAATTTTTTTCTCAGTCTATTTTGTTGTTTTCCAGCTTTCATGTGCATAACACTATTGTTGATAATACATCAGATTTGAATATTCTAAGTTTGGTGTTCTTGCTTAGTATTTTTTATTTTCATACTTTAGGTTTTTTTTTTAATTTATAGATTCTCATACTAGAACTAAATTACACTGTCATTCATCCATTAGGAACTGATGGCAAAGTAACAACTATAGACCAAATACTTTCTAAATTTCACAGAAACATCAAGTATGAAAAACAGTTATTTCTTAGTGGTAGATTGAGGTTAGCACTCAGGAATGAGACCAAGGAATGACATATTTGAAAATAATATTTCAAAAAGATATTAATACAGAAAATGGTTTATGTGTTTAAATTAAGATGGGAGATTTGTAACTGATACATAAATATGATAAAATCATCTGAGAGCTATCAATGACATTCACTAAACAGGGTCATGTTGAAGTATTCACTACATTATCTAGTTACCAGCAATTGTCCTTGTCATATCACACACAAGATGACCTAAATGTTGACTGATTCAGCCTGAGGTGTCTAACACTGAAGCTTCAATGGTAATTTTAATCATCATTTCTTACGACCAATACTGCCAAGTTTCTCATGTATCTGTATATTTAGGATGCCATTATCTTATTCATGTTTCACTTGTGAAGATAACGATTCAAGAGAACATACTAATTGTCCTCATATTCACAATACATGTATATTCAATTTACGCTTCATTTTATGTGAAGTATTCATCAGCAATGACCAGTTCCAAATCTGAAAACAATCACTTAGTTTTTTCCTGGGTATATTACAAGAAGGCCATCTTAACCTTCAACTAAACAATCCTATCCTTATTTTTCCCCCTGGTATGTTGGAACAAGGCCATTGTAAAGCTTCAACCAAACCATCCTATCCATATTTTTCCCTGGTATGTTGAAACAAGAAGGTCATCTTAAAGCTTCAACCAAACCATCCTATCCATGTTTTTCTATGGTAAGTTACAACAAGGCCATCTTAAAGCTGTAACCAAACTATCCTATCCATATTTTTCCCCCTGGTATGTTGGAACAAGGCCATTGTAAAGCTTCAACCAAACCATCCTATCCATATTGTTCCCTGGTGAGTTACAACAAGGCCATCTTAAAGCTGTAACCAAACCATCCTATCTATATTGTTCCCCTGTTATGTTGCAACAAGAAAGCCATCGTAAAACTGCAACCAAAGCATCATATCCATATTTTTTTCTATTCTCCCTAGTACTATCTTTACCACAGCCACAATTATATGTTTTTGTCTACCCCCATCTAGGTTGCAGTAAAGGGCAGCTGCACTAGAATGTATATTCTCTAAGTCAGTTGTTTGTTGTTGTTAGAACTATAATAATTTGTTCATTTATATCTTCACACATTGCTGTTTGCTTACTTCTAGTTGTCCCTCCTCTTTAGCTTTTGCATTTCCAGAAACTTATATCTGAATAATTTCACAGCAACACAAAAATAAATGTGGAAACAAGACTATAGCTTTCCTTATAATGGACAACTTCAGTTAATCGTGACAAGCAAAGACATCAAAACATTACAAACCTCTTCTTAACAACGTCAACATTTCGTTGCAATTTATCATAATCAATGAACCTGTCTGGCTCAAAGCGGCTCACAGGACCTAGCAGAAGTAAAATAATCAAATTATTCACAACCTGTTGAGAAATTTACAAATTGTCAGAAATATATGTGCTTGAATTCAATAAACATTAATCTTCATCTAAGATTACCAAATGATTACATTTTTTTATCATCTGCTTGTAGAAGAACATCAAGCAGGCTCAATTATGGTTTTTTTGTGGTTTACAAAAAGCTGAAATGTATGCCGTTCAGCCGACACGTTCAACTTCAACACAGCAATTTTGGGTATCAGCTTGCTTTCCCCCTCGAACCCGTACTCACTTAGCCAGACTTATTGTTTTCAGAGCAACAGCTGAGAAGTAGAATAGGGTATTAGTTTGAGTTATTTGCGGGTCATCATCATTAACTCTGAACATATCCATAGGTGCTCAGATCCCCTCCTCAGCAAGTCTCGCAGTGTCCAGCGACTGACGGCTCCAGAGGTATTAGTTTATCAGCTCTTAACCACTGATCCCTGTGCATTCAGTCGACTATGGGTTGCAATCTTTCAGCACAGATTTTGTCCAGTGCAGGGCCCAAATTAAACATTTACAAATAAGAACAAATTATAAAATAATATAAAAACTTGAAATATATAAAGAAAAAACAACAAATAAATACCATTCTATTGTAATACTTATTTATTTTCTTCATTACCGTGAATGGATATCTGTTAAATGTTGCATTTCATTGTCAAGCTATGATATCTTGCACAATTTTGCTCAAGAAATCTGACTTCATCACAGCATGATTTCAGGACTTGGTTTGTCTTTCCTATTCAATTCCTACTCACTTGATCTTGAGTTTTTTTCTTTGACCCTCAAGTGAAGTGGAGTAAAAGATTTATCTCTAATGCCTGCATAAGGTATCAGTATTTATTCCTTATGTATTATACAGGGTCACATGAGACCCTGGTGACTTTAGACTTGGTGAGGCCTTAAGTTGACTAAACTAAATGAAACTTTAAAGTCCCCTATTAAAAGACTAACACCAGGTCTCCATCACAAATTACAATATAAACAAATTTGAGGGACCCGTGGATGCTGAGGCCCTAAGCTGTAACTTATTTAGTATAGGCTTAAATCTAGCTCCCACTCTTATTTGTATCAACTTATGCCATTTATTCTATAAACAGTAATGATTACACATTTTAAAAGCAGGGTTGTAAACTATGACAAATTTTGTTAATGGCATTTAGGGCAAACAAATGTTACTTACAGGTTGAGCTGAAACATAAGCTGTTGCATGAAAGTAACGTGATGACCCATATCCAAGGACACCAATGCCCTAAGGGACAAACAGAAAACTCAATTATTACCTGTTTACATTTTCATAGTCACCTTTGTAAGCTGTTTTTCCAGGGTAAATTGTTAACATAACTCAAACTTACACATGACAAAGGGCACCATATCCACCAAGACAGACGCACATAACATAAAATATGCCAAAGCCACGTGATATGTTTTACCTTTGGTTTTTGTTATTTGTAACATTACTATTTAGACTTGTATGTCCTTAATATTAGAAATGTTCTAACAAATAAATGAATTGTTTATTGTTTGTAAAACACATTTCAGTCTTCACTTGGGTCTATTAATTCCTTTATTTAATTAATAAACAAGTTTCTCATTTTAACCCTAGATTACAAGACCTATCTGTGAGTCACATTTTTACAAGACCATAGACAAGATGAGTACCACCTGTTACATTTGGAGTTTGAAAAAGATAATTATTTGCTACACAGCTGTGTGTTAACCCTAGCAGGAGACATGTCAATTGGATGCTGTAATCATTTCCTGGCTGAGGTTAGATTTATGGCCTGAAATTCAACCCCATCATGACATGGCTACTGGAGGTATTATGTTGTTTACTGAGGTAGCTGCCATCAGTCCGTCAATCCAGTCATATGTGCAACTCCCTCTTAGCATCATCCACTGGCTATCCCAAGTTATAACAGGTTTATTTGATGTCTTGCTGGCAGCCAAGGAGATTTCCCCCATCACAAGAAAGAAAAAAAGACCCCTTTTGTTTGTTAGTGTGGTACTTTTAAGGTGCGCATATTTGGTTCTTAAATGTTACATAGAGTCAGTCTTAACACATGGATGTGAATCGTGGACAATAGGACAACAAACAAGAAAATCACTGGAGTCTGTAGAAATGTGGTTTTACAGAAGAATGTTGAGAATACCATAGACAGCTAAGAAGAGTAATGAAAACGTTCTGAAAGAAGCCAAAGCAAAAAGGGAACTAATTTCCAATATTAGTAAAAAACAATCATCATTTTTTGGCCATACAATGAGATGAGAACAACTGGAATATATAGTAACAATGGGAATATTGAGGGATGAAGAGATAGAGAAAAGCAATGAGAAAAAATACCAGACAGCTTAAGTGAATGGCTTGGCAGAAGGTCAACAGCAGAAATGATAAATAACTGTCAAGATAGAAAATTGTGGAGAGACATGATCACCTACGCTAGCAGGCCTGGTACTTGATGATGATTTGTGTCTGATCAAACATTAAAGGAAACAAATCCAAAACTCAGGGATCACAGGAGTTAGTGGAAAGTATAGGGAGGAGGGGAATGTTTGCCAGCTGCAAACTGTCAAATTCCAAGAATTTATATTTTGAGGTTATAATTTTTATGACAGTCTCATAATCTTGGGTTAAAAATAATAATTTAATGATTGTCATATATGGTATTGCTTTCCTACCATAAATGTGTTAACCATACATTTGTTTACTTGAAATTTATCATTATTGTACTTTGCACAATTTTAATTGTACTATTTAAACATTATTTTACAAACTGCAAATGTATAGTAGCACCAGGCTCTTTATGAAACAGGTCAAATGTTTTCTGAGGAATTTTAATTCATAATCCACCAATAACAACTGATTCCATATATGAACTCTAGATTAACAACCTTTCCTTTTCTCTCATGTTAGCAGCTGTCATTGTTTTGACTATTGCCATAAATTGTTTGCATCTCATCATTTTTCTCAATTTGAAATTTGCAGTGAATTGTAGTTTGATCAAACACTGTCCCATAATACTTCAATCTGTCATGTCTTACATGTTCATTGTGCTGAAGGCCACTGATCCATGTAAGGGTGTCATGTTTATATTAAGGAGACAGAGTCTGAAGATTGAAGAAGTGCCCATATTAGACTTAGGGTTTCTATTGCATCTTACTACATGACACTGAAATGAAGGGCAGAGGCCCATAGTAGCAGTAGTAGCCTCCGTCAGGCATTAGGACTATGTATTTTTCAGCATCCCTATGAAATGTTACTTTTTCTTTTCTTTTCTTTCGCCATGTATTCTTTTTTTCTATTAATTTGTCGGTTTTTTGCTTGACTTGGAGCTTTAGATTTAAAGTGTTTCCAAAGATTGCGGTCTGCCTTGTTTATGTTCACAGCCTTAATGTCACTTTATACAAGTCTATAAATCAGGGGTTAGGGCGCCCCTAGGTTTTTTTGCCATCTGCTAGTTGTCCATAATGTATATTTTTTTTGTATCCAGTCATCTTTCATATGGTGTAAGTGGTAAAGCAGCAGAACCTACATTGTTTAAGCAGCATGTAGATTTTTGGGAGGCCTGTGCGAGTGAAGACCTCCACATTTGTCACTTTGCCCCTCCAGGTGATATCAAGAATGTGGTGCTGGCATCACATTTGGAATGCATGTAGCCTTCTCTCTTTAGAGACTCATAATTGCTTATTCAATTCAATGACCAACTAATCTATTGTTTCTTATATGTCCTTATGTACTGAGTTAACTGGGCCAAGTCAAATTTGAGAATATCATCTACACTGTGACAATACATAGAAGTTAGCTGAATATGTTATGTTGTTAACCGTAGATTATGATACCGTTGTAAAAATTACAGCATCAAAACACATCTTCCAAATTTGATAGTTTGTGGTGTTTAAACATTACCCACCTCTGTGTACATTTCTGATTACTACGTGGCCCTTGAGAGTTTAATTTATTTCTATTGATGGATTTTTTTTTCATTTTGTGAGATACAAATCCTATAACACACCAAAAAAAAAAAAAAGACAAATTTTGACAAATTAAACAAATTAGTCATTCTTCTTTTTTTCCCCTTTGACCAGAGAAATTTTCCCTTTTGTCTGCGACATCAAACAACTCAGTGAATAACGCTTTGAGGTAGCCGAACATACTGTCAAATTTACGGCGTCTGTCTGAATAGACAAGGTATCATGTCCGGGCAGAGTGGTCAATTACGGGTCATAAATCAACCTGAAACAGAAAATCTGAGTTCTCTCTGTGCGTAAATGATAAACACACATTGTGTGTCAAAAGTTCAAAGAAAATGCTATTTTTAGTGCTCCTAATGTTACAATTAAATGTAGTATTTTCTACTATGGAATGTAACGAAGTCCGCCATAGGTAGGTATCCTATTAAGGGTTAAAGTTAATTTATTTTCTGAGCAATAAATTACAATTTAAAGTTTGAAACTTAATTGGCTATGCTGCTATGATATCACCAACAGTAATAATAATTAAATGGATTGGGGTTGGATTTGACTTGTTTAAGTTCTAAAAACAGAAATATCATCAATCTCAAATCGTCATTATTTCTAAAACTAGTTAAATTAAAATATCAAACTGATATATGATAATCAATCAATTCAATCTCACCAACTCACAAGCCTGAGTTAAATCATCCTCATCATAGTTTTTTTAACTTTTTTTTTCAGCTGCAACACTAAAAAAAAATAAAACAAATTGAAAATTAAAGATTTTGTGGTAAAGTACTACTTTGGTCAGATAAATTAAAGTTCTGAAGAATGTCCCCTTTACTTTAGTGAGTAACACAGCAAGTGACTTTATTCATTCGGACCCTTATTTGTAGAGAAAAGAGAAACATCATGCGAGGATTTAACCCTAAACCCAATTGTGAAAATCCTCCTTCTTTCCTTCCTCACTGCCTTCCAGCATCGAGGGAGATATAATTTGCGGTCTTTTGCTCTTCTGTTTGCCTCTGCTGCTGTTATGTTTCCTCGTGCTTCTAATATTCCATCGATCCATCTTTTGCATGGTCGACCCTTGGGTCTGGTGTTCTCACAACATTTGTTGAAGGCTCATTGTGTTGTGTTTTAATCTTTCTGCCTTGTCACGTGGCCAAATCATTTTATCTGTTGTTTCCTTATATATTCTATGGCGGGGGCTATTACTAGCTTTTTTCTCAGTTCTTCATTTCTGATCTTTTCTCCCAGACTGTTTCCTGTCATTCGTCTAACACATTTCATCTCAGTAGAGCTTATTTTAAGAGGTTAAAGTCCTAACCTAAAGTAAACCCAAAACCCTAAAAAAATCATTTGTAGTAACTGAATTCAGAACTACTGTATTTTTTTGTTGTGACGCCAATTGGAAATGAGGATCTAATAATTTAATCATGTGTATTCTCATTATTCTGTATCTTGACTAAACTCTAGGACTTTACTAATTTTAATATTAAATTCAGATTTTTATATGATGTAAATCATGTGATTGACGATTGTCACACTTGTGACTTATTCTTTATAATTAAAATTAAAAACTAAAACTAAACACTACAAAACGCCAACGGTCATAATACATAATAATCAAAACGCCAACGGTCATAATACATAATAATAAACTCATAAACTAAAACTATAACATTTAACATGATTTTAATTTTAATCAATTAATTATTAATTGTTAATATAAATTTGAATAAATATAAATATCCTCACTTGACTAAGACTTGACACTTTTTAAACTAATATTACTAAGAAACTAATAATTTTAAAAATCATACTAAAAAAGGATGTTATTTTATGTTATAAATTATAATTTAAATTATTAAATTAAATAATTACTATACTACTACTCACTGGAATGATTATAATTTCATTAGTAGTTTTATTAGTAATTTAGTTCATTGATTAGCTTATTTAATATGAATTAGTAGTAGTCATACTGAGAATTAGTTTAACAGTAGAGTTTAAGTAACAGTAATTTAACACTACTAAACTTTAACTAAAATGTTAGTAACTGAACCGAACTCACTAATTTTAGTAATTTTATAGCTGTAATTATTCACTCAGTTCAGTAGGGTAGGTAGGTAGTTGACTCAAAAGACTCAGACGACTGGTTTGACAGATTGACCTTCACATGTTTTTAGCTAACAAATACATAATTTTATAACAAAAAATTGTAAGCATCAATTAAATATAAAATGATATTTTAATATAACATCGTATAGACTAGTTATAGGAAACAGCCAAAGCGTTAAATACTTCTAACAAGAGAATACTCGCTCACCTTATTGGCCGCTGATCGCAGGACATACGCCATGTTCTGAAGTGACGTCAGACGGGTTAAATAGGATGTCCTTCAGAGAAGATTAAAACAAAGGGAGTAAACTTACATTATCTACAACAATGACAAGCATAGATGAGAAACAAATAATAATAAATGATTATTATTATAGAGGAAAACTACCGAGGTGTCAACGAATAAATTTAGGGGAGGAGATGTGTTTACAACATTTGGGGAAAAAAAACCGCACACCTGCTTGCTTTAATCTCAAAATGACATTTTTGTTATCATCATCATCATCATCAAGTACCGGGCCTACTGGCGTAGGTGATCATGTCTCTCCACAACTTTTGATCTCGGCAGCTATTTATAATTTCTGTTGTTGACCTTCTGCCAAGCCATTCCCTTAAGCTGTCTGTTATTTTTTCTCTCTGCTTTCCTCTATCTCTTCGTCCCTCAATTTTTCCAGTTGTTACAATATATTCTAGTTGTTCTCTTCTCATTACATGGCCAAAAAATGATGATTGTTTCTTCCTAATATTGGAAATTAGCTCTCTTTTTGCTTTTTGACCTCTCTCAGAACATTTTCATAACTTTTCTCCATGGTACTCACAATATTCTTCTGTAAAACCACATTTCTACAGACTCCAGTGATTTTCATGTCTGTTGTCCTATTGGCCTTGATTCGCATTCATATGTTAAGATGGCTCTACATAACATTTAAGAACTCTTTTTCTTGTTTCTATTGTCAAAAATGGATTGCATAGTATCTTCCTCATTTTTGGAAAGCTGCTTTTGCCTGAGCCATTCTGCTTCTCACCTCTTTTGTACATCTTCCGTCTGAGATTAACAAAGTTCCCCAAATATTTAAATTCATTTACCTGTTTTAATATTGTTCCACTTGTCTTTATTTTGCACTGAGGTGATGTCTTTTTCTTTGTTGTTACCATTACCTCTATCTTTTTGCTATTAAGGCTGAGTCCTTTATTTTTGCTTTCTTTCACTATAATGTCCAACATTTCTTGTAACTCATTTTCACTCTTAACGATTAAGACATCAACATACCTTAGATTATTTATATTATGACTTCCAATTGTTATTCCAGGCATGCCCCTTATGGATCTTAAATAATCTCACTATAAATATTAATCAAATCTGGTGACAGCACACAACCTTGTCTAACACCCTGTTTTATTTGTTCAAACATTCCCAATTGGTTTCCAGTTCTTATGGCCGCTGTTTGTTGCCAATACATGTTCTTTATTATTCTTAGATCTTTGCTGTTTATTTTTGTTATAATAATAAAAACGCGATTACATGTATAAATGAAGATGACGGAGAAATGAAAAAAAAAAAGAAATGATGGTATGATTGAAGCTTTATGTAATTAATGGACGACACAAATTTGAACGACTTTTCTGCGCAGAAAAATTGAAAAAATAGGACTTCAGCAGGAACATACAAACACACACACAAATATGTAAGTAAATAAAATTAATCATACATAGCTAACAATAAATGAAGTTTGTCCCGATGAAGCTACATTCCACTCAATCACATCTTTTTTCAAATGGCTCAAATGTGTGACATGACAATTTTAAAAAATATTAATATTCTAGAACAATCGATTGTTATGCTATTGATATTTGAATCCAATAACATTGAGGAAAATTAATATTTTAAAATTTGACAAATTTGATCCATTATGGTGCAAAGTAATCATATTTTAGCCAAGAATATTGCTGCAGTTTACATTATAGCATCTCACGTGATCATTTCAAGTGTACTAAAGCAGAATCATACTCAAGTCATGTTTCAGAACTAAGAAAATTTACCAAGACAACTATAATATCACAAGCCGTGCATATTGATTTTTTTTTCAAATTGTTGATCAACTCTTCTGGCAACAGGCAGTTAGTTAACAAATGACGGAACGGCAAGGATTATGTTTTATAATAAATGCGCACCCATTGGCTACCCTTGCGTCCATAATTTAGACCAGGAGGTCTGGTTTTTGGCCTACCTCAGCTTTCAACGTGCTATTTTTATTCTACATTTAATGTGTCGAAAAAAAAAAATAATAATAACACTGTCTCTATAAATCTTTCTTACTTTAGACACGGTAGTACTTCCCCCTTTCTCACGCAGTAATATATAATCCACTAAAGGGCACACTTGCTAAAGATAAAAAAAAAATAAATAAAAACACATTTGGGCTGTCCAACCGAGACTGAATATTTATACATCAAATCTCACCGTACCGCTACGCTACATGTTAACGCTAAACAGTTCCTTCCGTCCCGCCCCCTCGTCTGATACGTTTACAGAGACACATAGAGAATGTGGAGTTATATTGTTTGTTTGAGTACCATTTTCTAAGGACGATGGTTTTAAATGTTCAAAGCTATCGTTCAGATAGACCAAAAAGAAAAAAAAAACTGGTATATTTTGTTGAGGGGAGATGTGAGCACTTATGAATATGTTCGATGTGCAACGAGGAAGACCTGTTGGCTATTACACTATAAATATAATATGTTTCTTGAACAATAAAACAGTTTAAAGCGAAAATTAAAAACGTGTGAACAAGTATCGTCTATTAGAATATTTCCAGACGCTGTTATATAAGTGATAAAGTATCAATTTTAAAGTATCGTCTATTAGAATATTCTAGACGCTGTTATATAAGTGATAAAGTATCCATTTTAAAGGTTAGACTAAGTCGAGTGATAATCTTATTTCTTCCTCATTTGGCTTTCAGCGTGGGAGGGGGGGAGGGGGGATATAGTTTGCAGTCTGTTGCTCTTTGGTTGGCCCTCTTGGTGTCTTCACGTTTCCACGTGTTTATAATATGTTATCTTAACTATCTATCCATCTGTTTTTTTTTTAAAGGACGTATTCTCAGCCCTTGTTTCGTAACGTTTGTTGATATTGGTGTTGTTTGAATGTTTCTGTCTTGCTACGTGACCAACCTGTTACATTTTTCGCTTCTTACAATATACTTTTGCGGAAGTGATCCACGTCGTTTTACTTTGTTCACTTGTAAGTGTGTCTGTCAAAATGGTTGTCGCAATACGCCTAGCAATTTTATCTATGTGGTGTTTATCTATTGATTGTTCAAGCATCTAACGTCTAAGTTTGATGTTAATAGTACAACGTTGAGAATAAAGATTGCAGAGTATTTCGACTTACAGTCACCGCCGTACACACAAGAAGGGTTCTTTTATACAAGGCTGAAGGTGTCACAATAATCGCTTTCCATGGACGACTTTTATACATTACTTATTCTCTTAGGTAACCAACATGCAATATTACATCACCAATAATTCACCTTTACATGCCTAGAATACTGATTAGAAAAATAAGTTAAAAAAGAAATAATTATCAAGGACGAAAATAGACCACAGAACCATTTGAAGAGCTTTTTAAAAAGTAACGTCTCTTGGGAAGTGGGAACTGTTAGTTTCACCAGATAACATTGTCAACGTAAAATGGTTTAAAGCCAGAATGAACGGTTACATAAACATTGCTGTGTTAGGATATAATTTAAATTGTATTATTTTAAAAACTTGCTCAAATTAATAATAAATGTTTCTGATTTGATTTAAAGGTTACGTGTATTTCTCTATCATCCTACTGCTTGTGTTGTGTAGAGCAGCAGAGAAGTATGTATACTTTTCTGGCTTTTTCTAGTTGTGTAGCTGTCGGTCTTTGGACAAGAAGGTCTCGGTTGGAATTGTTCTCTTCAAATCCGTGGTTTATAAGCGAGTGTAAAAGTAAATAGCCTCCGTCACGCCAAGTGGCGTATAGGGAATATGGCATTAGTGACCATACATTTTACAGACTTTCAGCACATGATTTTTTGGGTAATGTGGTCGGTATTACGCCCGTGCCGCTTTACTTTCCCAGAAAAAAATAATCCGGTACCCATTTAAGGCTGGGTGAACCCGGAAGCCGTCGGTTGGGATCGAACCCTACCTTCTAAGCGGTGTACCCTCATTCAATTCTTGGTAGCGAGATCATATGTCTAACCCGCCCCTCTCGAATAATGCCACAAAATGGGAAGTCCCATTAACGAAAGAATCATTGACAGTTAAAAGTTGAAGTAAAAAAGTAGGGGGAAAAATAGCTGCTGTCTTGGCAAAACTCCAAAGTAATCAAAATTAACTTTACAAAAATGATCCATGTCAGAGACGGTTATGTCGAGTTGAACGGCGTAAATATCACTGCTTGCCTTGAACTAACAACACAACGTGTCCACGCCCATTCATCATCATCAAGTACCATGCCTACTAGCGTAGATGATCATGTCTCCCCACAACTTTTGATCTCAACTGTTATTTATAATATCTGTTCTTGATCTTCTTTCAAACCATTATATTAAGCTGTCTGGTGTTTTATCTTTGCTTTCCTCTATCCCTTCGTCCCTCAATTTTCGCGCATGCCCATTAAAACATTGATGTAGAAAATTGTAACGTGAGTCGAGTACCTTAATCTGTCACACCGTGCCACCCGTTGATCATCATTCTTTCTTCTTTTATTAGTCGTTGTGTGCTGATTAATATTTTCAGAGCAGCACGTTGTGTGCTGATTAATATTTTCAGAACAGCACGTTGTGTGCTGATTAATATTTTCAGAACAGCACGTTGTGTGCTGATTAATATTTTCAGAACAGCGCGTTGTGTGCTGATTAATATTTTCAGAACAGCAGATCATCTATGGATGTGTCCGGAGTGCGGTGACGATGATCTTAACATAGCTTTCTTCTTTTATGCTACTGCTTGTGCTGCGTAACGTCATCTAGCCTTCATTAATTGTGTAGTTTGAGTTTTGTCTTTTCTAATTTATTTAATGTTTCTTCGATTCCATCTGTTCATCTCTCTCTCTTTTTTTTTTTACTTCTTTGTTGCTCTGTAGTCGGATATATTTATACAATACGCTTGAGCTAAAGATTGGTTGAATGTCATTCTGGTCTGATGAATAAACCATTTTTATTCCTTGTTATTCAGTAGCGCCAATAACGTTCTGACATCAACAAGCGCTATCTTCTTCTACCTTTCAGCTCCCTGTGGAGCATAGGTCCTTAACAAACACTTTCCAAGTCGTTATGTTTCTTGCCATTCTTTTAAGACCATTCCATGTCTTCCCCACCATCTTCATCTCTGCTTATGTCTGTCTTCTCCGAGAATTTCTTGGTCTTCCTCTTTGCTTTTTCCCCTGGGGATTCCAAAAAAGGGCCTATTGTGTAATACTCTCAGTTGACTTCCGCAGTGTGTGTCCTATCCAGCGCCATTGTCTTCGCTGTATCTCTTTATACACTGGTATTTGACTGGTACATTTAAAAAATGTATAGCGCTTGTTGTGTAATACAAACTGAGAGTATTACACAACAAGCGCTATACATTATTTTAAAAAAATATGACGATGTTCATTTTCAGGAGGATGTGAACTTCCGGTCAATATGGTGAATAGGCGACAGGAACTATTAAATGATATTTAATGAAAAGTGTTCCTTGTTGCAGTTTCCTCATATTGAAAGTCCGACTTGTTGCAGGAGCTACTGAGTTACGTGCTCTGTGTATACCGTGAGCTGTGCGTTTCATTCGTTTTGATCATGTTTCGATATTTCGATTGTTTACGATGAATGATGATATCGTATGACGGAGAACAGTTGGCAGTGTTCACTTTCTGCGCGGTTTCGCCTTATGTCTTTTGGCGTGTGCTGAGACTGCTACGATGGGGACTACAGCTACCTTTCTTTGTTTTGGAGATGAGATTCGGATGATTCCACTGGCACGGGCGGTTGAGCAATCATGGATTTTAATTCGTTTGCAGTGATACCAGGGCCTTCCATAACCATAACCATAACGTCCATAGCTTGTGCTACACTCACAGTTTTTCTCAAGACCTCATTTTAAATCTGATCTCTTCTAGCTTAGTTGACAGCTTTTCTTACACCTTTCATATTGTTATTTTACACTTGCATCTGTCAACAATTGTCAATGTAACCCACGGATGACTATAACTGAGCATCAACGACAAGTTATTGGCAACACGCTGGAGCTTTATCTTAATAAAAGTAAAGTTCCCCGGCATGTCAAGTGGCAAATGGGGTATATGGTGTAATTGACCACAATTTTTATAAACTTTCGGCACATGATTTTTGGGGTAAAGTGGTCGGTATTACGCCCTTGCGGTGCGCTATCTTGCTACAGCGAAATTATTAATACTATTTAAGTTAGATACGTTTGTAGTAATGACTGAAGTCATTTGTGGTCCACATGAAAATTCATTCACACACTTTCTGTGCGGTTTAGCCTTATATGTCTTTTGGCCTGTGCTGAGACTGCTATGTGGGGACAATAGCTACCTTTCTTTGTTTGGAAGATGAGATGGTAATTCGGATGAATCCACTGGCACAGGCGGTTGAGCAATTATGGATTATATAACCATAACCATAAGGCTATGAAAATTCCCATGCAACAAAGGCAGCGGCACAGCTGTCAGTGTTTTCTGCACCACACTTTTAATACGATGTACTTTAGAGGGAAGGTTTTACAATGCAGAACCTGCAGTCACTAAAGAGCTTACAAATAACAATATCACAACAAAGATTCAAAGCGCTGATAACATTCTGGCACGCGTAGTGTGGTTATCAATTGGGTTATATAAATGAACAATTACAATGAGACGAATATGGAAATACAGCCTTGACCTACTTTAACAGATTATTACGGGTCACAACAAACTGAACAGGTACACGAACACAACCTTTGGCCGTCAGATAAACGTACATGTCATCATCGAGGTTGCGTGTCATTTACAGAACGTAGTACTTAGAACAGTCCGTTTGAAAGAATCGTATGTCTCTAACCAGATCTTCCACTTCTGTCCTGTTCAAAGTCTTTTTGATGTCTTGAAGCCATCTTCTTCTTGCTTTACCCTTGGCGCGTCTTCTTGACATATAAAGCTTTCCAATATTGTTCAGATAAAATATTGTAACAATTAAAATGGTTTGGCCACGTGACACGGCAGAAAGATCAAAACACAACACAGCGAGCCATCACTAAACGTTGCGAGAATACCAGACCCAAGGGTCGATCACGAAAAAGATGGATCGACGGAATATTAGAAGCACTAGGAAACATAACAGCAGCAGAGGCGAACAGAAGAGCAAAAGACCGCAGATTATATCTCCCCTCGACGCTGAAAGGCAGATGAGGAAGGAAAGAAGAAGAAGAAGCTAGTCTGCTTTGATTGTTATTGTGAGACCAACTTGGAGATGAAATGTCGTCTTAATCAACAGTTGGTCACCACTGTCGTGACCGCATATTACTCAGTTTAAGTTCTCTTTAAATTGGAAATCGATTGAAAAAAAAAATCTGACATGTATACGATGAAACGACGTCGTTCATATTTTGTCGACCTTATTTCCAGCCCCTCAGCTTTAACGTTTTTACGTTGGCATATGATTAACAAATGACA
Source organism: Megaustenia siamemsis (assembly GCA_032433765.1). Lineage (NCBI taxonomy): Eukaryota > Metazoa > Mollusca > Gastropoda > Stylommatophora > Ariophantidae > Megaustenia > Megaustenia siamemsis. The sequence continues at coordinate 28,008,889 of JAVIAB010000117.1, read as the reverse complement.
AGACGGTTAGAGGCCACAGAGATGGGATGTATCAGAAGAACGTTGAAAGTTTCCTGGACAGCTAAAGAGACCAATTATGAAATTCTCAAAGATGCCAACACAAAAAAGGGAGCTCCTTAAAAAAAAAAAAACATCAGAAATAAACAATCAACATTTTTCGGACACATCATGAGAAGAGGAAAGTTGGAATACTTGGTTACATAGGTAAAATAAAGGAAAGAGAGATCCCAGACGACAAAAAGAGAAAATACTAGATAGCTTGCTGTCATGGCATGATAAAAAGTCAACAACAGAACTAATACGATGCACTGTAGAATGTAGATAGAAGATTGTGGAAGGACATTATTGCCTACGCCAACCGGTATGGCACATGATAATAATGATATGTTTAAACCTAAACAGGAATGCGCATGAATGTATCGCAGAATGTCTAATCAGACAAATACGCCTTGCTGCAATAAAGTTGTTTCATTTAGCAAGAATTAATTAAACAGAAGTATCTATTATTACATAACGAGTTAAATATGGGTCAAGAAAGGACGAACTGACCTAAGTCTTTATCAGTACAATAAACAAAAACAAAAAATAAATAACCACCACAATTAATTATATAGATAAAAAATGTACTTATTATTTGTAATTAATTGTAAGTATATTTCCTGTTTGTTTTATTTAATGTGCTGATGAAGACTTAGGTCGAAATATTCTGTCTTGTTCCGTTGTTCACCCCCGTAAAGTAGTAATATACACTGGTGTATTGTTGAGATAACTTATAAACGCCGTTTCGTGCTCTACAACAAATTAGGACATCTACGCATTTTGTCCACACAGCCAACTTCTGCATGACATTTTTGAGTACAGCTGGTCTTTCTCACTCCTGGCTTCCAGAACCGCGACAAAGAAGTGGAGTTGGACAGGATCATTACTCGTTCTGGTTTACTGATTCTGACATAACCAGTCAGTCAGCTACGAGTTGCTAACCGATTTCAGCTCATGCATCTTATTTCCTAATAAAAGTAATATTGGAAGGGAAAATACAAGGTAAAAGCGGCAGAGGCAGACCAAGACTAACATGGACGAGTAACATCAAAAGATGGCCAAATCAGCCTATGACAACCTGCACCATCAAAGCAAAAGACAAGAGTGGAATGGCGCTCCATGGCAGCTAACCGTCGATGCGGAGACGACACTCAATGATCATGATTTTGTTTCACTTCTCCCTCCCCACCACACAGTTCATTATAAAACATAGAACAGAATCTTTGAAAGAATCTTATGTCTCTAACCAGATCTTCCACTTCTATCCTGTTCAAAGTCTTTTCCTTTCTTTGTTTGGGAGATGTGTTAGTAATTCGGATGATTCCACTGGCACGGGCGGTTGAGCAATTATGGATTTTAATTCGTTTGCAGTGATACCGAGGCCTTCCATAACCAATAACCAATAACAGGTCATTAGTAAACCTCCTGGCATACTCCCAGAAATGAAAATTTGACATAATAGATATTTATAGTTTCTTTAGATTCACAAGTCCTTAACTGGCAAGCGCAGGCAATGAGGGGAAAGTCGGGTTGGATCGAAATTTAGACGTAATATTTTTATTAATTGCTGTCAATAATTTGATACGGGGTGTGATCGATGACATCAGCCCTGGTGACATCACGGATTAAAGGGTAGTCCTGGAAGAGACAGTCATTCGGAAAAAAAAAAAAAACAACTTTATAAACTTTGCTAGGCTTCAATTTTAAGGGATGCTAAGTGGACATAGATTATAGATGTAGCGTAGTGTTGTGTCTTACAGCACACTGCGATATGTGTACACAATAACGATTGTGGAACAGCAGCTGGATGGGAGGGTAGGAACTATGACTTGCTGATGACATTCTGGTATATAGACAGGAAAAAAATAGATGGGAAATCGCCTCCACCATGCAAAACGAACTCGATTGCATCTCTTCCTTTTTTTTTTTTTTGGGGGGGGGGGTAGTAGAAGTAGTAGTAGTAGAGTAGTACTGAGTGTATTAGCAGTAAGAGTATAGATTATATTTATTTGGGGAACTTTTATTTTCCAGAAATTTTATTTATTTCATAAAAGGGAAACCATTCCATAAATTATTTTGTTTTTGTTTTTGTTGCCCTCAGAAGGGCATGCGGGTGTCACTGATAGTTGTCCTCTGGGTTGGGTTGGGGAAGTGTGGTTCAAACTGCGCTTCCCAGTCGTTGTACTCTGTATCTGTATCTGAATAGTAGTTTTGTGTTTGTCCATTGGTGTTCGTTTTGATGAAATTCTTGTGCTGGTTGTGTGTTGTAGTTGTATTTCTTGGAGTTCCTGTTAACCGAAATATTATTTATTCCATAAATGGGAACAATTTTGTAACATTTTGTGTTTTTGCCCTCAGGAGGGCATGAGGGTGTTAATGATAGTTTTGGTCGGAGTCGGAGAGACCATTCTCCCCTTCCCAGTCGTTGTATTCTGTATCTGTATAGTAGTTTGTGTTTGTCCATCGTTGTTCCTCGTTTTGTTGAAGTTCTTGTGTGGGTTGTGTGTTGCAATTCTGTGTTTCCGCGAGTTTCTGCCTTCTAGGTTCCTCTTCTGCATTTGTTGATATGGGCATCTGGGCTTTCGTTCTGGAAATCTGCTGCTGTGTATGGTCTTTTGTTGTTTGTTCTATTTTCTTTTGTTTCGAGTTGCGTTTCTTCTTCGTTGGTGGTTGGGGTGTGTCGTTGACTGCTTCTTCTGTTGTTGCTGTATTTGTTGTCTTGGTATCGTAGGTCTGCACTGAGTTTGCTATGACTGGTTCCTCGGCTGTCGCCTGTCGTCTCAGGCCTGGCTTCTTGGGGCACCGGTTCTCCCAGTGTGTATCTAGTCCACAGTGGGAGCATCGTGTTCTCCTGCCTGGCAGGGTAACGAAGAGCTTGATATTTTCGATGCTTGTCCCTCTCATTTTTATGTTGATGTAGTGGGGTATCTTGACATTTGGGATTGGTTTGTACCAAAACGTCCATTTGTCAGCTCGGTCGGTGTCTTGTTTTACTTGGGCCTCCTTGTCCCCCGTAACGATTGTACAATTTTCTGTATTATTCTTGGTTTTAAAGTTGGTGGTATCCATTGGATGCACCCTCTTAACTGCTCCTTCTCTTGGTGGCATATCACCATTGTAATATTGGGTTCTTTTAATTGAATCGTCTTGTTTCCAAGCTCCTGGTAACTCTGTTTATGTGCTTCGGGTTTCAAAGTGAAAACCACTTCCTGCTATCACTGAAGCGGTACAAGTTGTGGATTCCGTTGAGCATAACCCCAGCGGGGCCTATCAGGATACTCCTCATCATGGAGGTGGTAATTTTTTTTATATCTGGGCCATCGATACAGGCCATCAAAGTGTCCTTCTCGTGTTTGTTCTCTAATATGACTTCGTAGTTTGGAATTTCCCACTCAGTTGGCGACATCTGGACCTGTTCTGTTCTCATTCTTTTGAAAATTGCTCTGGATAGCTTGAAAAGTTGATTTGTTTTTCTTTATTTCCTTTCGTGTTTTCTTGGCATGTCTTGTGTACTTTAATCCATCAATCAGCCTTCTTCGCACCTTTACTCGAGACCTTGGGAGGCATTGTCAAGTTCTTGTTTCAAGTTCAGTAAAGTCTCACTGAGTCTGGCCGACTGTAGCTGAATGTCTCTGAGTCTTGCCGACCGTCCGTTTCAGTCAAGCCCTGGCTTCTTCCTGGTGTGGACCACATTCGAGATAAGCATTGCGTTTGTTAAGTAACATATTGCTTTTCCCTTACTCGCTTGACCAACTTTGGCTGTTTCCGGGTAACTGAACAGGATCTTAATAATTTGTGGTTCTTTGGCCCTAACCCAAAGCAGTCAGCAATGAGTGGCTGGCAGCCCAGATGTTGAAGTGTGTCTTAGGCTAACGTCAGCTGCGATTTGACTATTTTCAGTACGCATTTAAAATGTTTCCCTTATCTTGCAATGCTTTGCATCAGGTAGTACAGTAAATGAGCAGTTATTTCCCATGGAAAGTGAGTGTTTTACTAATGTCCTACCTTACAGTGAAATTGAAATGTTTGATTGCTTGACTCAAAACCGATTTTTTCCCCACGCCAAATTGGTAGCAGGGTTTGCCTTCTACTATAGATCCCAACTCATTTGACCATTTTGGGTAGCCTGTTTCTAGAACCACCACAATAAGGTGAAGGTTAGTTCTAGTCATATGACTCAAACAGTCAGCTATGGTTCATTGACTGCTATAAGAAAATGACAAATAACAGCTGTCTGTTTTCATCTGAAAGTGTAATTCTGGTTCTATTTTCTGATATTGTGTAGCGCTCATGAATGACTAGTACATTCCCTTGAATCTTAACAGTGATATTTGATGGAAGTGGTTTTATTTTGTGACAGCTCACACAAAGCGTAAATATTTTTACGTCAATATTTGTGAATGATATTTTAGTGGAATACTTGATGCTCGTAATAAAATATCAAAGGTTGGGACATCTTAAAGTTTTGGGGTGGGGCGCCAATATTCAGTTTTGAACTGTAAAAGATTTTATATTTCTATCTATCTTTCGTTCGCCCGAAGTGTTGTCTATATCTCCAATGTCGTTTCCTGTATAAATTTTACTGTTTTTTGTAATTCTTGCAGTGGCCCATATAGTTTTGTCTGTAGTGTTGTATCTATGGGCCATGGATTTTCCTCAGTCTACTATATTCAGTGCAGTCTTGAAGTATGTGTTCAGCAGTCTGGGGCGCCTGTCCACATGTACAGGTAGTTGAGGTGCTGAATTTTATATTTTAAGATACAGCTTCTTTGAATCACTTTGTAGAAGCATGAGCATTTTATCTTCCTGGAATAACACCAATAAGCAAATAAACTAATGTTACAGTGACAAACACCTGTGCAACGCATGCATGAAATGTTGACTATGGTCATTTAAATCTGGAGGATGCTTGGAATAGTAAGGAAGGAAAAAAAACATAAGAAAATAAAGAGTACAAGTGACATCTTGCACCTGGGATATCCTACAAAGTAAGGTCTTTTGACTCACTAATATAATTATACTTCGCATGTAGACCACTGATTGCTTTGTGGTCAGTCATCATCATCATACCATACCGGTTGAAATGAGCGATCATGTCCTTCCACAATCTTCTATCCATAGTGCATTATATCACTTCTGTTGTTGATTGTTTTCCTTATCTAGTATTTCTCTCTTTGTCGTCCGCAATATCTCTTTCCTGTATTTTGCAGTTGTAACCAAGCATTCCAACTTTCCTCTTCTCATGATGTGCCCAAAGAATGTTGATTGTTTCTTCCTGATGTTTCTTAGGAACTCCATTTTTCTGTTGCCTCTTTGAGAATTACCTTGTTTGTCATTTTAGCTGTCCAGGGATGTTAAACATTCTTCTGAGAAATCCCATCTCTGTGGCATCTAATCGTCTTTTCATTTCTTTGTTTACGGCCCAAGATTTGCTTCCATAGGTCAGAATTGGCTCTATATAGCACCTATAAACTCTCTTTCTCACTTCCATTGACATAGACTTGTTTCATAAGACGAAGGTGTCCGAAGACTAGCAGAGGAAAAGAAACGTCTTACTCCTCCTTTGGTAGGGAAGTAACCCACTAACCCATTGCGGTCAAAGGTCAAGTTAAAAGAGGAAGAATGTAACTTATGTGATATTAATTGTCAGTGGTACGAGGATTCTCACTCACAACATTCATCAGTCATATGAGGAGTCTCACTCATGAAATGATTATTATGTGATATTATTACGTTATATATATAATGTTTGTGTCCACATTTTTTTTTCATTGACCATCATTGATATATTAATATGCGATAAGGTTAGTATTTAGACATCACATCTTATATTTGCCGGACATCTATGGCGTTCATTAAGACTGATTGAATCAGTGAGCCATGTCGGTTATTAAAAAAAAAAGACATTGTCACAATTTGGAAATCAACCTGGACTTAGAGGACTGGGTGGTTTAGAGGTAAGACGGCCTCTGGACAAGAAGGTCCTGGGTTCGATTCCCATAACAGGCGGTAGGAATTTTTCAAAAATCGAATTTGTGCTTTCCTTGTGGCTTTACCCTTCCCTGGTCTCTGGGTAGTGAGATCCACTGTCTAGCCCTTTTGGGGAAAATGACGAAAAACAGTGTCCCATGAGCACTCGCGCATGTTAAATCCTTGGCTGTTAAAAATAGAAAAGGTCAGGCCAAAAATGACCACTGTCCGGGCAAAAATTGTTGGGCAAATCGACTCATCCATGCTGAAGATGTTTGTGTTGGGTTGTAAACTATCGACACAACGCATCCACACCCACTCAACGGGTGAATGCTAAGAAGGACTTGGACCACTTGACAAGCTGATGAGTGTAAAACAGCTCAACCATACACACACTCATACATGACCGAGAAAACCCAACCAACCAATCTGCCTGCCATCAAAATGGCAAGGATGTCTTGTGAGACTCCTCATACCACTGATAAACTTTTTGAAATTCCTCATACCATTGATAAACAAAGATTATTCATACCATTGGTGAACTATGTGGATTCCTCACACCACTGATAAACTTTGTGAGTGAGATTCCTCAAAACACTGATGAATGTTGTTGAGGGAGATTCCTCATACCACTGATGAATGTTGTTAAGTGAGATTCCGCATACCACTGAAGAATGTTGTTGAGTGAGATTCCTTATACCACTGATGAATGTTGTGAGTGAGACTCGTCATACCACTGATGAATGTTGTTGAGTGAGACTCGTCATACCACTGTTAAACTTTGTGAGTGAGACTACTCGCACCACTGATTATCTTTGTGAGTGAGACTCCTCGTACCACTGATAAACTTTGTGAGTGAGACTCCTCATACCACTGACGAACTTTGTGAGTGAGACTCCTCATACCACAGACGAACTTTGTGAGTGAGACTCCTCATAGCACTGATAAACTTTGTGAGTGAGACTCCTCATACCACTGATAAACTTTGTGAGTGAGACTTCTCATACCACTGATAAACTTTGTGAGTGAGACTCCTCATACCACTGATAAACTTTGAGAGTAAGACTCCTCATACCACTGATAAACTTTGTGAGTGAGACTCCTCGTACCACTGATAAACTTTGTGAGTGAGACTCCTCGTACCACTGATAAACTTTGTGAGTGAGACTCCTCGTACCACTGATAAACTTTGTGAGTGAGACTCCTCATACCACTGATAAACTTTGTGAGTGAGACTCCTCGTACCACTGATAAACTTTGTGAGTGAGACTCCTCGTACCACTGATAAACTTTGTGAGTGAGACTCCTCGTACCACTGATAAACTCTGTGAGTGAGACTACTCGCACCACTGATTAACTTTGTGAGTGAGACTTCTCATACCACTGTTAAACTTTGTGAGTGAGACTACTCGCACCACTGATTAACTTTGTGAGTGAGACTTCTCATACCACTGATAAACTTTGAGAGTGAGACTCCTCATACCACTGATAAACTTTGTGAGTGAGACTCCTCGTACCACTGATAAACTTTGTGAGTGAGACTCCTCGTACCACTGATAAACTTTGTGAGTGAGACTCCTCGTACCACTGATAAACTCTGTGAGTGAGACTACTCGCACCACTGATTAACTTTGTGAGTGAGACTCCTCATACCACTGTTAAACTTTGTGAGTGAGACTACTCGCACCACTGATTAACTTTGTGAGTGAGACTTCTCATACCACTGATAAACTTTGTAAGTGAGACTCCTCATACCACTGATAAACTTTGAGAGTGAGACTCCTCATACCACTGATAAACTTTGTGAGTGAGACTCCTCATACCACTGATAAACTTTGTGAGTGAGACTCCTCATACCACTGATTAACTTTGAGAGTGAGACTTCTCATACCACTGATAAACTTTGTGAGTGAGACTCCTCATACCACTGATAAACTTTGTGAGTGAGACTCCTCATACCACTGATAAACTTTGTGAGTGAGACTCCTCATACCACTGATAAACTTTGTGAGTGAGACTCCTCGTACCACTGATAAACTTTGTGAGTGAGACTCCTCGTACCACTGATAAACTCTGTGAGTGAGACTACTCGCACCACTGATTAACTTTGTGAGTGAGACTTCTCATACCACTGATAAACTTTGTGAGTGAGACTCCACATACCACTTATAAACTTTGTGAGTGAGACTCCATATACCACTTATAAACTGAGTGAGTGAGACTCCATATACCACTTATAAACTGAGTGAGTGAGACTCCTCGTACCACTGATAAACTCTGTGAGTGAGACTACTCGCACCACTGATTAACTTTGTGAGTGAGACTCCTCATACCACTGTTAAACTTTGTGAGTGAGACTACTCGCACCACTGATTAACTTTGTGAGTGAGACTTCTCATACCACTGATAAACTTTGTGAGTGAGACTCCACATACCACTTATAAACTTTGTGAGTGAGACTCCTCATACCACTTATAAACTGAGTGAGTGAGACTCCATATACCACTTATAAACTGAGTGAGTGAGACTCCTCGTACCACTTATAAACTGAGTGAGTGAGACTCCTCATACCACTTATAAACTGAGTGAGTGAGACTCCATATACCACTTATAAACTGAGTGAGTGAGACTCCTCGTACCACTTATAAACTGAGTGAGTGAGACTCCTCATACCACTTATAAACTGAGTGAGTGAGACTCCATATACCACTTATAAACTGAGTGAGTGAGACTCCTCGTACCACTGATAAACTCTGTGAGTGAGACTACTCGCACCACTGATTAACTTTGTGAGTGAGACTCCTCATACCACTGTTAAACTTTGTGAGTGAGACTACTCGCACCACTGATTAACTTTGTGAGTGAGACTTCTCATACCACTGATAAACTTTGTGAGTGAGACTCCACATACCACTTATAAACTTTGTGAGTGAGACTCCTCATACCACTGATAAACTTTGTATTTGTGAGTAAGACTCCTCAATAAACCTGTCAAATTTCTAATTATTAGATACAAAAATAAAAAAATCTTAATTTGTGATGATAACTTTAATGATATAAAAAAACACCATTGAAAATGACATATACATAAATCAGATAGTACATCCCCAGCTAAGCTTTTGTGAAGTTCTTAAATTTTTCTATTATGTGATATAATTCTTATTTTAAGACTCACAGTAAATGCACATTTAAGATGATGATAGCCTGGCCAATTTGTTAAAATTGAAAAATATTTTTTCTCTTCACATTCATTTAAACAGCAACCAGCTCTAAGCTGATAGGGATTATACCAGGAGAAATCAGTTAAACTAATAGCATAAATTATTTGGGGAAAATATAAGAAAATATTTTTACACATACCATATTTTAATTTAACATAAGTTTGTGACATATAGGGTATAGTATAAAGTGAAAAGAAAGATAAGAGTATGTCAATTTTAATGGCATCTTAGTAATCATTACAGATAGTATAAATTACCAATTGTGGAAAAATTCTGGCCAAGAACAGGCCTGATATTAGAAAAAAATGTTTGAAAACAAGGGACCATGAAATCCTCAAAGCTGCTGTCAGTGGTAAGCACCTATATAGGATATGTACAACTGATGTTTCTGCAGCAATTATTTTGTAAAATGAGATGCAGTTATAAGTCACAACTCTAAAGTTAAAATAAAGAAAAGTCTGTCAGAATACACCAACAATGCAGAAGATAGTCATTATAATCAATCAATAAAAGAGATGACACCTGACCTTACCACGATAAAATACAAAGAACAGGTTCTATTCACATCTTGACAGGTGTATGGGAAATATGGTATCAATGGCCATTTTTTTTCCATGACAAGCAACATATTTTTGGTTGATGTGGATGGTATCATTCTAAGGTCAGGTCAAGATATCTACACTTTTCCAAGAAATCTCTGCTACCAATTTTTAGGGACTGGATAAAGTCCAGAAGCTTTGTCATCATCAAGTACCGGGCCTGCTGGCGTAGGTGATCTTGTCTCTCCACAACTTTTAATCTCGACAGTTATTTACCATTTCTGTTGTTGACCTTCTGCCAAGCCATTCTCTTAAGCTGTCTAGTATCTTTTCTCTTTGTTTCCCCCTATCTCTACGTCCCTCAACTTTCCCAGTTGTTACAATATATTCCAGCTGTTCCCTTCTCATTATATGGCCAAAAAAATGATTCTTTCTTCCTAATATTGGAAATTGGCTCTATTTTTGCTTCGGCCTCTTTCACAATGTTTTCATTACTCTTCTTAGCTGTCCATGGTATTCTCAACATACTTCTGTAAAACCACATTTCTACAGACTCCAGTGATTTTCTTGTTTTTTGTCCTACTATCCATGATTCACATCCATATGTTAAGATTGGCTGTACATAATATTTAAGAACTCTTTTTCTTGTTTCTATTGTCAAAAATGGATTACATAGTATCTTCCTCATTTTCTGGAAAGCTGCTTTTGCCTGAGCCACGTACGCACTTGTAGGTTAGAAAAAAATTCACAAGATCTGAAAATCCAACCTGGACCCTTCTGATCAACAGGGAGCACACTGACCACTCGGCGACCAAACCTCCAAGTGTAATACAAGTTAATTGAAATAAAGTGAAACAAAGGGTTAAGATACAAGTTAATAGAAATCAAGAGAAACATAAAGGGTTATGAAACAATTAATTGTCACTGTTTAACTAGAGAGATAAAGATTGTTGCATCTCTGCAGGGAAAGATCAAGATTCTCAATCTGCAATTGGTGTTAGCCATAAAGATGTAAAAGAAGATTCAGTAGAAATGTGCACAAAAAGTAAAAAGTTTATCACACAAGAGAGATGCTACAAAAACAATATATGAAGATCACATTAATAATATGGTACAGCCTTTCTGCAGAGGTAAATTGTAGTGGCAGCATGGTGCTCCTACAGGAGTAAAATAGTGATAGTGACAATAAGCTAGAGTGATGGATAGGATTCTATATATAGAAAGCGTGACTGTGTATTGATGATTTTGCTGAAGCTGAATGTGTTTCTGTGAAAAGCATATAAATATTGCAGTTTACTGTCATCATCTTCATAGAGTGCCATCCTCCATATTGAAGGTTGGCTACCATGGAGTGCCATTCTGCTCTGTCTCCTGCTTTGATGATGCAGGTTGTCAATGGCAGACTTATTCATCTTTTGATGTTACTCGTCCATGTTAGTCTTGGTCTGTCTCTGCCTCCTTTACCTTGTATTTTTCTTTCCAAGATTACTTTTAATATTCTGCTGTGTCTTTTAACATGCCCCAAAAATCTCATCTGTCTTGTTTGAACTGTGTTTAGTAGTTCTCTTTTCATTCCATCAAATTCTACCTATTCTTCTATAAATCCATATTTCAAAAGCTTCAATTTTCTGTTCTGTTTTCTTGTCTAATGTCTATGTTTCTGCATCATACAGGGATGTTGCGAAAGTATTACATTTTGCTATTCTTAGTTTTAGTCCTGGTGTATTTTGTTTTAATATTAGTATATTTTACATGGCATAAAAATTAATTTTTGCCATTCCTATTCTTTCATTTATTTCAGTTTTACATCTTCCATCACTAGTTATAGTATGCCCAAAGTAGTTGTAGCTCTGAACTGACTTCAGGTCTATTCCTTCAACTTTGATATCCACTTTTGAGTATTATCTGATCAACTTACTGTAAACTATAGAAAAGCATTCACACCATAGTATGCAAATTATTTCCACCCATGTCCTTTAAAGGACAGATTAGGAAGAGAAGTAAACATTGGGTAAATACACAAAAAGATAGACAATACATTCAACATTTTTTGGTAATATTCTAGGAATGTTCAATCACTTTGAGTACAAATCTCTCTATTATTATTTAATACAACCTATTCACATTCACATAAAAACAAAAAAAAAAACATACAATGTAATACCAAACATGTAACAAACTTCTCTTCAAATGGTAACCATGCTTCTCATTAACTTAGATGCAGCTATACATTTTTTGTAACTAAAGAAACTATTTCCGCTTGTCTTGTCACAAACAACAAACAATGTCTTCAACCCAAAGTTTCCTTTCTTGACAAAGCAACCAGTAAGAATTATCTGCACAAAGAATTGACACTGAAGAAAGCTGATAGAGCTTTCTCTGGCACAAACTTTCAGTAGCCATTTCAACAGGAGTGGTTTGCCAATGATGAATTAAAGAAAAATAAAAACTCAAATTAAGAAAAACTTATCTCATATAAAACATGGTTTTAACTCCTAGAATTATCTGAATCAATTAAATTCTCCTGTGACAAAAAAAAAAAATAAACAAATAAAATAAAAAGGAACAAAAACAAGTGTCACTGTACTGTTTTCAACACTGATGCAATCTCATAAGAATTGTTTTTTTTTTTTTCAGGATTGACTTACTGAAGCAGCAGAAGTAAATGATTGTGATTATTTTGTTTTAAAATGAACAAATAAAACCTTCTAGAAAAGGCCATGGCTACTTTTGTCTGTGGCTCAAGTGACCAAAAAATTAAATAAGAACCATACAGCATCATTGGACAAGAGTGTCGTCAACACTGATAGCTCTTTACTCTTTCCGTACAGAAGTTTTACGGAAGAGATTTTAGAGACAAAATTTTTAATCATTTTAAGAATCAATCTACATATTTATCTAACATATAACATATCATATATGAATTTTTAGATACTGAAAAGTTATTAGATTTCACCAATATCAAGGTGATACAAGACATGTAAAAGGAATATAGTTTGATGGCGTTCACACTAATAAAATTGAGCGTGGCGCACTATGCAGCGAAACGTACGTTGCTGAAATCGGTATGGCGCACAGTGTGGTGAAATGTACGGAAAGAGTTAAGGAGAGTTGTATTTCCAGATAGACTTACTTGAGCAGCTGATATTAATAATGATTAAAGGGAGCAATGATTCTGTATCACAAGAATAACTGACCCAGAAGTGACTACAAATGGTGACAGTGTAACTCAAATTTTAGGTCTTTTATGATGGATTTAAATACAATGATGAATTACCAGTTTCAAAATGATAAATTTCAGAACAATTAATGGCTAATTTTGTAGCAATGAATGATCATTTTAGAACAAAAAATGATGGAATTGATGAAAACCAGAAGCCTCACATCCAAAACAATGATTTAAAGGTATCAATGTCAAAGTTTGCTAAAGTAACAAATTGAATACGTGTTAGTAAAGAACAGTTAAAAAAAAACCATATATCATCAATTACACACACAACTAATAAAGTAACTATCACAAAACCCTGGACAAAAGGGCTGAAATGTACTAGCACATTAAAAAAAAAAACATTGTGAGGGTAGGTTTACTTCACATCAGTTGGTCTCATCTGTAAAGCTTTTAGTTGATACTACATTGCTTATTAGTCTGTGGAAGATAACAAGAAAGGAACTAAGACTTATGCCACTACAGGTCATTATACAATGTGCTATACAAATATTTTAGACAAGGTATTTGGAAAACAGAAATGTCCATAAATAGGAATAAATGGGAACATCTTGTCTGTGGCCAGTGCTTCAATGTCTTTGTTTGAGAGGGCTAGACATCAGATCTCACTACACAGGGATAAGGGGAGGGTTATGTCATGAAGGAACCATGATTTGAAACCATGGATTCAAAGTGAACAATTTCCACTGCCTGATTTTGGATTCAAAGCTGAATGCTTTACCTTTAAACCACCCAGTTGTGTTCACTTTCGGTGCCGCTTGGCTTTATATAATTTTTTATGTGTGCTGTAGTTGCTATGATGAGGATTGCAGCTGCCTTTCTTTGTTTGGATCCTTCAATGAGATGAGTTTTAATTTGGATGATTCCACTGGCACAGGCGGTTGAGCAATTACGGATTTAAATTCGTTTGCAGTGATACTGGGGCCTTCAACTAACCATAACCATGATGAACAGAGAAGGCTCTTGTGGCTATCACTGATACCATATAGGAACAAGCTGTCTGAAGATGTTACCAGTCTGGAACTGATGAATGTTTTCTTTGAACTTATTAATATTGATGACTAAAAGCAGCAGAAATTACTGAGAAAAGCTAAATGCTAACGCATGGAAAAAAATATTTTTGAAAACATTCAAAAGCCAATATCTATATACAGTCGAACCTGGTCTTAGGACAACCTGTTTAAAGCGTTTCCCTGGTTATAGGACCGGGTCTACAATTTCCCCGAGTTTTTTACTATATGCTAACACTGATTACGGCGCTCACCGTATGACGTGACCAGAGACCAGGCTAATTAACCGCCGCCAATGTTATTTATCCCGTTTACGACACGCGGGTAATCCGAGATAACGATACACTGACCAGCCAGTCCTTCTCCGTCTATCTGGGAGCCATAAACGATCGACACAGGTGTCGAAGTTTTCCCGTATTTAGTGAGTCCCAGATTACAGTGGGACGTGTTACGTTTATCAGTCAATACTGGTGTGAGAAACACGGCAGACACAGATCTATGATTCGTGAAGTGACATCACTTCGCGGTTCCGTCTAGACCAGAGTAGACCATTGCGTGGCCCGTATAAATTACAGGAATTAACTAAAGAATTAGTCATTGCCCGCTTAGAGTGTATTCACGTACATGTACAGTATCTCAGTGAATTATTTTTGTGGATTTTAAAAGTGTTACACACAATATAGGAAATGGCCAGTGTCAAAAGTGTAAAACCAAAAGCATTAACGCTGGAAGAACGAATATCAGTGATTCGACAAAATATTTTTGTGTGTTTAACTATCGTGTTTTATGAAAGTGTCCAACCAGTGGCTATTGTAGACCGACATGTGCACTATGTTCTACTCATGGATTACGCTGATTTGCAGGTTAGTTTTCATAGTGCTTAGGATAAAATTTTTTTATCGCTCTATTTATTATGTGAAACCTGTGAGGCAGGACCACCTGTCCTATGGGACCAGTTTTTGAAAGTCCCGTGAATGGTCGCCTTAGACAGGTTCGACTGTACCATCATATACCTGCTCATGCTTGCATGATTCTGTGCCAGAAAGAACTTTATAGTCACAATCACATTACATCGGAGTGTTGCAACAACAAAAGTCTGACACTTTGTTACCATTACTTGTAATGGATGATTGTTATACTGTTCTATCTATCTATTGTCCTTTCGGGCCGAAGACGGCACATAGAGCAGAACCACAATCTCAAAAACAGAAACCTTGCATGCCAAAATGGCACATATTGCAGAGATCACTGCTCTAAAATCTATGGCTGTTTCCATAACAATACTTTTTACAATGACAGCTTGTCAAGCCATCGATCAACCTCCTTAGTCGCCTCTTACGACATGCCTGGAAGGTCACAGTGTCACTATTCTTTACCTCCCTCATAATGAGGCCCTGGTAACACACGGGATTGTTATACTGTTATATCAATTAAATTCAGTTTACAAAAATCAGATAAAAATTCTGTGTATTTCTCTGAGCATAAAACATTTATCCCTTACTGACCTGCTGAGTCAGTCATAAGTTAAGAGCTTAACTTAAGAAATACACATGTTGGGGGTTTAGCCCAGATGATGTTTCCCCAACGTGTTTAAATCCCAATGTTGTGCTACCAATGCCAGACCTGGACCCAAGATGCAAGAACAATAAGAAAAATAACCTCTACTGAGATGAAATGTGTTAGACGAATGACAGGAAACAGTCTGAGATAATATCAGAAATGAAGAACTGAGAAAAAAAGCTAGGAATAGCCCCCCGCCATAAAATATATAAAGAAACAGATAAAATGGTTTGGCCACGTGACAAGGCAGAAAGATCAAAACACAATACAACGAGCCTTCAACAAACATTGTGAGAATACCAGACTCAATGGTCGACCATGAAAAGATTGATGGATGGAATATTAGAAGCACTAGGAAACATAACAGCAGCAGAGGCAAACAGAAGAGCAAAAGACCGCAAATTATATCTCCCCTCAATGCTGAGGAAGGAAAGAAGAAGAAGATAAACATTTAAAAATAGACAATCACAGAGAGAGATCCGGAGCAATGATAGCTCAGTGGTTATTTAATTAAACTTCTAAGGATGAGAGGTCAGAGTTCACCCAGCCTTAAATGCCTGATTTTTTTCAGATTTTTTTCTGGTAAAGAAAAGTGGCACTAGTGTAATACTAACCACATTACCCCAAAAATAATGTGCCAAAGGTGTATATAAAATAGGGCACTAATGGCATATTCACTATATACCATGTGGCATGATGGGCTCTTTACTTTTCTCCCTCAGAAATCTAGTCTGGAGAGTCATCCAACGAAAAGTAATAATAATGATGAAATATTTCAGCAGCACTCATTCTAGTGAACTTTGACATCTCATGGGAGAGGATGAGCAAAGCAAAGTAAACCTAGCTTTGGGAGAAAATATTCCTGGTGTCCTTGACTCAACTTCTCTATTAACTATAATTTAATTGTATTGGTTTATGATGAAAAAGTTACAGGTTCCATGAATACATTTTCTATACACGAACATTTACCTCACAAGCAATGGATGGGTTATTACTCTCGGACAGCAGTTGAAATAGCACAGGTGTCAACTTCTGCACATCTGCCATGCACTGTGAACAGGTGATGGTCTTAAGCTTTAAGTTCATGATATAATAATAAACACAAACTGCAATAAAACTACAAATATTCTTGAAAACAAAAAATATTTATAAAAATAAAGTTTGCCTCCAAGTATTGTAACTATAATCACAATCACCAAGTCAATTAGTCAAAAGAAAAATATGATTATTTATAACAACACCTCAGACTGCAACTAAGTAGTAATTTTCGCATCCACTTTTTTCCCAGCTAGGATTGACTACTGCAGACACCTCACACAGATTAGAGAAAACTTAAGAGTAGCTGCCTTGAGAGCCAAATTCAAATAGGGACACACTAGATGATGATGGTGACTATCTGATTCACAAGCCTTTATTAAGAGTGGTAATCTCCTACAATTGAGAAATGTAGCCCATATGGGTTTGCAGGTGAAAGGAGAACCAAACTACATTGGACACCATCATAGTGTGGGGTACTGGGGAATGAAAGACAATATATGTTTGTCATAGATGGAGGAGAATGTGAACTTGATGGTATAAACACTTCAAGATGTGGACACAAGAAGTTTAGTAAGGTCTGATGATGGTATAAACACTTCAACTGTGTGGACACAAGAAGTTTAGTAAAGTCTGATGATGGTATAAACACTCCAAGATGTGGACACAAGAAGTTTAGTAAAGTCTGATGATGGTATAAACACTTCAAGATGTGGACACAAGAAGTTTAGTAAAGTCTGATGATGGTATAAACACTCCAAGACGTGGACACAAGAAGTTTAGTAAAGTCTGATGATGATATAAACACTCCAAGATGTGGACACAAGAAGTTTAGTAAAGTCTGATGATGGTATAAACACTTCAAGTTGTGGACACAAGAAGTTTAGTAAAATCTGATGATGGTATAAACACTTCAAGCTGTGGACACAAGAAGTTTAGTAATGTCTGGTAATGGTATAAACACCCCAAGATGTGGACACAAGAAGTTTTGTAAAGTCTGATAATGGTATAAACACTTCAAGTTGTGAACACAAGAAGTTTAGTAAAGTCTGATGATGGTAAAACACTCCAAGATGTGGACACAACAAAAATAAGTTAGGGACTGGTGTTGAAGTCACTTAATCATGTCTCACCTTGTATGAATGTAAACAGTTAAAAAAATTAAGTCTTTCTGCTTCTATCATGAAATTGTACCATCTCTGTATCTTAGATTAGCTAACACAGAGCACCCTTTCACTATCTTTAGACTCTTGCCTTGATAGTTCATGCCGTTATAGGTTCTTCTGTCCATCTCTTGATTTTGTTAGTCTATTTTAGTTTGTTTGCCTCTACCTTTTTTACTTTACACTCCTCCTGTTGTTAGCCATAGATATCACACTATTTCTTTACATAATTATTATTGGCAATATAAGAAGGTATCTTGCCATTCCTTTCCTTGAGCACAATAATAACATCAGAGGAAGATGCATTACAGAAATAAAAAGCAGAGCAGCTCAGTCCAAAATACTACCTCAGAAAATAAGTTCACTGGTGCAATATAAAGCCAACTCTGATCTATGGAAGTGAATCAAGGACAATAGACACACAAACGAAAAGATTGTTGAGAGTTCCCTGGACAGGTAAAAAAATCCAACAAGGTTAATTCTCAGAGCCCAACACAAACATGGATCTCCAAAAAAACATCAGAAAGAAACAAATTAATATCTTTCTGGCACATCATGAGAATAGGAAAGTTGGAATACTTGGTTACAACTGGCAAAATACAGGAAAATAGGGACGACAAAGAGAGATACTAGATAACTTGGTTTCATAGCACAGAAAACAGTTAACAACAGAATATATATGATGCACTTGATTAGAGAATTAATGACACAATCATTTATGCCAACCATATGATGCAGGATAATGATGATTCCCTGCCAGATGATTTTCACTAAATTATTTCATCTATGTGTTCAATAAAATTAATTTACTATTATTGAAATTGTGTTAAATAGTTCTTTCTTCTTTTTCAGCTGTTTTAAAACTTCATTATTTGTATTCTTCTCTTATACTCAATTCTGCTATAATTCATGTTTCAGGGGCTTTGGTTTACTTTTATCTTCTGTTTTCTTATTTATTGTCCATGTTTCTGCACCGTACAAAAATGTTGAGTTCTTTTTCTTTTTCAATAATCAGCTACTGCAATACATTTAGACCAACATGGATCATGAACAGAGCAGTGCATTTAAGGGCTTCACTGGTTCCCCATACTTTGCTGTTAAGTTGCTATTATAGCTTGTTTCATAAGTCGTGCCCAACTTTAAAAATCAATATCTTTTAAACCGCTTTTTGTAATTTTTTCAAAATTTGCATGTATAGTTATAATGATTAGAACCCAACAGGGAATTAATTTCATTAAAAACAAACATTTGGTTATTATATTGCTTATTTGATTTATATAAATTTATAACGACCCATTGATGTAGTCAAAACTTAGTGTTTACAGTATTTAAGTTAAAAATAGCGATTACAAATCCATACACGCTCAAATTTACGATTTTTCACGCTTTCCGCGTGAGTTTCTGACACAATTAGACACTTGTAGTAAACGAGACATTGTGTGTTCCATTTCCGTTAATTCAGCGGCGTAACGTGGAACAATAACATTTATCATGAGTCTTAAAATGAAATTCTGCAGTTTACAAAACATCGCAATAAAAATGTATGACTATTTTTGCAAAGAGGCTAAACGAGGAAGATTATTTCATTCTTTAGAAAACCCTGAGAATAGGACAAGACACATTTTGGATTTATCTAAACGGTCATTTAATCGCTGGATTCAAGCACGTGACCGTCAATGTTCCAAATATACAAAATCACAAGGAAGAGCAAAAATGTTGGATAATTTCGACAGTGAACTTATTAGAAGTGAAATTCGCAAAATGTTGGGTATGAATGAAACTGTTACAATAAGAAAATTAAAAGTATCGCTGAAAAAGAACAACAGTATTGAAATATCAAAGTCTACATTATGGAGGAATGTGAGAGCTGCAGGCTTTACATTCAGAAAGTATTCCAATGGACGAAACATCATCTGTGAGAAGCCACATATAGTAGTCATGAGAAGCAAGTACTTACGTGAAGTAAAAGAGGTGCGCAAGCAAGGTTATGATATTGTGTACTTGGATGAAACATGGATCAATGCTCACCACACTAACCAAAGGGAATGGCAGTCATCAGATGGAAAGATTAAGAGATTAATACCTAGCAGCAAAGGACAGCGCTTGATAATTGCTCATGCAGGTAGTCGACAACATGGACTAATACAGAATGCAGAGCTCATTTTTCTTTCAAAATCCATAGACAATCGGGATTATCACTCTGAGATGAATGGTCACATATTTAGACATTGGATTGAAAATTCTGTTCTCCCATCACTAGATCGACCATCTTGCCTAATAATGGACAATGCAGCGTACCACAACATTGTTGCACTTGAAGATAAAGTCCCGACGTCATCCAGTACAAAAGATGCTATTAAGATATGGCTCACAAAGGAGCACATACAATTTAATAACATGTACTTAAAACCTGAATTACTATCTCTAGTAAAGCAAAAACAGAGGACAAAGATTTTTCAAATAGATAAGATTATCCAAGAGCACGGTCATATAAGTTTGAGGCTGCCACCTTACCATGCTCATTTAAATCCAATAGAACTAATCTGGGCAAAATTAAAAGGACAAGTGGCAGATGAAAATACAACATTCAAAATATGCGATGTAAAGACTCTTGCTAATCTCGCTTTATTAAATATAGACAAAGATTATTGGGCTAAATGTGAAGACCACGTCTTAAAACAGGAAGAGGAATATTGGAAAAATGATGGTTTGTGGAATGTTCAACCCCAAACAGTTATTAATCTTTTAGACTCGTCTGATTCAGAATGAAAGTATATAGCCCCCACAATGTTGGCCCCTATATTACCTTAAATTATTTCAACAAACGGTCCTTTTCAGGACCACACAACTATGAAAATTGGACATACAGGTATACCTTGATATTATTATCGTCCGTCCTCGAACTGAGCAGACAATAATTCTCCTGGTGTTTTGTTTTATCCAGTTATTTCCCCATTACGGCCACGCCTTTACCTAGTGAAAATTAATCGTAGTCCAGCAACTACGGTAATTTCTATACTTTAGGGCTTCACAATTTACAATTTTGACAAACATCAAAGAAATATCGCCGCTTTAAGAAAACTGCAGCTGCAAGATATTTGTTAAATATACATTTAAAGGGTCTTTTGCATTCTAATAACATTTGGAAAATTTCAAAAGTATTTAACAAACGGTTAGAGAGTAATAGCGTTTTGAAGTTGGGCATATGTTTTGAAACGAGCTATAATATGTTTTCACTTGCAGTTGTGGTATTAACTGCTTTAATGAGAGTATATATTACGTGATATTTTAAAAATGCATTAAAATTATTTCTGTCTTGTATTTTCTTTCATATGTTATCACATGTCCAAGACAGCCATATTCTTGAACCACTCAGTCTGTCTCCATGTGGATGATAAAACCATTCACAAGTGTTATATGGGAACTGAGAGGGTTTCACATCTCTGTTTCCGTCTTAGACAATGTTTGCTAATCAATTAATTAACAATGCTCATTGTTCTTTGAACTGGACTACAAAGGATAAGAGGTAGGGTTCGATCCCAACTGACGGCTTCTGGATTCACCCAGCCTTAAATGGGTACCGGATTTTTTGTGGCAAAGTAAAGCAGCACTGGCGTAATACCGACCACATTACCCCAAAAATCATGTGCTGAAGGTCTAAAATGTATGGTCACTAACACCATATTCCCTATACGCCACTTGGCATGACAGGCTCTTTACTCTTTTTACTTTTTATTGTACTTACTGTGACTTCCCTTAATTTGAAAGCTCTTCAAAGATTGTTGTTCTACTCATATACAGAAAAAATAAATCTCTCTCTCTCTCAAAATACCAACCTGACTTGTCACTGTTCCTGGATTAAAAGTTTGACAAGTAGATATTGCCAGTTCTTTAGTCTCTTCAAAAGTTTTGTTTTGTTGAACATACGCATTGACTATCATAGAAAGTCTTTTACAAGATGAACAGTCAGCATCAGCTGAGATAACTGTGAATAAATTGTGAATGTAAAACTTACGCTGCATACACTTTTAGATGTCAATAGGTTAAAGAAAGCACTGGACAGCTCAAAACTGGTGGCATCTCCACATAATTTATTCACATAAATGACCAAAAATGACTTTTTTCAAGTGACCATGCTAGAAGCATTTGTAAGTTTTCTATCAAGTGATCTTGCTCAAAATCTGTCAAACTTAAATATTTTTTAAGTTTTCTGTCAAGTGACTGTGCAAACAAGATGTTAGATTTGAAACATTTGTTGTAAGTTTTCTGTCAAGTCATTGATCATGCTCACAAGCTGTCAAACTTGAAATATTTGTTGTAAGTTTTCTGTCAAGTGATTGATCATGCTCACAAGCTGTCAAACTTGAAATATTTGGTGTAAGTTTTCTGTCAAGTGATTGATCATGCTCACAAGCTGTCAAACTTGAAAATATTTGTTGTAAGTTTTCTGTCAAGTGATTGATCATGTCACAAGCTGTCAAACTTGAAATATTTGTTGTAAGTTTTCTGTCAAGTGATTGATCATGCTCACAAGCTGTCAAACTTGAAAATATTTGTTGTAAGTTTTCTGTCAAGTGATTGTGCAAACAAGATGTCAGACTTAAAATATCTGCTGTTTGAATCTTGCTGCAGACTGGCTGTAGAGTAGCTCCCACCTTTACTGAACCCTGGTTTAGTGATAATTACAAATTTAATATGCCAGAAGCCTGATGAGTTAGAAATGCAACAAAAGGAAGACAGTCAATTAGCAATCATAATTTAAGTGGACCCACTTGTCCTTTTGAGTGTCAAGAAGCTAAAAGATTACAATTCATGGATCTTGGGTTGATTGGAAAAATGAAAAAAAGAGTGGTTGAGGGTGGGAAGATGATTAGACTTCCTCCTGTTGCACAACTTAATATAACATTTGCTATCAATGTTTCTTAAAACTGAAGAAGGTATGCTGAACTTGCAACCAATTTTTTTAGATTTTCAAACCAGTACTGTGAAAATAACTAATATAACATTTAAGTTAATCTAGTTGTAAAATGATGACCTAACTTGTGGAACTCTACACATTCCAAATGGATGCATTATGTCATTAGTTTATGGCAAGGTCACAATAATTCCTTTTGGCCCAACACTCCCATCTTCAGCATGGGTATATTTCTTTAATAATTCTTGCCCGACCAGCAGCAATTTTTGGCCTACTTTTGACTGCCAGGGGTTCTTTAATGTGTACAGGTGCACACAGAACCTATTTTTTGTCATTGCTGAGAAGGCTGACATTGAATCTCACACTACCCAGAGACCTGAAGAGGGTAAAGCCACAAAAAACCATAGATTAGATTTCTTAATAAATTCCCCATTGCCTGTAGTGAGAATTGAACCTAGGACCTTCGTGTCCAGAGGCTGATGTCTTATATCTAGACCACCAGCATTGCGACTCATCAGTGGTGCAATGAGGTCCGCTCCAATTGCAGCCTGCAAAATTCACTGCAATGTGGAACCTTTAGAGATGAGGGGAAACAAGGCCGCTATGGTGCTCTACAAAAAGCAAAAAGAATGGAGAAAGAACACCCTAACAGAAAATTAGTAGATACATGGACTCTAAAACAATAAATTAAACAGATGTCAGTATTACAACATGTTAGAAATATATAAGAAAAATACCATCTACCTGAAAAACGACTACAAACATCAAGAGTCATCAAAGAAATGCCACCAAGTACGAATTATAAAAATCCAGAAATAAATGTAGAGATATGTGACAGAATAGATAAAAAGCAGACCCAGTATCAGTAACACTAGCAGTATATAAAACAACTTATCCAGAGAATTGGATACATATAAATACAGATGGTGCAGCCGCCAATGCTACTTCAAAAGCTGGATATGGAATATTAATACATTATCCAGATGGAACAGCAGAAGAAATATGTGGACCTTGTGGTGAAGTCTGTAACAATTATGAAGCAGAAATAACAGCTATAGAAACAGCCATTTATCATTTAAATATGATTTTCGATGCTGCACCATCAAAGAAAAGAATCACAGTCATATTTACGGATTCCAAATCGGCTTTGCAAGCACTGGGAAACAACATGAACAAACCAGAACTCACACAGCTTATCATAGATACAGACAAACTCATTGAAACACATAACATACATAAGATTGATAATGCAATGTATCCCGGGACACTCAAATATTCCAGGAAATGATAAGGCAGATACATTAGCTAAGAGAAGATCCAAACAGACACAGATACATACATCCATCACACTAGACACAGCCCAACAAGTCATAAATTCCAACAGTAGAGAGGAGTGGTTGAATGGATGGGTCTAAAGGAACACAGGGAGAGAGCTTTTTAAATATATGGCAAGAAAAAATCCACAAGACAACATCAACAACCTAACAAGAAAAGACCAAACCACCATCTTAAGATTGAGAACAGGACATGTTAAGCTGAATAACCACATTAACAGAATACAACAAAACCATACCCCAGTACATCCACTCTATAATCACCCACAAGAAACTGTAGAACACCACCTGTTTCAATGCCCAAAGCTCACCGACATCAGAACAACACTATTTCCTCAAAAACCCTCCAAATGGAACACTCTGTACGGAATCACAGCAGAACCTAGAAATACCTGCAGATACTACTACATGGCAATGGGCTGAAGGGCAGCAGCTCAAAGGATCCATAACAACAACAACATATCTAGACCACACAGCTCCTTATCCCTTTCAATATCATGATATCCAATACATATTTGGATTATTATCACTTGTCACAAACACACATTCTCTCCCCATCATATTAACCCTAGATTATGGTACCTTCATCAAAATAACGAAGGCAAAAATAAACATTTTTGGAATTCAACAGTTTGCCTTGTGCAAAAAATATCCACCCGCCCTCTCGAATATACTGGCTGGACTGATGGGCAACATGTGAATAGACAATGTCAGATAGATATAGCACTACACATTCAAACTCTGGGCTATAAATCAGACCTAGCTAATAAATGATTACCACATCCAGTTCTCACGGCTCTTCATGTAAATGCAAAAGTTTGTAGCAAAAGTTCAAAGAAAATATTATTTCTCCAAACTACAAAGGGTGTAAATAATTCTGATGAACGTATCATAAAAACGTGATTCATATAAAGGCATCGTAATCTAGGGTTAAATTTCCTTCTACTTTTCTACAAACTCATATTTCCTTACTTGCTGGTTCACACAAACTAATAAGTTGGCAGAACTCAATGGGAAACCGGAACGCAGTGATCACACCAATCATATAATTAAAGTTGGCATCCACAAGTTGCTGACATTCTGCCTGGCCAGTTCGCAGAAGGTGACACAGATCATACAAGACTATCTTTGACTTGTTCTGTAACAAAAAAAAACCAGTATTTTCGGTGTTACAACTCTTAATTGATGAGTTCATAAAGTTACAATAAAGCAGACAAAAATACTTCAAATATCATACTCTTTTTGATGTTCACCTGATGACTCTGAAGGAATAGATCTTTTTTTTTTGTCGTCTGTCTTTAAAAGAACATTAAGTGGGCATAGATACTTTGTGTTGTGGATTATTTGTACCTTTCAGCCTAACACATCCAACCTCAGTGCAGTAATTTTTGAATACCGGGTTGCCTTCCCTCTTGGATCTCTACTCGCATAGCCAGACTAGAAGGATTAGTCTGTTACTAGGATTAGACTAGAAGGGTTAGTCTGTTACTAGGATTAGACTAGAAGGATTAGTCTGTTACTAGGATTAGACTGGAAGGATTAGTCTGTTACTAGGATTAGACTAGAAGGATTAGTCTGTTACTAGGATTAGTAACACGATAGTGTTGAAGCATTGAAACTCACAATGCGAGCCAGCATTCCTCACCTTTCCAAAAACTACCCTGGTACTCATTTCTGCGAGTGGGTGGGTTGATTAAGGGGGATTCACACCCGAGACCTTCCTGCATGAAGGCCAATGTCTTACCTCTAGACCACAAAGTTCCCCATGTAAAATGTCCCTGCAGCTAATTTTCAGAGGCAGTGTCAACCCTGCAGATATGAAAGTCACAACTGGGCATGGAACCTTGCAAGAGAAAAGTGAACTAACCACCTCTCCATGGCTTCAACCCTGCAGACATGAAAGTAACAGCTGGGCATGGAACCCTGCAAGAGAAAAGTGAACTAACCACCTCTCCATGGCTTCAACCCTGCAGGCATGAAATTAACAGTGGGGCACTGAACCTTGCAAGCGAAATGTGAACTAACCACCTCCCGAAGGCTTCAATCCTGCAGTCGGCTACTGATCACTTCTGTCAGGCCCCTTGGCACCATTATTTTAATTATGTTAAAATATATGTTACTGTCTAATGATATTTTAAAGTTAAAGTTATTATTCAAGGTAAAGGTAATGTATACTCCACAACATATGTCGCTAGTTAGTTTCCCTGGTGCTGGAGTGATTCGCTGCTAGGTCTTGCTTTGTTTTAAGCCCATAGTTCCATCCTCAATATTCATTTTTCTTCTCAGAGTTTCTTTTGGTCTTCCTTGTATTCTTTCTTGTCACTCTGTGTCTATATGAAGGTCTTGAGTGGGAAACTTCTTTCATCCATTCTGATGACATGTCTAATGTACTTTCAGTATCATCTTCGTATATAGATAGTTAAGTTATTCTTGTTTGGTTTCTTCTCTTATAGTTTTATTTGGTGTAAAGTCTCTCCAGTTTATGTTTGAGAGTCTTTTGTCATAGGTGAGAAACATTTTAAAATATAGAGTATTTAGGCCACAACTCAGCAAACAGAGATCCCCTTCTTTTCATACCTGACTCGACAATGTATCAAAAGCCTGATAAATGGAACACATTGTATGGAACAACAAGGAACTCAAGAAAGTCTACAGATATCATTATATGGCATTGGGCTGAAAGGTGTCATGTCTGCTTACAGGCCTCTGGATCCATACCAACAACAACTCGACAGTGTAAGACTGGGACTGAACATAATCGTTACATAACCAAGCTGGTGAACTAACTACCAAACAACTGTTACTCTATATGCTACTGTTGCTACAACATTTGAAATTCCCATTTTCGTTCTGTATATGGTGAATATGTCTCTCTGTCTTACATGCACATACACACCATCTAGGTAGGTGGCAGGCAAGTAAGAAGATAGACGTCACAAAACAGGCAAAATGAGTGGCCAGACACATGTATGCACACACACATTCACCTACTTAGGGAGACTCACATATTCAAATTATGAAACTCAGTATTAATGAGGTCAAAACACTTATGCCCAAATCAAATTAATCCATAGGATCCCAAAAAAAGTGCATTAGCCATTATCAATCCACAGCTGACTGCTGGTCTCAGGGTTAACAAACTAGAGCTGATCAAGGCCTAACTTCAACTCCACACAGAAGTCATGAAAACAAATTGGTTAGACCCATAAAATAGTGATTGAAGATACACAGTAGTAAGATCTACCAAATGCATATTGTTGAAGTAGACCAACACAGGTTTAAAGGCACAAATACATCACATTCACAAACTGTGATTTAACTAAAAAAATGCAACTTTCACAACATTTTTCTTTATTATTTCTGAATAAAACTGAAAAAAAACCCAAAAAACTAATTAACTTCTCTCACCTGCTTTCAAAAAAAAAAAAAAAAGTTAAAAAAAAAAAAATAAAATAGACTGAAAGAAATGTCAATCCCTAAAAAGTATCTCACCCGCCAATCAGGATCAGCCAGTGCTGTTTGCACATAATATAAGGAAAATTTACAAAGACTGCAGAGTGGCTCAATTGTAGGGGGGGCAGCTCCTTGGATCTCTGGCTTGAACATCAATGACTGCGATGAAGCTTGAACTAAAAGGTACAAAAGATATTTATGAACACTACAATTGGTGACCAAATATAATTTTAAAGAGCCACCAATAATAAAATATAACAAAGAGAACTCAGCATCTATTGATATAAAAAGAGGAGTAAGATAGGGATGCATTCTATCACCAAGCTTGTTCAATCTATACACTGAGCAAATCTTTAAAAACATCACAGAGATGCCAGGCCTATACATTAATGGAAAGATAATCAATAACCTAAGATATGCTAATTACACTATAACTAGCAGAAAATCCTAAAGATCTACAACAATTGCTTAATGAAATAAACATGACACACAAAAAATATTGATTAGATATGAATAACAAAAAGACTAAAGCTATGATCATAAATAAGGATATTACTCAAAACCTACAAGTGGATATCAAACTTGAAGGAATAGACCTGGAGACAGTTCAGAACTACAACTACCTGGGACATATTATGACGAGTGATGGAAAATGTACAAATGAAATAAACAAAAGTATAGAAATGGCAAAAAGTAATTTTAATGCCAAGACTAACATGAACGTGTAACATCAAAAGATGGACAAGTCAGCCTATGACAACCTGCATCAAAGTAAGCGACAGAGAGATGGCACTACATGGTAGCCAACCTTCGATGCGGAGATGATGATGATGACCAAAATGAATAAATTGCTCAACTGCATTTTTACTCATTAAGGAACAGAAACACTTGCAGTGCTAACTTAATATCAGCATTTGTGTATTGTACACTTTTGACTGGGATAAAAATTTAAATATAAACAGTCAATTGTATTTAACATTAATACAGTCAATAATAGCACTAATTATAGCAAATTTAATAGTAGCTCTAATTATACCATGGCCAAAAGTAGCTCTGATTATAACATGGCCAACAATAGCTCTGATTATAACATGGCCAGTAATAGCTCTAATTTGAACATGGCCAACAGTAGCTCTAATTATATCATGGCCAACTTCTACTTCTTCTTCTTTCCTTCCTCATTTGCCTTTCAGCGTCGAGGGGAGATATAATTTGTGGTCTTTTGCTCTTCTGTTCGCCTCTGCTGCTGTTATGTTTCCTAGTGCTTCTAATATTCCATCGACCCATCTTTTTCATGGTCGACCCTTGGGGCTGGTGTTCTCACAATGTTTATTGAAGGCTCGTTGTGTAGTGTTTTGTTCTTTCTGCCTTGGCACGCGGCCAAACCATTTTATCTGTTGTTTCTTTATATATTCTATTACAGGGGCTATTCCTAGCTTTTTTCTCAGTTCTTCATTTCTGATCTTATCTCTCAGACTGTTTCCTCTCATTCGTCTAACACATTTCATCTCTGTAGAGGTTATTTTTCTTATTGTTCTTGCATCTAGGGTCCAGGTCTGGCATTGGTAGCACAACGTTGGGATGAAGACTGCATTGTATAGTGCTCGTTTTGCCTCCAGAGTTATTTCCTTGTTGGACAATAGTGGTGATAACTGTCCGTTCCTGTCCATAGTGTGCTGTCCAAGATGGCGGGTTGTTTTTATATTCGGAGTGTAGATTGTGTGATAAATGTGATTAAATATAGTGTTTCCAATGGGATATAAATTTCGGAAAGTTGTGCAAAGTTTTCTACCAAGGAGGAGGATAAGAACTGATAAGTACTTTTTAAAATGTAACCAGCTAAAGTTGAATAGATCATAAAAGATCGCATGTGAGACCTTAGCGATCAAAGACGTGGGGGAAACATCAGCCGGACTAAACCCCCATCGTGTGTTTTTCTTAAGTTAAGCCCTTAACTTATGACTGACTTAGCAGGTCGGTAAGGGATAAATGTTTTATGCTCAGAGAAAAACATAGAAAAAAAATCATGGCCAACGGTAACTCTAAATATAACATGACCAGTAATAGCTCTAATTTGAACATGACCAACAGTAGCTCTAATTATAACTTGGCCAGTAGTAGCACTAATTATAACTTGGCCAGTAGTAGCTCTAATTATATCATGGCCAGCGGTAGCTCTAAATATAACATGGCCAGTAAAAGCTCTAATTTGAACATGACCAACAGTAGCTCTAATTATAACTTGGCCATTTGTAGCTCTAATTATATCATGGCCAGCGGTAG
Source organism: Megaustenia siamemsis (assembly GCA_032433765.1). NCBI lineage: Eukaryota > Metazoa > Mollusca > Gastropoda > Stylommatophora > Ariophantidae > Megaustenia > Megaustenia siamemsis. The sequence goes on along the minus strand of JAVIAB010000117.1, from coordinate 27,979,141 downwards.
CTGTAATTGTAATATGGTCAAAAGTAGCTCTAATTATAACTTGGCCAGTAGTAGCTCTAATTTGAACATGACCAACAGTAGCTCTAATTATAACTTGGCCATTAGTAGCTCTAATTATAACTTGGCCATTAGTAGCTCTAATTATAACTTGGCCATTAGTAGCTCTAATTATAACTTGGCCATTAGTAGCTCTAATTATAACTTGGCCATTAGTAGCTCTAATTATAACATGGCCAGTAGTAGCTCTAATTATAACTTGGCCATTAGTAGCTCTAATTATAACTTGGCCATTAGTAGCTCTAATTATATCATGGCCAGCGGTAGCTGTAATTGTAATATGGCCAGTAGAAGCTCTAATCAAAACCAATAGTCCTGATTAGATATTTGTTCAAGTCATGTCAGGTGCCTTCTCCAAATTACAGTTTGACTATGATGGATCAGCAAAATAAATCTCTAACAAGGTTTCACAAACCGACTGTGGTAAAACAGCTCTAAATGTCTGACTACATTTTTGTATTATCTGAAAATTTTAATTTCATGCTCACTCTCTGCTGTTTTTGTATAATTGATTACTAACACCAATATTGACTGCCCATGATATCTTAATACCCGTGGTAGCTCTGTCGTTAGTGAACTGTACTATTAAGGACAATAAGTTCGTTTAGATCCTGACCAATGCTTCTAGGTTCACTCAACCATATATAGGGATTGGATATGGGAAAGAGTGATGGCAAAAGTGTAATAATGACTCCATTACACAAAAAATAATGTGTTGAAGGTTTATAAAATTATAGGCCCTATTCCCGCTACGCCATGTGGTGTGATAGGATTATTTTTGTTTCCTTTCCATAACATCCAAGTGCAAAGCAGAGTCCTCAGGCTTTCCTCTCACCAATTCTGTTCTACACTGGCACCTCCAGTTCTTTATTTTACATTTATTATTACCTCCTTATTTTTTGGAGGGCATCAAGAGCTGATTTCCCATTTAAAGCTCTGTATCTTTGTTTTTTTTATCTGCCAGGATCTGTTCAAGTTTAAACTGTCATATTTTTAAACTGCTTGATTCAACCACAATGCTTCCTACATCCCGACTCTGAAACCACAGCTTCTACCAACACATCCCAAAGAGTTCTGTCAACAAATCATTTACTAGACAGTACCTTTAGCTTGGCTGAAGCACAATCCTAGGGCATTGCAAACTTGGTCTGGTGGCAAACTCTTGATAAGTTGTATAATCATTGGTGTGTATGTATTAATGAAATTCTCACACTCTGACTTCAGAGACAATGGGATAAAAGAACAGACTTTCGTCAAGATTTCCTCGATTTCTTGCTGGAATGGAAAAACAAATATTAAAACATGACACAATGTTCCATCTTGTTTATTTCTTGATCACTGAATGACAAAACAATTCATGACCACTTCTTGCTGTGCTTTAATATAGGGCAGGAAGACAATTTCTGCACTTTAAAAAGTTCACAGCCATAAGTCTGTATGTGTGCGAAGTAGACATATATGCTTCTGGCACATCTATTTTTCTTGTTATGTGCTTTTGTGGGTAGTATGAGCATTGTATGTGTAAGCACGCTGTGTGTCTGTGACAAGCTGTGTTTTGTGTGGCATGCTGTGCTGTGTGTAAAATGTTTTGTGTTCAATATGCTGCTTTGTGTGCAAGATGCTGTCTTCTATGTGAATGTGTTGCTACATTCTGCCACATTGTACGTGTGTTTTGTGAACACACACACACACAAACACATCATCCCAAGCACACATTGAGCCTAAAAGATAGCCAAAGTTACCTCAGATGCTTTACTGCTCAATCTGTTTTCCATAAACTCCACAACAAAATCACACAGTTGACACTGTGATCCTGATCTAGCTTTTTCGATTGCCGTAGGAACCTTCAGTTTTGCTGAAATACACATTTCAATGAATGAAATTTGTAACAGTTGGTGTTTCTTCTTCTTCTACATTCACCCGACGATTATTCACAGCTGTTTGTCATGATACTTTAGTTTATTTGCTCATTTGTGTCTTTTCAGGAAAATAAAATAAAATATACTTGCTTTCTCTATTGTACTATTAAAGTGGTTAGCAGAAGTTGCATCTTAAAAGTCAAACAAATTTTGTTGTCAAAAATGTAATGCTGCATTGGGGAAGAGGGGGAACTGTGTAAGACATCGGCTTCTAGACAGGAAGAATTCAATTTCAGACAGTACACATTTATTACTGGAAAATCATAATTTTTAATAGAATTTGAAGCAGTATGCATTTAATATTATGAATGTCATAATTGTAACTATCTATAGAATGAAAACAATTTAGATTAATTCAATTCATCACAAATGAACTATCATCAATAGCCAGCAAAATTGGGCTTGAGGTCAATCATGAAAAGACTAAAGTCATGAAAAGTTTAATTCCAACAAGTGACAAAATATACATGGAAAACAAACCAGTAGAAGAGATCGATCACTTCATCTATCTTGGAAGTCACATTGATCGAGAAGGGGATACGAGCAAAGAAATTAGAATCAGACTGGCTAAAGCAGCAATGTCTTTCAGAAGCCTTGAAAAGTTGTGGAAATCAAAACTCATTAGCACAAACACAAAACTTAGGCTATTCAAATCAAATGTACTATCAACCCTTACGTATGCGTGTGAAAGCTGGAAAACAACAAGAGATATAGAAACAAAGTTGAACGCATTCGAAAATAAATGTCTAAGGAAAATACTTGGTATAGAATGGAACGAATTCAAAACAAACGAGGAAATGAGAGAAATCGCCAATCAACCACTAATATCTTCAGTAATAAAGAAAAGACGATGGTCATACGTTGGACATGTGATGAGAAGAGATAATAATCGAATAGCAAAGCAAGCCCTCATATGGGAAACAACAGGTAAAAGAAAAAGAGGAAGACCCAGGGAGACACTGAGAAGAACATTGATGAGAGAGGCAAGAGCAGCAGGAATCGGCTCCCTCAATGAGATAGAACTGCTTGCACAGAACAGAGACAGATGGCGAGATTTGATAAAATATCTTTAAAAGAAAACTGCTAGAACAAAAATTCATATAGGAGAAGGTGTATCTTGGTCTACGCCCTATGGGCCGGTTACGGCTCGAAAGGTCAATAGATAGATAGAATTCATCACACAGCTGCTTGTTTTAACCTGAAAAGTTGTATTTGTTGGTGCATTCGCCAGTTTTCATCCCTGACAAAGTCCCTAGAGATTAGGAATTGAATTTTACGTGTTAATCTATTTTTCCCTGGCAGCCATGTGCATAGGGGTCCCTCACCGCACAAGCAGATAACTCTGACTTCGGAGGTACTCATGTTTTTTCCATCGATGAGTAACTAACATTTCGAGCCGGGTCTTGCTGCTGAGACCAGGGGTGGTTGCCACAGAGAGAAATCATAAATAAAAATCCCAACCGGTGTAGCTGAGATCTGAACCTACAACCTCTCTGTCTCGAGGCCAACAAGTCCCCCATAGACTGGGAATATGAGGAAACTGCAACAAGGAACACTTTTCATGCATAGCCTTCAATGGTTTCTGCCGCCTATCCACCATATACCCCAAAGTTCACGTCCTCCTGAAAATGATGATCGTCATATTTTTTTAAAAATGCGTAGCGCTTGATAATGTTAGGCCCTCGTTGCTGACTCCAATTCTGAACATATAAACACACAGTTAGTCGTCACATTATCCCCGTCGCACATCAAACAACAGACTGTAAGATTAGCGTAAGGCCGGTCTAGGGATTTACGATGAGCCATTACGATGACGTAGCACACATAACAATGTCGCACTCACAGCAATGATGCGCCCTTTAGATTTTTGATTACTCTAGTGAATGCAGCCTACGACGAACAAAACACAGTGCAAATTCCCTAAATAGATAAAACTGTGGATGACGAAGCATTTCACATTAATGAGTAACATGTAAATAACTTGCGTCAAGGAATTCCAACAACGATCATGAACAGCACCAATGTGACGTAAAGCGCAGAACAAGTCTAGATGGTGAAAGGTCACATTCACAACACTTGATTTGTCAAAAAGGGACTCTTGCCGGCGTATGACTTCGCTTTAGCGGCGCAGATGTAATAAGTAGATCATCATTTTGACTTTAATGCAGAAAAGTGCAATGGAGAACCGAAATTAATCAGACCCCGAATGCACTTTCTGCAGCGATCGAGAGAACGTGGACTAGATCCGCCATCTTGGAGACGGAACTCCAAAAAAAAAAGCATTAAATGCTAATCCTAAATATGTAACAGTATTTATGATTGAAGATGTCCCAAATCTATTGCATACTTCTCACTCATAAAGCTGATATTTTACAGAAGTGGTTTCAGTTCTTGACACCACACAGAAATGTTAATTTTCTTGTTTAACTAGTTTTTTTTTGTTAGTAACAGTTTAGTAGACTATTGCTTAAGAGAAGAAACATTTCAAAGATTGATGTGTTTGGCACATTCTGTTTCACCAAAAGTGCTATTAAAACATAAATTATAACTTATATTACTTATTTACTTAATTAAAAAAAAAAAAATCCAGAAACCACAATTAGGGAATTATGTCATAATATTTGGGTCTGCGAAATGGACTACAGGACTAGAGAATACAGGCTGCATGATCAGTGCAATTGCCATGATGTGTTTTGGTCAGATTTTTAAATTTCACTGCAACAGAACATTTTTTTTTTTTAACCATATCGTGATTTGAACTCATGTTCTCCTGATTTGGGAGGACAAGTTATCCATTTGGCCACCTATTCTCCATAGAAGAGTAAAAAAAGTAAAGTGCCCCCGTCACGCCAAGTGGCGATAGGGAATATGGTGTTAGTGACCATAAATTTTACAGACCTTCGGCACATGATTTTTGGGGTAATGTGGTCGGTATTACACCGGTGCCACTTTACTTTCCCAGAAAAAAATCCGGTACCCATTAAAGGCTGGGTGAACCCGGAAGCCGTCGGTTGGGATTGAACCCTCTCTTGTCCTTTGTAGTCCAGTTCAATAACCACTGAGCTATCGTGGCTCCCTCTACAGAAGAATCATATACAAATTGTTTAATGTTTCTTAACCATGTGCAAACAAGCAACACACAAAAAATATTGAAACAAATCATCATCATGTGTCATACTGGTTGGCGTAGGCGATCATGTCCTTCCACAATCTTCTATCTACAGTGCCATACCATGACACCAAGCTATCTAGTATTTTTTTCTCTTTGTCGTCCGCGATCTCTCTTTCCTTTTATTTTGCCAGTTGTAACCAAGTATTCCAACTTTCCTCTTCTCATGATGTGCCTGAAAAATGTTGATTGTTTCTTCCTGATGTTTTTTAGTAGCTCCCTTTTTGTGTTGGCCTCTTTGAGAACTTCCTCATTGGTCTTTTTAGCTGTCCAGGGAACTTTCAACATTCTTTTGAGAAATCCCATCTCTGTGGCCTCTAATCATCTTTTCATTTGTTTGTCTACTGTCCATGATTCGCTTCCATAGGTCAGAATTGGTTCTATATAGCACAGATGAACTCTCTTTCTCATTTCTATTGACATAGATTTGTAGCATAAAATATTTTTCATTTTCTGAAATGCTATTTTGACCTGAGCTATTCTGCTTTTTATTTCCGTGGTGCATCTTCCATATGATGTTATTATTGTGCCCAAGTGAAACAAATAGCTGTAATCATTATATAAGCTCTCTGCCTTATTTCAGTGCAACATAAGTTAATTAAGCGTCATGAAAGTCTTATAGTAGCATGAAGCCATAAATGGCAGATGGTACAAATAAATCTTGTTTCTGGAGCAGGCTATTTATTTGAGATACAACATAAGTGTCGAAAATGATTAAGTCATTACACGGTTGCAATAGAAATTTGCAATCTGAAGTAAAATGACAAAAGGTCAGCATTATACAGTTAACGTGGAAATTATCTTCTTCTCCTTCCCTCTTCCATTTCCCTTTCAGTGTCAACAGGAAATATAGTTTCCAGTCTTTTGCTCTTCAATTGACTTCTGCTGTTTTCTAGTGTTTCTAATATTCCATCAATCCATCTTTCTATTGGTCGGCCCTTGGGTCCGGTGTTCTTGTAGTATTTAATGAAGGCTCATTGTATTGTGTCTTTATCATTCTGTCTTGTTATGTGACCACACCATCTTATCTTTTTATTATTTTTTTTGTATCCCGTGGCAGGAATTATTCCCAGATTTTTTCTGAATTCTTCATTTACGATCTGGTCTATCTGACTGTTTCCTGTCTTGTGTTTTAAATTTTAAGTAGAAATGTTAAGTACAAATAAGCAATATTGGAAATATTTTCCATTTGCTACAAAGTGTGTCCCTTATCTGTTGTTTTCTAAATATAAGTTACTTAGCATCTTACCTTGATTTAATGTAGCATTGGGGCATAATCCCAATTTAAAGCAGACACCGTTGGGTGGCAAATCTTTAACAATAAGATCAACAACAAAAGGCAGGTAGAGTGCTACAAAAGTTAGACATTGGCCTTGCATAGCTGTTGGCAAAATATCACAGACTTCATACAAGGCCGATTGAATTTCTGCCTGTTTGAGTATTAAATATAAAAGATGTTATAGTTATATGTATTGCACGTTATCATAAAAGGCATGCAAAGTAGACTTGATGTATTGTTGCTTCTTTCTTCTGTGTAATTGCAAATTAGGCTATGTTTTGAGGTGAATCTGTTTCATAACTTTAAAGGAGGCTCATTATATTTTACTTCTTTCAGCTATATAATTATAAAGTAGGCTCTAATTTGTAATCTTTCACGTATATAACTGAAAATAGTAGTGTGCTTGTTGCTCCTTTCTATTTTATAACTCTAACGTAGACTACATTTATTATTTTATCTTTCTGTTATATAAATATAAACATATATTTAAACTATCTTCTATTTATTGTTGCATCTTTCTGCTAAAGAACTATCTAACATTTATTGTTGATTTATTCTGCTATATAAATTAAATGAGCAATGCCATATATATCATAAGATCTTTAGTAGAAAGAGGTGAAAACAGATCTATACCTATGTTTCATAGATTATACCAAAGCATTTGATAAAATAATGCATCAAGAAATAATAAAAATTTTAGAAAGCATAAACGTTGACAGCAAAGATCTATGAATAATAAAGAGCATGTACTGGCAACAAACAGCGGTCATAAGAACTGGAAATCAATTGGGAATGTTTCAACAAATGAAACAGGGTGTTAGACAAGGTTGTGTGCTGTCACCAGATTTGTTTAATATTTATAGTGAGATTATTTTAAGATCCATAAGAGGCATGCCTGGAATAACAATTGGAGGTCATAATATAAATAATCTGAGGTATGCTGATGATAGTTTTAATCGCTAAGAGTGAAAGGAGTTACAAGAAATGTTAGATATTATAGTGAAAGAAAGCAAAAATAAAGGACACAGTCTTAATAGCAAAAAGACAAGTAATGGTAACAACAAAGAAAAAGACACCACCTCAGTGCAAAATAAAGACAGGTGTAACAATATTAAAACAAGTAAATGAATTTAAATATTTGGGAACTTTGTTAACCTCAGACAGAAGATGTACAACAGAGGTGAGATGCAGAATGGCTTAGGCAAAAGCAGCTTTCCAAAAAATGAGGAAGATACTATGCAATCCACTTTTGACAATAGAAACAAGAAAAAGAGTTCTTAAATCTTATGTAGAGCCAGTCTTAACATATGGATGTGAATCATGGACAATAGGACAACAGACAAGAAAATCACTGGAGTCTGCAGAAATGTGGTTTTACAGAAGAATGTTGAGAATACCATGGACAGCTAAGAAGAGTAATGAAAACGTTCTGAAAGAGGCCAAAGCAAAAAGAGAGCTAATTTCCAATATTAGGAAGAAGCAATCATCATTTTTTGGCCATGTAATGAGAAGGGAACATGTGGAATATATTGTGACAACTGGAAAAATTGAGGGACGAAGAGATAGAGGGAGCAAAGCAGACAGCTTAAGAGAATGGCTTGGCAGAAGGCCAACAACAGAAATGATAAAAAACTGTCAAGATCGAAAGTTGTGGAGAGACATGATCACCTACGCCAACAGGCATGGTACTTGATGATGATGATGATTGCAGTGTGTGTGTGAAAAATGTTTGTGTCTATTGTTTACTTAAACAATATCAGGGGCAGTACTAAATCTGATGGAACCAACCACATGCTTAGTTCTACTACATGAAGAGGGAAGGTAACAGAATACTTAAAAATGCTATACGGAAGTTGGATGTGTTGGGCCAAGAAGTGCAAATAAGCCACAATACACAATGCATCCATGCCCATTTAATGTTCCTTTAAGGGTTAATGATGAAGACTATTCATTCCTTTAGTAGTCATTGGGAAAACATCAAAAAAGAAAAAAAAGATCCTAAAAATACCACAGAAGAACCATACACACATTATAGTTCTAAGTAAGGAGATGACAATACAACTAAAATATCATTGATAGGCAGTCATGATGCCATAAATAAGTTTAAAATGGCTATGGGATTCTGTTGGCATCAGTGAACCAGAACTAATCAAGAACTTACTTCATCTATTCATGATGGTTCTGAATACAGACAATTAACTTTTTCTACGCATTCAGATTGGCAAGGGTCACAAACAAATAAAAACATTAGGTCACTATACAACACTCTTGTGGCGTGCGGCTAAAACCACTGTTCCGCTAGCTGAAAAGCCGACGTTCGGTGTTCGAAGCCCGCGGTAGACAGAAAGGATTTTTTCTATCGGGGGTGAAATAAAAATCCTGAGTCTCACACGTCGTGGCGACTGCTTGACCAAGCGGCCTTTATTTCTCTGGTCGAGGTTGCCCCTCGTCATAAACCAGCAATGGTACTATGTGACGTAAAGATAGTTTTTTTTTTTTTTTTTTTTTTTTTTTTACAACACTCTTTACATCTCTCATGTCTTACCTCCGTTTTATTCTGCTTCAAAAATTCATCCACGTATGTCACCAAAAGCTTACACAGATCACATTCCACATCATTTAGTTTGCTCAATGTTTTAGGTTGAACTTGTGAGACAGCTAAAAATAATTATTATATTCAAATGAAGAGAATATAATTGGGTGGAAATGTTAAAATTGGTTAATTGTGAATTAAACTATGTTAATAAAAAACCTTCACAATTTATTGTTGTTCCTTTAGCTTCTTGATAAGCCATATTCACAGTGAAGCTCATAAATATATACAGCTGCTCAATTATTGATTTCTGGCTATTGTTTTTACCTTCCTTTTTTTTCATTTCTTTATCTGCACCAATTACAAAACATAAGAAACAATCAAATCAATCAAAAAACCCCATACCCCCCAAATCAAGATGCCCACCATTATATGAATAGATGGGAATGAATTATTATTATAGGCCTCTGAAAAAGGAACAATCAACGCCACAGTCAAATGCAAGCCACATGTATACAAAATTCAGGACTGGCAGCTCAGCCATGTGTACATGAGGACAGAAGCCCAAGGGTCATCATTATATGCCATACCTGTAGGCGTAGGCGATCATGTCCTACACAATCTTCTATCTACAGTGCATCATATCAGTTCTGTTGTTGACTGTTTTCCATGCCATGACACCAAGCTATCTCTTTGTCGTCTGCGATCTCTCTTTCCTTTTATTTTGCCAGTTGTAACCAAGTATTCCAACTTTCCTCTTCTCATGATGTGCCCGAAAAATGTTGATTGTTTCTTTCCGATGTTTCTTAGGAGCTCCCTTTTTGTGTTGGCCTCTTTGAGAACTTCCTCATTGGTCTTTTTAGCTGTCCAGGGAACTTTCAACATTCTTTTGAGAAATCCCATCTCTGTGGCCTCTAATCGCTACTGAACATATACTTCAAGCTGTACTGAATATAGACTTTTGTTCCCCTTCTTGGTACTGCACCTGCTAATTCTGTAATCTGTAATTTTATCTCATATTTTTTTCTAACTCACTTCCTTTGATAGGTCACATAGCCTCATTTGGTCTTCCTGTTTCTCTTTTGCCATTTTGTGTTTACCTGTATGTGACATATAATTGTACTTCCATTCATTCTGAGTACAAACCCAACATAAGTATCTATCTATCTAATCTATGAACCTTTCAAGCCATGGCTGGCCCATAGAGCATGGTGGTATCAGATACTCTTTCTATTCTTCTAAATTTTCTTTCTATCAGTCTCAATCTCTCTAAAGATCTTTTAACAAATCTCACCATTTGTCTCTATTCTGTGCAAGCATCTCGATCTCACTGAGGGAGCCGATTCCTGCTGCCCTTGCCTCCCTGATCAATGTTCTTCTCAGTGTTTCTCTGGGTCAGCCTCTTTTTCTCCTACCTGTTGTTTCCTACATGAGGGCTTGCTTCATTATTCAGTTATATCTCTTCTCATCACATGTCCAACATTAGTCCATTATCTTTTCTTGATTACTATTGATATTAGTTGTTGATTGGCGATTTCTTTATTTTCTTCATTTGTTTTGAATTAGTTCCAACAATACCAAGTATTTTACATATATATATATAAATATATATGTCTATACCAAGACATTATAGTGAAAGAAAGCAAAAATAAAGTACTCAGCCTTAATGGCAAAAAGACAGAAGTAATGCTAATAACAAAGAAAAAGACATCACCTCAGTGCAAAATAAAGACAAGTGTAACAATATTAAAACAGGTAAATGAATTTAAATATTTGGGAACTTGGTTAACCTCAGATGGAAGATGTACAACAGAGGTGAGATGCAGAATGGCTTTCACAAAAGCATCTTTCCAAAAATGAAGATACTATGCAATCCATTTTTGGCAATAGAAAAATGAAAAAAGAGTTCTTAATTCTTATGCTGAACCAGTCTTAACATATGGATGTGAATCATGGACAATAGGACAACAGATGAGAAAATCACTGGAGTCTGTAGAAATGTGGTTTTACAGAAGAATGTTGAGAATACCATGGACAGCTAAGAAGAGTAATGAAAACGTTCTGAAATAGGCCAAAGCAAAAAGAGAGCTAATTTCCAATATTAGGAAGAAACAATCATTATTTTTTGGCCACATAATGAGAAGAGAACAGCTGGAATATATTGTAACAACTGGGAAAATTGAGGGACGAAGAGATAGAGGGAAGAAAAGAGAAAAGATACCAGACAGCTTAAGAGAATGGTTTGGCAGAAGGTCAATAACAGAAACGACAAATAACTGTTGAGATCGAAAGTTGTGGAGAGACATGATCACCTACGCCAGAAGCATGGTACTTGATGATGTTACCAAGTATTTTCATCTATACCAAGTATTTCCCTTAGACATTTTTTTTTCCAATGCATTCAACTTTGTTCAATGTCTTTTGTTGTTTTTCAGCTCTCACATGGGTAAGGGTTGATAGTACACTTGATTTGAATAATCTAAGTTTTGTGTTTGTGCTGATGAGTTTTGATTTCCACAACTTTTCAAGGCTTCTGAAAGACATTGCTGCTTTAACTATTCTGATTCTAATTTCTTTACTTGTATCCCATTCCAGATCAATGTGACTTCCAAGATAGATTAAGTGGTCAATCTCTTCCACTGTTCTGTTTTTCATGTATACTCTTTCATCTGTTGGAATTAATATTTTCATGATTTTAGCCCTTTTCATGACTGATCTCATAGGTATATCACCTTTTAATTATGAAAATGTGCATATATTTTTAGTTATCTTTCCAGTAAATATTCTATAGCTGTACCTGATGTATGCACCATCTGGACAGAGACAAATGTGTATGATAAGCAGGACTTTTTTCCAGCCAGAATGATGAGGAATGAGATCCAGTAAACTTTAGGACTTCAACAGTCTTGACATGTATATTTTGTAAGTAATTGAAAACAAAACAAAAATTCCCACCAGCGTACACTCCCATATTATGGTCACTGACAACACAAATGTTAGTGTACCAGAGCTTCAGAGGCTAGCCTATCACAGTTTTACATTTGGGTGGGTGGGATAATATCCGTATACAGTTTTTGTTAGGGAAAAAAAAAAGTCCCTCAAAGTATAAACACAAAAGTAATAGTTGTAAACACTGGAAAACAGCAATAGAACATCAAAGGAAGAATAACCATCCACAGCTTGTTAGAAGAAGAGCAATACAAGTACACAAGTGAGACTTGGCTCCTAACATTACTGACCTTGCTTTTTTTCTCCGCACAATTTGAGAGTCTCACAACAAGATCTGGCTGAGCGTCTTTCACAAGTAACTGAATTATTATAGGTCCATACTCCTGGACAAGAGTTGAACATGTCTGTCTATAACTTTCTGGTAACTTGGTACATGTAACGTTCAGGAATGACAGAATCTCTGTCTGAGGACAAACAAAACACAAGACATGCTCAGTATCCTACAAAACAAATCTGTGACATAAAAATTATTGGCAAAAATAACCTGCTAAATTATACAATGTTATCTGCTCACAACTTGATCAGCTCTTAGTTAAAATGATCATGTTTAGTATATGCTCCAAACTATTTTGTTCTGAAAGCCTTTAAGCATAATAAAGTAACATGCCTCCTGGCGTAAGTGATCATGTCTCTCCACAACTTTCTATCTCTATATTTTGTCCTTTCAAGACAAAGATAACACTTTGGGCAGAAATTCTAGACTTCTGCGTCTGATGATCTTTGTTATCAAATGTCAGACCTTGCACAAATCTATGTTCTGTGCAAGTCACTCAATCTCTCTCTATCTCTACAGCTGAATCAATTCTGTTGTTAATTTAACATCAAACCATTCCCTTGAACTGTCTTGAATTGTTTCTCTGTTTCCTTCTAACAGAATCTTCTTCCAACAAGTTTTCCAATTTTCACAATATATTCTAATTGTTCCCTACTCATGTTGCCTCTCACCTCAGTGTTCTTTCAGTGTATCTCTAGGTTGGGCTTTTTTCTTTTACCATTTGAGAACCTGCTTTGAAATTCTCTTGTTGTCTCTTCTCATCACATGGTCAAATTACAACCACCTCCTTCTCAGGGCTACAGTTCATAATTTAGGTTTCTTTGTGGTTTCTCTTATTTCTGCACCTGTCTTAAATTCCTTGCTGTACCAAGTATTTTCCAACACTTGTTTTCAAATTCATCCAGTTTATTTTGGATTTCTTTAGTTGTTTTTCGGCTCTCGCATCTATAATTAGAGTGGATAACACATTTGATTTGAAATTCTGAGCATTGTTTTCATGCTTAGTCATTTTGATTTCCATATTTTGTCAAGGTTTCTGAAAGTTGTTGCTGCTTTTGCTATTCTGATTCTAATTTCTTTCTTAGTCTCCTTCTTGATCCATGCAACTTCCAAAATATACAAAGTGATCTCCTCCACAGCTTTTCCTTCCATGTATATTTTTTCTTCTGGGCGAATCTGGTTTTTCATTACTGTTGTCTTTTCTTGGTTAGTCTCTAGTTATATTTTTCTTGTAATTGAGGACAGGGCATTTGTTTTTTCATTCGTCATGTTCATGTTACTATTGAGAACAAGTACTAAAATTGAGATGCAAGTATCCATTCAATGCTTTTGTTACATGTACATTCCTTCTCATTCTATCTATCTATTTACCTTTCGAGCCATAGCCGGCCCATAGGGCGTAGACCAAGATACTCCCTCTCTTATCTGAATTTTTTGTTCTAGCAGTTTTCAATTCTTTTAAAGATATTTTATCAAATCTCGCCATTTGTCTCTGTTCTGTACAGGCAGCTTTATCTCATTGAGGGAGCCGATTCCTGCTGCTCTTGCCTCTCTGATCAATGTTCTTCTCAGTGTCCTTATCATTACATGACTAAAATATTATTTAATGTTTCCTACAGATGTTAGAAATTACTTTTCATTTTTGCTTTGGCCTCTTTTAGAACATCTTCATTACTCTTCTTTAGTTGGCCATTGTTGTCTCATCATTTTAGTGTAAAACAACATTCCTATAGCCTCCAATGATTTTCTTATTCAAGATTCTTTTCTCAAGATTCGCATCCATACATCACAACTGATGCCACATAATAATGAGTGGGGAGTTTTTTTTCTTATTTCAATTTATAAAATGGATTGCATAATACCTTTCTCATTCTTTGGAATTCTGCCTTTGACTAAGCTATCCTACACCTCACTTTTGTTGTACATCTTCCATAGGATACTAACATAGTTCCCAGGTATTTAAATTCATTGACCTGTTTAACACTGTCCCATATACTTCAACTGAAATCCTTTAACAATCATAATTAATAAAAAAAATATTTAAAAAATATAAAAAATACAAATAATGAATAAATTTAGGTAACCAATCAAGACTTAGGGGTGATGATGCATAACAAAATTGCTTGTTTGAATCTCAAATGACATTTGAGCTTGAATCCAAGAATGATTAAATCCATTCCATGAATGAATCTTCAATGAATCCTTGCTCATTTGCATCAGTGAACCAGCACTAATCAAGAACTTACTTCATCTCTTCATGATGGTCCTGAATACAGACAATTAACTTTTTCTATACATTCAAATTGGCAAGGGTCACAAACAAATAAAAACATTAGGTCACTATACAACACACTCCTTACTGTAACATCTCTCATGTCTTACCTCTGTTTGATTCTTCTCCAATAATTCATCTACGTATGTCACCACATACTTACACAGATCACATTCTACATCATTTAGTTTGCTCAATGTTTTAGGTTGAACTTGTGAGACAGCTAAAAATAATTATTATATTCAAATGAAGAGAATATAATTGGGTGGAAATGTTAAAATTGGTTAATTGTGAATTAAACTATGTTAAAAAAAAAACCTTCACAATTTATTGTTCTTGTAGCCTCTTGATTAGCCATATTTACAGTGAATCTCATAAATATATACAGCTGCTCAATTATTGATTTCTGATTATTGTTTTTTCCTTCCTTTTTTTTCATTTCTTTATCTGCACCATTTACAAAACATCATAAGAAACAATCGAATCAATATGACCTTTCGAGCCGTAACCGGCCCATAGGGCGTAGACCAAGATACACCTTCTCCTATATGAATTTTTGTTCTAGCAGTTTTCTTTTAAAGATATTTTATCAAATCTCGCCATCTGTCTCTGTTCTGTGCAAGCAGTTCTATCTCATTGAGGGAGCCGATTCCTGCTGCTCTTGCCTCTCTCATCAATGTTCTTCTCAGTGTCTCCCTGGGTCTTCCTCTTTTTCTTTTACCTGTTGTTTCCCATATGAGGGCTTGCTTTGCTATTCGATTATTATCTCTTCTCATCACATGTCCAACGTATGACCATCGTCTTTTCTTTATTACTGAAGATATTAGTGGTTGATTGGCGATTTCTCTAATTTCCTCGTTTGTTTTGAATTCGTTCCATTCTATACCAAGTATTTTCCTTAGACATTTATTTTCGAATGCGTTCAACTTTGTTTCTATATCTCTTGTTGTTTTCCAGCTTTCACACGCATACGTAAGGGTTGATAGTACATTTGATTTGAATAGCCTAAGTTTTGTGTTTGTGCTAATGAGTTTTGATTTCCACAACTTTTCAAGGCTTCTGAAAGACATTGCTGCTTTAGCCAGTCTGATTCTAATTTCTTTGCTCGTATCCCCTTCTCGATCAATGTGACTTCCAAGATAGAAAGTGATCGATCTCTTCTACTGGTTTGTTTTCCATGTATATTTTGTCACTTGTTGGAATTAAACTTTTCATGACTTTAGTCTTTTCATGATTGACCTCAAGCCCAATTTTGCTGGCTATTGATGATAGTTCATTTGTGTTTTCCTGCATCGTTTTTATCTGATTGCTGATGAGAACTATGTCATCAGCAAAGTCCAGGTCCTCCAAATGGTCTCCTTGTATCCATTCGATGCCTTTATTACCAGTGCAGCATTTCTTCATTATGAAGTCCATAACAATTCCAAATAACAAGGGCGATAAAATACATCCTTGTTTAACCCCAGTTTCTATTGGGAAACATTCGCTCAGTCCTTCCTCTGTTCGAACTGCACATGTGTAACCATCATACATGTCTTTGATAATATTTATGATTTTTGATGGTAAGCCATATTGCTTCAGAATTTTCCACAAAGAATCTCTATGAATACTATCAAATGCTTTTTTGAAGTCGATGAAGTTAAGTACAAAAGGTTTTTGCTTTTCAATGTGTTCCTCCAATATAAGTCGTAGAGTGAAAATGTGGTCAAGACAGCTTCTCCCTTTTCTAAACCCAGCCTGTTCTTCACGCATTACTGTATCTATTGAATCCTTTATTCTATTTAGGATGATTTTACAGAATAATTTTGAGGCAACTGACAAAAGTGTCACGCCTCTCCAATTGTTACAATCTCTAAGATTGCCCTTTTTTGGGATCTTAACAATGATTCCTTTTTTCCATAAAAAACTCCATACCCCAAAATCAAGATGCTCACCATAATATGAATAGATGGGAATGAATTATTATTATAAGCCTCTGAACAAGGCACAATCAACGCCACAGTCAAATGCAAGCCACATGCATACAAAATTCAGGACTGGCAGCTCACCCACATGTACATGTGAACAGAAGCCCAAGGGTCATCATTATGTGCCATACCTGTTGGTGTAGGCGATAATGTCCTTCCACAATCTTCTATCTACAGTGCATCGTATCAGTTCTGTTGTTGACCGTTTTCCATGCCATGACACCAAGCTATCCAGTATTTTCTCTCTTTGTCATCTGCGATCTCTCGCTCCTTTTATTTTGCCAGTTGTAACCATGTATTCCAACTTACCTCGTCTCATGATGTGACCAAAAAATGTTGATTGTTTCTTTCTGATGTTTCTTAGGAGCTCCCTTTTTGTGTTGGTCTTTTAGCTGGCCAGGGAACTTTCAACATTCTTTTGAGAAATCCCATCTCTGTGGTCTCTAATCGCTACTGAACATCTACTTCAAGACTGTACTGAATATAGACTTTTGTTCCCCTTCTTGGGTACCTGCTAGTTCTGTAATTTTATCTCATAATTTTTTCTAACTCACTTCCTTTGATAGGTCACATAGCCTCATTTGGTCTTCCTGTTTCTCTCTTGCCATTTTGTGTTGACCTGTATGTGACATATAATTGTACCTCCATTCATTCTGAGTACAAACCCAACATAAGTATCTATCTATCTAATCTATTAACCTTTCAAGCCATGGCTGGCCCATAGGGCATGGTATCAGATACTCTTTCTATTCTTCTAAATTTTCTTTTTAGCAGTCTCAATCCCTCTAAAGATCTTTTATCAAATCTCACCATTTGTCTCTGTTCTGTGCAAGCATCTCGATCTCACTGAGGGAGCCGATTCCTGCTGCCCTTGCCTCCCTGATCAATGTTCTTCTCAGTGTTTCTCTGGGTCAGCCTCTTTTTCTCCTACCTGTTGTTTTCCTACATGAGGGCTTGCTTCATTATTCGGTTATATCTCTTCTCATCACATGTCCAACATTAGTCCATTATCTTTTCTTGATTACTATTGATATTAGTGGTTGATTGGCGATTTCTCTAATTTCCTCATTTGTTTTGAATTAGTTCCAACAATACCAAGTATTATATATATATATGTCTATACCAAGACGTTATAGTGAAAGAAAGCAAAAATAAAGTAAAGTAGGGATATATTAAGGATGTTATGAAAGGGACATAATAAGAGAAGACGAGAATTAGTGCGGGACAAGGAAAGGTAATTTAGGTTGGAGTGGGGAATGATAGGAGGGGATAAAGTTCAATCACGAGAAAGGCAAGGGACGACAGAGGGGAGTTCAAGGAGAAAAATGTGCTGAGCGGGGGTACGAAGTGGGGAGTAGAGTTAAGGAGACAAAAAACTTAGGAAGATACAGTTAGTCGATCGTAATTCGGGGGCCCAATGCAGACGTGTGTGTGACCAGACACAGATGAGACTGTGAGCCGGGAAAGGGTGGAAAACTTCACATTGGCAGGTTAGTGTGTGGATAGTTTAGAGCAAGGCAGTTGAGTAGCCTAGTGACAGATATAGCTAGGGAGATTAATTACAAGGTGATATTATAGCTCTTATGAAGAGATGGTTATCAGTGTGACATACTAGATGACCGTGCTTAGAGATAGCTAAGTCAGGAGTGTCTGACATTATTATCGGCTGTGTGCCATTATTAATAGAGACTGCTAATGAACACTTGATATTGTCAAGTGTAGACCTTCATCAGCATCAAAATGTTAGGTTGTGAATTATCGGCTGTGTGCCATTATTAATAGAGACTGCTAATGAACACTTAATATTGTCAAGTGTAGATCTTTATCAGCATCAAGATGAGAGGTTGTGAATTATCGGCTGTGTGCCATTATTAATAGAGACTGCTAATGAACACTTAATATTGTCAAGTGTAGACCTTCATCAGTATCAAGGTAATTAGGTTAGGGAGTTCAGCTGGGTGCCGAAGGCATAGATTAGCATGAACAAGTTCCATCAGGGTGTCAAGCCATGCATCAAGATCTGAGGTGGGGAGTGCGTAAGAAGGGAAACCGCCTACAGTTATAACTTATGTGAAGTGTGATGGCAATGTAATTATGAGTTTGTCAAGCTAGGAAGCGAGACAGTGTAATATAGACTACTTGTTTGTAAATTAAACTGTTGTGAATAGCCCTGGTGTTGTTACATGCTGTTGTCGATGGGATGGTGTGTCCTGGCGATGAACGAGCCTGGGATTTGTCAGTAACGGGATCATAACGCGGAGTCAGCCAAGAACCTGAGTGAACCGGAGCAGCTAGAGGCATGAAGCCTGAACCTGAGTGTACCGGAGCAGCTAGAGGCGTGAAGCCTGAACCTGAGTGTACCGGAGCAGCGAAAGGACGTGAAGCCTGAACCTGAGTGTACCGGAGCAGCGAAAGGACGTGAAGCCTGAACCTGAGTGTACAGGAGCAGCTAGAGGCGTGAAGCCTGAACCTGAGTGGACCAGAACGAGCATTAGGGGTCAAAAACCTGTTATAAAAGTACTCAGCCTAAACAGCAAAAAGACAGTAGTAATGGTAATAACAAAGATAAAAAAAAATCACCTCAGTGCAAAATAAAGACAAGTGTAAAAAATATTAAACAAGAAAATGAATTTAAATATTTGGGAACTTGGTTAACCTCAGACGGAAGATGTACAACAGAGGTGAGATGCAGAATGGCTTACACAAAAGCAGCTTTCCAAAAAATGAAGATACTATGCAATCCATTTTTGACAATAGAAACAAGAAAAAGAGTTCTTAAATCTTATATAGAACCAGTCTTAACATATGGATGTGAATCATGGACAATAGGACAACAGATGAGAAAATCACTGGAATCTGTAGAAATGTGGTTTTACAGAAGAATGTTGAGAATACCATGGACAGCTAAGAAGAGTAATGAAAACGTTCTGAAAGAGGCCAAAGCAAAAAGAGAGCTAATTTCAAATATTAGGAAGAAACAATCATTATTTTTTGGCCATGTTATGAGAAGAGAACAGCTGGAATATATTGTAACAACTGGGAAAATTGAGGGACAAAGAGATAGAGGGAAGAAAAGAGAAAATATACCACACAGCTTAAGAGAATGGTTTGGCAGAAGGTCAACAACAGAAATGACAAATAATTGTTGAGATCGAAAGCTGTGGAGAGACATGATCACCTACACCAGAAGCATGGTACTTATGATGATGATACCAAGTATTTTCATCTATACCAAGTATTTCCCTTAGACATTTTTTTTCCAATGCGTTCAACTTTGTTTCTATGTCTTTTGTTGTTTTTCAGCTCTCACATGGGTAAGGGTTGATAGTACTCTTGATTTGAATAGTAAGTTTTGTGTTTGTGCTGATGAGTTTTGATTTCCAAAACTTTTCAAGGCTTCTGAAAGACATTGCTGCTTTAACTATTCTGATTCTAATTTCTTTACTTGTATCCCCTTCCAGATCAATGTGACTTCCAAGATAGATTAAGTGGTCGATCTCTTCCACTGTTCTGTTTTTCATGTATACTCTTTCATCTGTTGGAATTAATATTTTCATGATTTTAGCCCTTTTCAAGATTGATCTCATAGGTATATCACCTTTTAATTATGAAAGTGTGCATATATTTTTAGTTAGTCTCTATCTTTCCAGTAAATATTCTATAACTGTACCAGATGTATGCACCATCTGGACAGAGACAAACGTGTATGTTAAGCAGGACTTTTTTCCAGCCAGAATGATGATGAATGAGATCCAGTAAACTTTAGGACTTCAACAGTCCTGACATGCATATTTTGTAAGTAATTGAAAACTAAAATTCCCCACCAGCGTACACTCCCATGTTATGGCCACTGACAACACAAATGTTAGTGTACCAGAGCTTCAGAGGCTAGCCTATCACAGTTTTACATTTGGGTGTGTGGGATAATATCCGTGCAGAGTTTGTTTTAGGGAAAAAATAAAGTCCCTCAAAGTATAAACACAAAAGTAATAGTTGTAAACACTGGAAAATAGCAATAGAACATCAAAGGGAGAATAACCATCCACAGCTTGTTAGAAGAAGAGCAATACAAGTACACAAGTGAGACTTGGCTCCTAACATTACTGACCTTGCTTTTTTTCTCCGCACAATTTGAGAGTCTCACAAACAAGATCTGGCTGAGCGTCTTTCACAAGTAACTGAATTATTATAGGTCCATACTCCTGGACAAGAGTTAAACATGTCTGTCTATAACTTTCTGGTAACTTGGTACATGTAGCGTTCAGGAATGACAGAATCTCTGTCTGAGGACAAACAAAACACAAGACATGCTCAGTATCCTACAAAACAAATCTGTGACATGAAAATTATTGGCAAAAATAACCTGCTAAATTATACAATGTTATCTGCTCACAACTTGATCAGCTCTTAGTTAAAATGATCATGTTTAGTATATGCTCCAAACTATTTTGTTCTGAAAGCCTTTAAGCATAATAAAGTAACATGCCTCCTGGCGTAAGTGATCATGTCTCTCCACAACTTTCTATCTCTATATTTTGTCCTTTCAAGACAAAGATAACACTTTGGGCAGAAATTCTAGACTTCTGCGTCTGATGATCTTTGTTATCAAATGTCAGACCTTGCACAAATCCATGTTCTGTGCAAGTCACTCAATCTCTCTCTATCTCTACAGCTGAATCAATTCTGTTGTTAATGTAACATCAAACCATTCCCTTGAACTGTCTTGAATTGTTTCTCTGTTTCCTTCTAACAGAATCTTCTTCCAACAAGTTTTCCAATTTTCACAATATATTCTAATTGTTCCCTACTCATTCTATCTATCCATTGCCCTTTCGAGCCAAAGACGGCACATAGTGCAGAAATTCTAGACTCTTTGGTGTCCGATGATTGAGCATCAAACCTTGCACACGATCCACATTGTATGTCGCTACACAACTCTGTTCTAGGAGAGTTGCTCAATCTCAATGAGGGAACTGATGCCTGCTGTTGTTGCCTCTCACCTCAGTGTTCTTTCAGTGTATCTCTAGGTTGGGCTTTTTTCTTTTACCATTTGAGAACCTGCTTTGAAATTCTCTTGTTGTCTCTTCTCATCACAAGGTCAAATTACAACCACCTCCTTCTCAGGGCTACAGTTCATAATTTAGGTTTCTTTGTGGTTTCTCTTATTTCTGCACCTGTCTTAAATTCCTTGCTGTACCAAGTATTTTCCTACACTTGTTTTCAAATTCATCCAGTTTATTTTGTACTTCTTTAGTTGTTTTTCAGCTCTTGCATCTATAATTAGGGTGGATAACACATTTGATTTGAAAATTCTGAGCATTGTTCTCATGCTTAGTCATTTTGATTTCCATATTTTGTCAAGGTTTCTTAAAGTTGTTGCTGCTTTTGCTATTCTGATTCTAATTTCTTTCTTAGTCTCCTTCTTGATCCATGCAACTTCCAAAATATACAAAGTGATCTCCTCCACAGCTTTTCCTTCCAGGTATATTTTTTCTTCTGGGTGAATTTGGTTTTTCATTACTGTTGTCTTTTCTTGGTTAGTCTCTATAGCTCGTTTCAAATCACTTGCCCAACTTCAAAACGCTATTGTTCAGTAACCGTTTGTTAAAAACTGTTGAAATTTTCCAAATGTTATTAGAATGCAAAAGACCCTTTATGTATAAAGACCTAAATGTATATTTAACAAATATCTTGCAGCTGCAGTTTTCTTAAAGCAGCGAATTTCTTTGATGTTTGTCAAAATTGTAAATTGTGAATCCCTAAATAATAGAAATTACCGTAGTTGCTGGTCTATGATTAATTTTCACTAGGTAAAGGCGTGGCTGTAATGGGGAAATAACCTAATAAGACAAAACACCAGGAGAATCTTCTCAGTTCGAGGATGGACGATAATATCAAGGTATACCTGTATGTCCAATTTTCATAGTTGTGTGGTCCTGAAAAGGACCATTTGTTGAACTAATTTAAGGTAATATAGGGGCCAACATTGTGGGGGCTATATACTTTCATTCTGAATCAGACGAGTCTAAAAGATTAATAACTGTTTGGGGTTGAACATTCCACAAACCATCATTTTTCCAATATTCCTCTTCCTGTTTTAAGACGTGGTCTTCACATTCAGCCCAATAATCTTTGTCTATATTTAATAAAGCGAGATTAGCAAGAGTCTTTACATCGCATATTTTGAATGTTGTATTTTCATCTGCCACTTGTCCTTTTAATTTTGCCCAGATTAGTTCTATTGGATTTAAATGAGCATGGTAAGGTGGCAGCCTCAAACTTATATGACCGTGCTCTTGGATAATCTTATCTATTTGAAAAATCGTTGTCCTTTGTTTTTGCTTTACTAGAGATAGTAATTCAGGTTTTAAGTACATGTTATTAAATTGTATGTGCTCCTTTGTGAGCCATATCTTAATAGCATCTTTTGTACTGGATGACGTCGGGACTTTATCTTCAAGTGCAACAATGTTGTGGTATGCTGCATTGTCCATTATTAGGCAAGATGGTCGATCTAGTGATGGGAGAACAGAATTTTCAATCCAATGTCTAAATATGTGACCATTCATCTCAGAGTGATAATCCCGATTGTCTATGGATTTTGAAAGAAAAATTAGCTCTGCATTCTGTATTAGTCCATGTTGTCGACTACCTGCATGAGCAATTATCAAGCGCTGTCCTTTGCTGCTAGGTATTAATCTCTTAATCTTTCCATCTGATGACTGCCATTCCCTTTGGTTAGTGTGGTGAGCATTGATCCATGTTTCATCCAAGTACACAATATCATAACCTTGCTTGCGCACCTCTTTTACTTCACTTAAGTACTTGCTTCTCATGACTACTATATGTGGCTTCTCACAGATGATGTTTTGTCCATTGGAATACTTTCTGAATGTAAAGCCTGCAGCTCTCACATTCCTCCATAATGTAGACTTTGATATTTCAATACTGTTGTTCTTTTTCAGCGAAACTTTTAATTTTCTTATTGTAACAGTTTCATTTATACCCAACATTTTGCGAATTTCACGTCTACACCTCTGAATGAACGGAAATGGAACACACAATTTCTCAAGTGTCTAATTGTGTCAAAAAAACCACGGCGAAAGCGTGCAAACACGTCAATTTTACAGTGTATGGCTTTTTTACTCGCTATTTTAACTTAAAATACTGTAAACATTAAGTTTTGACTACATCAATGGGTCGTTATAAATTTATATAAATCAAATAAGCAACAATAATAACCAAATGTTTTTTTTTAATGAAATTAATTCCCTGTTGGGTTCTAATCATTATAACTTTACATGCAAATTTTGAACAACTTACAACAAGCGGTTAAAAAAGCTATCGATTTTAAAAGTTGGGCACGAGTTATGAAACAAGCTATAGTTATATTTTTCTTGTAATTGAAGACAGGGCATTTGTTTTTTCTTTCATCATGTTCATGTTACTATTGAGAAGAACTGTGTCATCTGCAAAATCAAGATACTAAAATTGAGATCCAAGTATCCATTCAATGCTTTTGTTACATGTACATTCCTTCTCATTCTATCTATCTATTCACCTTTCGAGCCATAGCCGGCCCATAGGGCATAGACCAAGATACTCCCTCTCTTATCTTAATTTTTTGTTCTAGGAGTTTTCAATTTTTTAAAAGATATTTTATCAAATCTCGCCATTTGTCTCTGTTCTGTGCAGGCAGCTCTATCTCATTGAGGGAGCCGATTCCTGCTGCTCTTGCCTTTCTGATCAATGTTCTTCTCAGTATCTCTCTGGGTCGGCCTCTTACATGACTAAAATATTATTGTTTCCTACAGATGTTAGAAATTAGTTTTCTTTTTTTGCTTTGGCCTCTTTTAGAACATCTTCATTACTCTTCTTTGGTTGGCCATTGTTGTCTCATCATTTTAGTGTAAAACAACATTCCTATAGCCTCCAATGATTTTCTTATTCGTTTTCAAGATTCACATCCATACATCACAACTGATGCCACATAACAATGAGTGGGGATTTTTTTTTTCTTATTTCAATTTATAAAAATGGATTGCATAATACCTTTCTCATTCTTTGGAATTATGCCATTGACTAAGCTATTCTACACCTCACTTTTGTTGTACATCTTCCACATCTAACATAATTCCCAGGTATTTAAATTCATTGACCTGTTTAACACTGTCCCATATACTTCAACTGAAATCCTTTAACAATCATAATTAATAAAAAAAATAAAAAATACAAATAATTAATAAATTTAGGTAACCAATCAAGACTTAGGGGTGATGATGCATAACACAATTGCTTGTTTGAATCTCAAATGACATTTGAGCTTGAATCCAAGAATGATTAAATCCAATCCATGAATGAATCTTCAATGAATCCTTGCTCATTTTTATCAGTGAACCAGAACTAATCAAGAACTTACTTCATCTCTTCATGATGGTACTGAATACAGACAATTAACTTTTTCCACACATTCAGATTGGCAAGGGTCACAAACAAATAAAAACATTAGGTCACTATACAACACACTCCTTACTGTAACATCTCTCATGTCTTACCTCTGTTTGATTCTTCTCCAATAATTCATCCATGTATGTCACCAAAAGCTTACACAGATCACATTCCACATCATTTAGTTTGCTCAATGTTTTAGGTTGAACTTGTGAGACAGCTAAAAAATAATTATTATATTCAAATGAAGAGAATATAATTGGGTGGAAATGTTAAAATTGGTTAATTGTGAATTAAACTATGTTAAAAAAAAAAAACCTTCACAATTTATTGTTCTTGTAGCTTCTTGATTAGCCATATTCACAGTGAATCTCATAAATATATACAGCTGCTCAATTATTGATTTCTGGCTATTGTTTTTTTTTTATTTCTTTCTTTTTCATTTCTTTATCTGCACCAGTTACAAAACATAAGAAAGAATCAAATCAATCAGAAAACCCCGAACCCAAAATGAAGATGTCAATCATAATGTGAACAGGTAGAAATTAATTAAAATTATAAGCTTCTGGAAAAGGAATAATCGACTCCACAGTCAAATGCAAGCCACATGCATATAAATTCAATTCAAGACTGGAAGCTCAACCACATGTACATACAGACAGAAGCCTAAGGCTACTTATTACATACTTCAAGACTGTACTGAATATAGACTTGTGTTCTTCTTGGGACTTACACTGCTAATTCTGTATTTTTATCTCCTACTTTTTTTAAAAACTCACTTCCTTTGATAGGTCACTTAGCCTCATTTGGTCTTCCTGTTTCTCTCTTGTCATTTTGTGTCTACCTGTATGTGAAGAGTAATTCTTCCTTCCATTCATTCTGAATACAAGCCGAACATAAGTATCTATCTATCGAACCTTCAAGCCATGGCTGTGCTATAGATATTGACCCAGATACTTTTTCTCTTTTTCTAAATTTTCTTTCTAGCAGTCTCAATCATTGCAAAGATCTTTTATCAAATCTCGCCATTTGTCTCTGTTCTGTGCAAACATCTCGATCTCATTGAGGGAGCCGATTCCTGTTGCCTTTACCTCTCTGATCAATGTTCTTCTCAGTGTTTCTCTGGGTCGGCTTTTTTTTCTCTTACCTGTTGTTTCCCACTTGAGTGCTTGCTTTGTTATTATCTATTCTCAGCACATTAGTTCATTATCATTTTCTGTTTACTGATGATATTAGTGGTTGATTGGCAATTTCTCTAATTTCCTCTTTTGTTTTGAATTAGTTCCACACTATACCAAGTATTTTCCTTAGACATTTATTTTCAAATGCATTCAACTTGTTTCAAAGTCTTTTGTTGTTTTCCAGCTCTCGCATGCTTACATACATAGTAGATAGTATGTTTGATTTGAATAGTCTTAAGTTTTTGTTTTTTTTTGCTGATGAGTTTTGATTTTCACAACTTTTCAAGGTTTCTTAAAGACACTGCTGCTTTAGCTATTCTGAATCAAATTCCTTAACTTGTATACCCTTCCAGATCAATGTAACTTCCAAGATAGATAAAGTGATCGATTTCTTTCACTGTTATGTTTATCAAGTACACCTTTCAATTCTTGGAATTAATCTTTTCATGATTTTAGCCTTTTCATGATTGATCTCATAAGTATCTATCTATCTATCTATTGACCTTTCGAGCCGGAGCCGGCCCATAGCGCATAGACCCAGATACTCTCTCTCCTATTTAAATTTTATTCTAGCAGTTTTCAATCCTTCTAAAGATATTTCATAAAATCTCGCCATTTGTCTCTGTTCTGTGCAAGCAACTCTATCTCATTGACAGAGCTGATTCTTGATGCTCTTGCCTCTCTCATCAATGTTGTTCTCAATGTCTCTCTAGGTCAGCCTCTTTTCCTCTTACCTGTTGTTTCCCACATGAGGGCTTGCTTTGTTACTCGGTTATTATCTCTCCTCATCACATGTCCAACATATGACCATCATTTTTTCTTTATTACTGAAGTTATTAGTGGCTGATTGGCGATTGATTTCTCTTATTTCTTTATTTGTTTTGAATTCATTCTATGCTATACCAAGTATTTTTCTTAGACATTTATTTTCGAATGTGTTCAGCTTTGTTTCTATGTCTCTTGTTGTTTTCCAGCTCTCACATGCATATGTAAGGGTAGATAGTACGTTTGATTTGAATAGTCTACATTTCATTAACAAAAGTATTTTTTACTATGGCGGTTTGTTAAATTTTGGATCAACGGTTCTATAACAAGCAGGAGAAAAACACTCATAAGTATATCATCTTTTAATTATGAAAGTGTGCATATATTTTTAGTTAGTCTCTATCTTTCCAGTAAATATTCTATAACTGTACCTGATGTATGCACCATCTGGACAGAGACAAATGTGTGTGTTAAGCAGGACTTTTTTTCAGCCAGAATGATGAGGAATGAGATCCAGTAAACTTTAGGACTTCAACAGTCCTGACATGCATATTTTGTAAGTAATTGAAAACTAAAATTCCCCACCAGCGTACACTCCCATGTTATGGTCGCTGACAACACAAATGTTAGTGTACCAGAGCTTCAGAGGCTAGCCTATCACAGTTTTACATTTGGGTGGGTGGGATAATATCCATACAGAGTTTTTGTTAGGGAAAAAAAAAGCACCTCAAAGTATAAACACAAAAGTAATAGTTGTAAACACTACAAAACAGCAATAGAACATCAAAGGGAGAATAACCATCCACAGCTTGTTAGAAGAAGAGCAATACAAGTACACAAGTGAGACTTGGCTCCTAACATTACTGACCTTGCTTTTTTTCTCCGCACAATTTAAGAGTCTTACAAACAAGATCTGGCTGAGCTTCTTTCACAAGTAACTGAATTATTATAGGTCCATACTCCTGGACAAGAGTTAAACATGGTTGTCTATAACTTTCTGGTAAGAGGGTACATGCTTCATTCAGTAAATCCAGAATCTCTGTCTGAGGACAAACAAAACACAAGACATGCTCAGCATCCTACAAAACAAATCTGTAATTTGAAAATTATTGGCAAAGATAACCTGCTAAATTATACAATGTTATCTGCTCACAACTTGATTAGCTCTTAGTTAAAATGACGATACTAAAAAAAAGAAGAAAAAGAGTGGTGTGGTGACAGCTTTACGTGGTAATGGACGAAACAAAAGTCGACGTTTCGGCCAAGTAGGCCTTCATCTGGACGAACAACAAACACAAAAATTATATATAACGATATATTAACAAATATAACTACATGGCGATAATATTCTAGATACTAAAGAGAGGAAAAATAAAAAATAAAAAATAAAAAATGGTCACTTCCCTGTGTTCCTGAGCTGGGTCAGTCTCGAAATGGACTGAATCGATGCGACAGGGCCGATTATAAATCACTCTGACCAGGAAGTCAGGTGAGAAGACGGAAAGGAAGGGTTCTAAAAATATGAGGAGGTGGGTACAGGATATGTGTAAACTATGTATATCTAACTCTGTGTGTGCACCCCGAACCGATGTGTAAACATAAGTATGTGTATGTAACAATGCATGCGTACAAGCATAGAACGGCACATATATTGCCACAAGGCCCACAAAAAAAAAACCCAAAGGAGCCCAAATGTGCCAATACATGCGCAGACAAATGTATCCAAATATACAGGTAAGTAGCGCATGGAGGTATGAAATATGTAGTGGGTGTCCTATGAGTAGTTAAAATGATCAAGTTTAGTCATCATCATCATCGTGTGCCTTCTCCGCAACGAAGGTTGGCTTCCATGGATCGCCATTCCACTCTGTTTCTTGCTTTGATGGTGCAGGCTGTCATAGATTGACTTGTCCATCTTTTGATGTTACTCGTCCATGTTAGTCTTGGTCTGCCTCTGCCTCTTTTACTTTGTATTTTTCCTTCCAATATTACTTTTATTAGGCTGTTGTGTCTTTTAACATGCCCCAAAAATTTCATATGTCTTGTCTTAATTGTATTTAGTAGTTCTCTTTTTATTTTCAGTTGCTTTAAAACTTTATCATTTGTTATCTTTTGTTTCCATCCAATTCTACCTATTCTTCTATAAATCCACATTTCAAAGGCTTCAATTTTCTGTTCTGTTTTCTTGTCTAATGTCCATGTTTCTGCACCATACAGGAATATTGAGAAGATGTAACATTTTGCCATTCTTAGTTTCAGCCCTGCTGATATTTGTTTTGTTGTTAGTATATTTTTCATGGCATTAAAATTACTTTTTGCCATACCTATTCTTTTATTTATTTCAGTTTTGCATTTTCCATCATTGGTTATAGTATGTCCCAGGTAGTTGTAACTTTGGACTGTCTCCAGATGTATTCCCTCAACTGTGATATTTAATTGTAGGTCTTGAGAATTTTCTTTGTTTATGATCATAGTTTTAGTCTTTTTGATATTCATTTCTAGTCCATATTTTTTGCTTGTTATGTTTATCACATTAAGCAATTGTTGTAGAAGTTTAGTAGATGCTCCAAACTATTTTGTTCTGAAAGCCTTTAAGCATAATAAAGTAACATGCCTCCTGGCGTAAGTGATCATGTCTCTCCACAACTTTCTATCTCTATATTTTGTCCTTTCAAGACAAAGATAACACTTTGGGCAGAAACTCTAGACTTCTGCATCTGATGATCTTTGTTATCAAATGTCAGACCTTGCACAAATCTATGTTCTGTGCAAGTAACTCAAACTCTCTCTATCTCTACAGCTGAATCAATTCTGTTGTTAATTTAACATCAATCCATTCCCTTGAACTGTCTTGAATTGTTTCTCGGTTTCCTTCTAACAGAATATTCTTCCAAAAAGTTTTCCAATTTTCACAATATATTCTAATTGTTCCCTACCCATTCTATCTATCCATTGCCCTTTTGAGCCAAAGACGGCACATAGTGCAGAAATTCTAGACTCTTTGGTGTTCGATGATTGAGCATCAAATCTTGCACATGGTCCACATTGTATGTCACCACACAACTCTGTTCTAGGAGAGTTGCTCAATCTCAATGAGGGAACTGATGCCTGCTGTTGTTGCCTCTGACCTCAGTGTTCTTTCAGTGTATCTCTAGTTTGGGCTTTTTTCTTTTACGCTCTCCCTCTGGTTTCCATATGAGGACCTGCTTAGAAATTCTCTTGTTGTCTCTTCTCATCACATGCTCAAATTATGACCACCTCCTTCTCTGGATTACAATTGATATTTTAGCATGCTTTGTCATTTCTCTTATTTCTGCACTAGTAAATACATTCCATGATATACCAAGTATTTTCCTGAGGCACTTGTTTTCAAATTCATCCAGTTTATTTTGGATTTCTTTAGTTGTTTTCTAGCTCTCGCATCTATAATTAATGTGGATAACACATTAGATTTGAAAATCCTGAGCTTTGTTTTCGTGCTTACTTGTTTTGAATTTCATATTTTATCAAAGTTTCTGAAAGTCATTGCTGCCTTTGCTATTCTGATTCTAATTTCTTTCTTTGTCTCCTTCTTGATCTATGCAGCTTCCAAGATATACAAAATGATCAACTTCTCCACTGCTTTTCCTTCCAGGTATATTTTTTCTTCCAGGTGAATTTTTTTTCATTATTTTTGTCTTTTCTTGGTTGATCTCTAGTCCTATTTTTCCAGTCATTGATGACAGGGCATCAAATCAAGGTACTAAAATTGAGATTCAATGCTGTACATCCCTTATCATTATTGCTAAAACAATACTTGTTTCCTACAGATGTTAGAAATTTATTCTCTTTTTTGCTTTGGCCATTTTTTAGAACATCTTCATTACTCTTTTTAGTTGTCCATGGTGTTCTCAGCATTTTACTGCAAAACCACATTTCTATGACCTCCAAATATTTTCCAACCTACTGACAAGACTCGCATCCATACATCACAACTGACTCCACATAACAAAGAGTGAGGTGTTTTTTTTTCTTACTTCCATTTACAAAAATGGATTGCATAATACCTTTCTCATTCATTGGAATGCTGCCTTTAATTGAGCTATTCTGCACCTCACTTCTGTTATACATCTACCATAGGAAGCTAACATAGTTCCCAGGTATTTAAATTCATTGACCTGTTTAACACTGACACATATACTTCAATTGAAATCATTTACCAATTATAATAAAAAAAAAAATACAGATAATAAATAAATTTAGGTAACCAATCAAGACTTAGGGTTGAAGATGCATAATAAAATTATATGCTTGAATTTCAAATGGCATTTTAGCTTTAATCCAAGAATAATTAAATCCAGTCCATGAATGAATCTTCAATGAATCCACTACACCTTGCTCATTTTTAAATGTAATATTTTAACGAAATTCTTCCAAAATTTGTGAAACCACACATAACCAATACGAATACATAAAGAAACAACAGATAAATTGGTTCGGCCACATAAGACAAAAAGAACTAACAATGACTCAAAGAGCCATAAACAAACGCTACGAAAACGCCAGATTAAGAGGAAGACCGAGAAAGAGATGGATAAAGGGAATACTAGAGTCACTAGGAGGAATAACATCAGAAGAGGCCAACAGAAGAGCAAAGAATCACAGATTGTTTCTCCCCTCGACACCAACGGCAGCAGAGGAAGGATAGAAGAAGAAGACACATAACCAGTAAAGTTTCTAGCTAGTGAATTTCTATATCAATGATATTTGAGTAGACTATTGATTATTTGAAGAAACATTTAAAAGACTCAAATCTGACGTTTGCTACTATGAAATATTCTATTTTTAACCACAGATATTAAAAATTTAAGTAATAATTTCATTTAATTATCATAAATGTAGGAGAGCCAGTACAGAAAATGAGTTGAGTGTGGTCAGCAACCCATAGCTGACTGCATACGCCAACAGTGGCAAACAACAGAGATGATCAAGACCCTACCTCAACACATGATGTTGGATATAGCCATTATTGAGTTATTTGCGGGTCATCATCATTGCACTCCGAACATGTCCAAGGTGCTCAGATCCCCTCCTCAGCAATTCCCTCAGTGTCCAGCGACTGACGACCCCAGTTCTATGTTGGTTGATAAGTCTTCTTACACGGCCACCAAGTTTCTCATTTCTGGCTGTGCCCATCTTAACTCCCATCTCTTTCATCCGAAGAAGTGACGTGGATCTGTGTTTGTCAAAGTCCTGTGCTCTT
This sequence comes from Megaustenia siamemsis, assembly GCA_032433765.1. Classification (NCBI taxonomy): domain Eukaryota; kingdom Metazoa; phylum Mollusca; class Gastropoda; order Stylommatophora; family Ariophantidae; genus Megaustenia; species Megaustenia siamemsis. The sequence goes on along the minus strand of JAVIAB010000117.1, from coordinate 27,947,026 downwards.
CCCACATCTCGGAGGGCATTGATGATGTCCACCGATCCATTGGTTGTCCGTCCTCAACGACAGCGCAGCTAGCCAATCTGGCCGCTCTTTCATTTCCCCGTACTCCCGCATGTCCAGGGACATAGACAAAGGTGACCATCTAAACAATCTAACAAAACTATATGATTAGCGTAAATTCTGTACATATCCAATATTAGGAAGAAACAATCATCATTTTTTGGCCATGTAATGAGAAGGGAACAGCTGGAATATATTGTAACAACTGGGAAAATTGAGGGACGAAGAGATAGAGGAAAGCAAAGAGAAAAGATACCAGACAGCTTAAGAGAATGGCTTGGCAGAAGGTCAAAAGCAGAAATGATAAAATCGAGGTATTGGCTGGTCTCAAGGCAAGATGCCGGCCTTGAGACAGAGAGGTAGTGAGTTCAAATCCTGGCTGAATCAGTTGGGATTTTTATTTATAATTTATCTCTGCAGTAACCACCCCTGGGTCTCAGCAGGGAGACCCGGCTTGAAACGTCAATTACTCATCGATGAAAAAAATATGAGTACCTCCGAAGAAGGAGCAATATAGCTGCCTGTATGGCGAGGAACCCCTGTGCACACGGCTGCCAGGAAAAAATGGATTATCACGCAAAATGCAGTTCCTAGTCTCTAGGGACTTCATCAGAGGTGAAAGCTGGCAAACGCACAAAAAAAAAAATAAAATAATTCTGTTGAGATCGAAAGTTGTGGAGAGACATCATCACCAACGCTAGCGGGCAAAGTACTTGATGATGATGATGATGAAATTCTGTATATTTGTCTAGGCTACCACTAGTGTTACTTGACAATCTCCACATTAATTCATTTACCTAATATGAAATCACACACACTATAATATAACTTCTGTGCATAACTTGTATCAACAATTACTTCTATGAAATCTGTATATTTCTGGCCTTGATTTTCAATAAAAGTACTAATATTTTCATTCTTTTAGAGACCGGAAATATAAACATCTATCTATAGCTTATTATTTTCTCTTGAAACAAATATTTCTGAATAATCCCAATATTAATACATCTCTGTGAATCTGTCCTCTCTGAAAGTATTCTAAGTCTTGAAAGCCAGGAGACAGTACTAAATCTGATAAAATCAACCACATGGTTAATACTACTACATGAAGACAAAAGGTAACAGGATACTTGAAAATTCTTTACTAGGACTTTGTCTTTTCTTGGTTGTCCTAGTACTATGTTTACCATTTAATGTTCCTTTAAGGATTCATGATGAAGAGGTCTATTCATTCTTTTAATAGTCATTTAGAAAACATTAAAAAGGGGAAAAAAAATCATAAAAATACCACACAAGAACCATACACACATTATAGTTCTAAGTAAGGAGATGACAATACAACTAAAATATCATTGATAGGCAGTTATGATGCCATAAATAAGTTTAAAGTGATCATGGGATTCTGTTGGCATCAGTGAACCAGAACTAATCAAGAACTTACTTCATCTATTCATGATGGTCCTGAATACAGACAATTAACTTTTTCTACGCATTCAGATTGGCAAGGGTCACAAACAAATAAAAACATTAGGTCACTATACAACACTCTTTACTGTAACATCTCTCATGTCTTACCTCCGTTTTATTCTGCTCCAAAAATTCATCCACGTATGTCACCACATACTTACATAGGTCACATTCCACATCATTTAGTTTGCTCAATGTTTTAGGTTGAACTTGTGAGACAGCTAAAAGTAATTATTATATTCAATAAAGAGAATATAATTGGGTGGAATTGTTATATTTGGCTAATTGAGAATTAAACTAAGTTTGCAGTAAAAAAAACTTCCTAATTTATTATTGACCTTTTTGCTTCTTGATAAGCCATATTTACAGTGAAGCTCATTATAAATATATCTATCTATTTATTGACCTTTCGTGCTGTAGCCAGATCATAGGGCACAGACCCAGATATTCTTTCTTTTATCAAAATTTTATTGCAGCAGTTTTCAATCCTTGTAAAGATCTTTTATCAGATCTCGCCATTTGTCCCTGTTTTGTGCAAGCAACTATCTCATTGAGGGAACCGATTCCTGCAGCTCTTGCCTCTCTGATCAATGTTGTTCTCAGTGTCTCTCTGGGTCGGCCTCTTTTCCTCTTACCTGTTGTTTTCTACATGAGGGCTTGCTTTGTTATTCGGTTATTATTTCTTCTCAACTTATGTCCAACATATGACCATCGTCTTTTCTTGATTACTGAAGATATTAGTGGTTGATTGGCAATTTCTCTAATTTTTTATTTCTGGTTATTGTTTTTTTTCCCTTACCAGTTACGTAACATTATTACTGCCCAGATGTATGTAAAATTGTATGTCTACTAGAGGTATTTCTCCTAATATAATTTGGTTATTGCCAACTGCATTAATTCTTTTAATGTTGGTCTTATCTCTATTAATTTTCAGTCCCAGCTGTTGTGATCTCTCATCAAGTATGCTCATTTTATCCTGCATCTGTTGATGTCTGTGTGATGGAGAGCTATGTCATCAGCAAAGTCTAAATCATCAAGTTGTTTGGTCAGTGACCACTGGATTCCATTTCTGTTGTTTTGAGTTATTTTCATAATCAAATCTATGGCCAGTGTAAAGAGAAATGGAGACAGAAGGCATCCCTGCCTTACTACTGTTCTTATTTCAAATGCTTCTGCAAGCTGCCCTTCATACATTGTTTTTATCAGGTTAATAAACTTTAGGGGATTCCGTAATGACTCAGCAACTTCCAAATCATTCCTCTGTCTAAACTATCAAATGCCTTTTCGTAATCTATGAATCCAATATAAAGTGGGGATTGTAGTTCTAAACTTTGTTCAACTATTATACGTAGAGTAGTTATTTAATCAGTACATGATCTGCTCTTCCTAAAACCTGCTTGTTCATCTCTCAAATGTTTCTATATGGCCTCTTTTAGTCTCTCCATAATGATTTCTGCTTAATATTTTTCCTACAAGAGGGAGGAACAGAAAATGATAAAAAAATAAGGATATCAAAAGCAAGAGGAGCTTTTGTTGCACTGGGAAACATATAGAAATCCAAAGAAATTAGGTTAAATACAAAAATAAAAATTTTCAACTCCAACATTAAGTCAGTCCTATTATATGGCTGTGAAACATGGAGAACAACAAAATTGACAATCATGAAGATACAGACTTTCATTAATGGATGCTTACGCAGAATAAAACGATGGAAATGGCAGGACAAATTCACTAACATAGAATTATGGAAATGTACCAGTTAAATACCAGTGGATAAAGAGATACAGTGAAGACGATGGCGCTGGATAGGACACACACTGTGGAAGCCAATTGAGAGTATTACACAACAGGCCCTTTTTTGGAATCCCCAGGGGAAAAGACAAAGAGGAAGACCAAGAAATTCTTGGAGAAGACAGACAGAAGCAGAGATGAAGATGATGGGGAAGACATGGAATGATCTTAAAAGAATGGCAAGAAACAGAACGACTTGGAAAGTGTTTGTTGAAGACCTATGCTCCACAGGGAGCTGAAAGGTAGAAGAAGAAGAAGTTACATAACATTAGAAGAAACAATAAAATTAATAAAAAAAAACCGTACCCCAAATCAAGATGCCCACCATAATATGAATAGATGGGAATGAATTATTAATATAAGCCTCTGAACAGGGCACAATTGACTCCATAGTCAAATTGCAAGCCACATGCATACAAAATTAAAGACTGGAAACTCAGCCTTATGTATATGTGAACTGAAACCCAAGGCTACAGAATACATACTTCAAGACTGTACTGAATATAGACCTGTGTTCTCCCTCTTGGGTCCTACACTGCTAATTCTTTAGTTTTATCTAAGTTCTTTTTTAACCCACTAGGAACTTGCTTCCTTTGATAGGTCCCTTAGCCTCATTTGGTCTCCCTGTTTCTCACTTGCCATTTTGTGTCTTCCTGTATGTGACGAGTAATTCTACCTCCATTCATTCTGAGTACAAGCCCAACGTCTGGGTCTGTCTATCTAGTGACCTTTTGAGCCGTAGCCAGCCCATAGGGCATAGACCCAGATATTCCTCTTATCTAAATTTTAATTCTAGCAGTTTTCAATCCTTCTAAAAATATTTTATCAAATATTGCCATTTGTCCCTGTTCTGTGCAAGCAACTCTATCTCATTGAGGGAGCCGATTCCTGCGGCTCTTGCCTCTCCGATCAATGTTTTTTCAGTGTATCTCTGGGTCAACCTCTTTCACTCTTACCTGTCGTTTCCCACATGAGGGCTTGCTTTGTTATTCGGTTATTATCTCTCCTCATCAAATATCCAACATACGACCATCGTCTTTTCTTGATTACTGAAAATCTAACGCAAGTACATAGTCTTTTAATTATGAAAGTGTGCATATATTTTTAGTTAGTCTCTAAGTTTCCATTAAATATTCTTTAACTGTATCTAGTGTATGTACCATCTGTTTATCAACAGAAAAGTAAAAAGTGTAAACACTGGAAAACAACAATAGAACATCAAAGGGAGAATAATAATAATAACCATCCATAGCATATTAGAAGAGGACTAACACAAGTGAGACTTGGGTCCTAACATTACTGACCTTGCTTTTTTTCTCCGCACAATTTAAGAGTCTCACAAACAAGATCTGGCTGAGCTTCTTTCACAAGTAACTGAATTATTATAGGTCCATACTCCTGGACAAGAGTTAAACATGTCTGTCTATAACTTTCTGGTAACTTGGTACATGTAGCGTTCAGGAATGACAGAATCTCTGTCTGAGGACAAACAAAACACAAGACATGCTCAGTATCCTACAAAACAAATCTGTAACATGAAAATTATTGGCAAAGATAACCTGCTAAATTATACAATGTTATCTTCTCACAACTTGATCAGCTCTTAGTTAAAATGATCAAGTTTAGTGATGTAGTAATGAAAAGAGAAAATTAAAAGTTGAAGTTGTAGGCCAAGATTACCTGACCAGACAAAGTGAGTCAGCCAGGTGTCCCCCAAGAAAGATGAGGGCAAGAAAAATATTAGACACATAGGCTAATAGTGATAATAATAATGGTGTAAAGGAGTGGTCAGTAAAAAAAAAACACCTAGAGACCATTAGACAAGTAGATAGGCAGAGAGCAATTAGAAAGGCAGCTATTACTAGTACAGATAGATAAAACATAGAACAAGACCAATACCAATATTAGATGAAAGTTAATTAGCAGATATAGTTAGTCCACAACAGGACTGGTGTGTAGATTGCCTAGAAAGTATAAACTGTGATGTATTTAATAATTCTAGGAGTATTTGAGTCAAGTGATTATTCAGACCACCTGGTAGTATTATTGTAATATTAATGACTTTAACTTACAAGTGATATATCATCCATTCAATTTATTATGTATTAATATATCTTGTGACTACAGAATTGTTAAAAATAGTACATAAATAAATATGCTTTCGTGCTATTGAACACCTCAGATGTCTTGACTGTCATTGTTAAGTACAGATGTTACTTGAATGTGTTGTATGCTTCACTGCACTGTGCATTATACCGATTTTGGCCGTGTACGTTTCACCGCATAGTACGCCACTCTCAATTTGATTAATGTGAACTGCCATCAAACCATACTCTTTTTACATGTCTTGTACCATCTTGGTATTAGTGAAATACAATACCTTGTTTAATTATCTAAAAATTCATTTATAATATGTTCTATGTTAGATAAGAGCAAATTGATTAGAAAGAAATAAAAACGGTGCAGGAAAACACAAATGAACTATCATCAATAGCCAGCAAAATTGGGCTTGAGATCGATCATGAAAAGACTAAGGTCATCACAAGCTTAATTCCATCAGACAACAAAATATACATGGAAAACAAACCAGTGGAAGAGATCAATCACTTTATCTATCTTGGAAGTAACAATGATTGAGAAGGGGATACAAGTAAAGAAATTAAATCAGAATAGATAAAGCAGCAATGTCTTTCAGAAGCCTTGAAAAGTTGTGGAAATCAAAACTCATCAGCACAAACACAAAACTTAGACTATTCAAATCAAATGTACTATCAGCCCTTATGTATGCGTGTGAAAGCTGGAAAACAACAAGAGACAGAAACAAAGTTGAACGCATTCAAAAATAAATGTCTAAGGAAAATACTTGGTATAGCGTGGAACGAATTCAAAACAAACAAGGAAATTAGAGAAATCACCAATCGACCACTAATATCTTCAGTAATCAAGAAAAGACGATGGTCATATGTTGGACTTGTGATGAGAAGAGATAATAACCGAATAGCAAAGCAAGCCATCATGTCGGAAGCAACAGGTAAGAGGAAAAGAGGCCGACCCAGAGAGACACTTGGAATAACATTGATCAGAGAGGCAAGAGCAGCAGGAATCAGCTTCCTCAATGAGATAGAGATGCTTGCACAGAACAGAGACAAATGGCGAAATTTGATAGAAGATCTTTACAAGGAATGAAAACTACTAGAATAAAAACTTAGATAAGAGGAGTATCTGGGTCTATGCCCCATGTGCCGGCTACGGCTTGAAAGGTCAATAGATAGATGTTTGATAAACAAATATGTAGATTGATTCTTAAAACCATGAAAAATTGTCTTTGAAATCTCTTCAGTTGCATTGATAAAAAAAAAAGAGAGAAAAAAGAAAGATAAATGGCCTATAGGAAGTACGTGAATGAAAGTAAGAGAGACATTATATTTAAAAGTTAATATATATAGATATCCAGTCTTCTTTACAATGACATAACCAGGTCATCTTACAATATGCATCAAATAAGTTAAGTATCAAATTTAACAATTTACAGTAGATGCTCCAAACCATTTTGTGCTGAAAGTCTTTAAGCATCATGAAGTACCATACCTGCTGACTTAAGTGATCATGTCTCTTCACAACTTTCAATCTCTATCTATTGTCCTTTTGAGAGAAAGATGGCACTTTGGCCAGATTTTCTAGACTCTCTGTGTTCAATGATCTTTGTTATCAAATGTCAGACCTTGCACAGGACCAACATTGTATCTCACCACAAGTGCCTGTTCCGTTCAAATCCTATCTCTATAGCTGAATCAATTCTGTTAATTTAATATCAAACCATTCCCTTGAACTGTCTTGGATTGTTTCTCTGTTTTTCTCTATCTGAATCTTCTTCCAACAAGTTTTCCAGTTTTCACAATATATTTTAATTGTTCCCTTCTCAGTCTATCTATCCATTTTCCCTTTGTGCCAAAGATGGCACTTAGAGAAAATCTAGACTCTGTATCTGATGATTAAGTATCAGACCTTGTATATGCAACCCATATTGTATCTCATGACACAACTCCATTCAAGTTGCCTAATCTTGATGTGGAGTTGATGCCTGCTGTTGTTGCCTCTCACCTCAGTGTTCTTTCACTGTTTCTCTAGGTTGATCTTTTTTCTTTTACCCTCTAGTTCCCATATGAGGGCCTGCTTTGAAAATCTCTTTTGTCCCTAATCATCACAAAACCAACAGTTGATACTTAGTACATTCAGAAAGTAATACTGCACCTGAGAAAACCAATGTGGTGCATTATTTTTTTAACACCCCTTGTATTGTAGGATGCTATGTCATTTCTCTTATTTCTGCACTGGTCTATATACGTTCCATGATATACCAAGTATTTTCCTGAGGCACTTGTTTTTAAAAGTAAAAAAAAGTAAAGTACCCCCGTCACGCCAAGTGGCGTATAGGGAAATATGGTGTTAGTGACCCTATATTTTACAGACCTTCAGCACATGATTTTTGGGATAATGTGGTCAGTATTACGCCCGTGCTGCTTTACTTTCCCAGAAAAAAATCCGGTACCCATTTAAGGCTGGGTGAACCCGGAAGCCGTCGGTTGGGATCGAACCCTACCCCTTGTCCGTGGTAGTCCAGTTCACTAACCACTGAGCTATCGCGGCTCCCGTTTTTAAAAGTATTCAACTTCAACTCTACAAGATGCTTCTGAACAGACTGATTATAAACTTTTTCTATACATTCAGATTGGCAAGGGTTACAAACAAATAAAAACATTAGATCACTATACAACACTCTTTACTGTAACATCTCTCATGTCTTACCTCTGTTTTATTCTGCTCCAATAATTCATCCACATATGTCACCACATACTTACACAGGTCACATTCCACATCATTTAGTTTGCTCAATGTTTTAGGTTGAACTTGTGAGACAGCTACAAATAATTATTATATTCAATAAAGAGAATATAATTGGGTGGAAATGTTAAGTTTGGTTAATTGTGAATTAAACTATGTTTATGAACAAAATAAAACATCGTAATTTATTGTTCTCCTTTTAGCTTCTTGATAAGCCACATTCACAGTGAAGTTCATACATCTGCTCAATTAACAATTTCTAGCTATTGTTTTTTCCTTCTTTCTTTTACATTTCTTTATCTGCACTAGTTACAAAACATCATAAGAAACATTCAAATCAATCAGAAAACCCCTGTACCCCAAATCATGATGCCCACCATAATATGCAAGTCACATACATATAAAATTCAAGGCTGGTAACTCAACCACATATACATGTGGACAGGCACCCAAGGCTACTGAATACATACTTCAAGACTGTACTAATTATAGCACACTGAGGGAAAACCCATTGGCCCATAGGGCCTTGTTTCCAACAACTCTTAGTTTTGCTTTTGTGCCTTTTAAGGCGGCGCACAGATGATAAAAAAAAACAATGACATCATTGTTATACCTCAGTAAAATATAGTTCCTACATTTAAAAAATAAAATAATCTACAAACACTTAAAAAAATTGTAATTATATTAATTTAACAATTTCATGTTATTCTTTTAAATATTCTCTTTTATAGCATATGAAACAAATAAATAAATAATAATTTATAATGTCATTAATTTTTGGCTGTAATTTTCACGCTTGCGCACAATTAAACCAACCTAGTGATCTAGTATTCTTACTATGTTATTGGAAAAAAGATTGCTTTAAAAAATAACTATGTATCACAGAGACACCATCTAAATGTTAATGAATTGTAAACCTACACAGTTATCACATATTTTATTTTTGAATCTCTGTACAATATGTTGTTTTCTGATTCTTCTTTTTAACTCCCTGTGGAGCATAGGTCTTCAACAAACACTTTCCAAACTATTCTGTTTCTTGCCATTCTTTTAAAATTATTCCATGTCTTCCCCATCTGTCATCTCCAAGAATATTTTGGTCTTTCTATTTGTCTTTTTCCTTGGGGATTCCAAAAAAGGGTCTGTCGTGTAATACTCTCAGCTATCCAGTGCCATTGTCTTTGTTGTATCTCTATCCACTGGTATTCAACAGGTACTTTTTCACAATTCTGTGTTAGTGATTTTGTTCTGTATCTTCATAACCTAATTTCTTTGGATTTTCATAGTGAAACGAATGTTCCTCTTGCTTACTGTATTGTAATTTTGGTATTGTTTTCTGTTCCTCCTCCTATATCTATATTACTGCCCAGATATAAGTAAGATTGTGCGTCTAGTAGAGGTATTTCTCCTATTGTTATTTAGTTATTTTCAACTGCATTAATTCATAATTTTTGTCTATCTCTATTTATTTTTGGTCCCAGCTCATTCATTGATCTTTCATCAAGTACGCTCATTTTATCTTGCATCTGTTAATGATTATGTGAAAGGAGAGCTATGTCATCAGCAAAGTCTAAATCATCAAGTTGCTTGGTCAGTGGCCACTGGATTCCATTTCTGTTGTTTTGAGTTATTTTCATAATCCAATCTGTGGTCAGTAGAAAGAGAAATGGAGATAGAAGGCATCCCTGCCTTACTCGTGTTCTTATTTAAAATGCTTATTGCAGCTATCCTTCATGCACCACACTACATTTCATTCTTGTATACATTGTTTTGATCAGGTTAATAAACTTTATGGGGATTCTGTAAACTCAGCAACTTCCAGAGCATTCCTCTGTCTAAGCTATGAAATGCCTTTTAGTAATCTATGAATGTGATATAGTGGGGAGTACCTCTAAGCTTTGTTCAACTATATGTAAGGTAGTTACTTGATCAGCGCAAGATCTGTTTACCTAAAACCTGCTTGTTCATCTCTCCAGAATGTTTCTGCTTAACATTTTTCCTGGCACTGATAGTAGCATAATTCCCCTATAATTTGTGCACTTCTGTAAACGTTCCTTTCTTTGGTAGTTTGATCATATAACTTTATTTTCAGTCTTTAGGTATTTCTTCGATCTCTCAAATTTTATCTAATAGATTATGTAACATCTTGGTAGAGATGTTGATATCTGTTTTGATGGCTTTTGAAAGAATTTCATCTGATCCTGTGGATTTACTATGTTTTAATAGCTTGATGGTTTTCATTATTTCTCCTTGCTTGGCTTTCCACAGTTAACATGTAACTCTTCCTCTGTTGGAACAGAGAAGATGAAAAAAACAGAGAGCATTGTCAGCGGTGGATCTTCATAGAACAATGAACGGTAAAAGAAATTATTAATCCAGATAGTTTTTATATCTAGATCATCATCATGCGCCATACCATTTGGCGTAGACGCTCATGTCCTTCCACAATCTTCTATCTACAGTGCATCGTATCAGTTTTGTTGTTGACTGTTTTCCATGCCATGACACCAAGCTATCCAGTATTTTCTCTCTTTGTCGACCATGATCTCTCTTTCCTTGTATTTTGCTGGTTGTAACCAAGTATTCCAACTTTCCTCTTCTCATGATGTGCCAGAAAAATGTTGATTGTTTCTTTCTGATGTTTTTAGTAGCTCCCTTTTTGTGTTGGCCTCTTTGAGAACTTCCTCATTGGTCTTTTTAGCTGTCCAGGGAACTTTCAACATTCTTCTGAGAAATCCCATTTCTGTGGCCTCTAATCTCTCTACTGTCCATGATTCGCTTCCATAGGTCAGAATTGGTTCTATATAGGACCAATGAGCTCTCTTTCTCACTTCTATTGACATAGATTTGTTGCATAAGATATTTTCATTTTCTGAAATGCTATTTTGGCTATTCTGCTTTTTATTTCTGTGGTGCATTTTACATCTGATATTATTATTGTGTCGATGTATTTGAAACATTGTCCTGTTTATTTTTATGCTGAATAATGGCGATGATTGTTTCTTCGATATGACCATTACTTCTGTTTTCTTACTATTCAGACTGAGACCTTTCTTGTTGCTTTCTTTTACTATTATGTCTATCATTTCTTGTACTTCATTCTCTGACACTGCTATTAAGACTGTCATCCGCATGTTGCAAATTATTTATATTGTGACCGTTGACTTCAATTCCTTTTTTGTCTACTATTGATCTCATAATATGTTCGCTGTAAAGTGAAAACAAATCTGGCGACAGAACACAGCCTTGTCTGACTCCTTGTTTTATAGATTGGAATTACCCTGTTTGGTTGCTAATTCGTATAGCTTCTGTCAGTACATGTTTTTTATGATTCGCAGATCCTTGCCATCAATGTTTAATTTCTCCAGCATATTGATTATTTCCACATGCTTTACTTTGTCAAATGCTTTTGAGTAGGCTATAAAGCCCATATATAGATCTTTTCGTACCTCTATAGATCTTTCTATCAATGTCCTTAAGATGTATATTGCATTATTGGTGCCCTTTCCTTCCACAAATCCACATTGTTCCTCACTTATTTCTGGTTTTATTTTGTTCCTTACATGTCTCATGATGATTCTTAGCAATATTTTCGTCATGTGGCTCATGAAACCAATAGTGCAAATGTCCTCACAATCAGTGGCGCCTTACTTCTTCGGTATGGCTACAGAAATAGATTTTAGTAAATCTTCGGGTATGTGTCCAGTGTTATATATGTCATTGAGTAGTTTTGTTATGACTTGTACTCCCAGGTCTCCTAATGCATTTATCTCTTTGATTGTTATATTGTCGGGATATGGAGCTTTGCCTCTTTTCATGTGTTGAATTGCTTCCTCCACTTCACTCTGCATTATTGGTGGGCCTGTGTCTTTGTTTGAATTGTTTAGCTCTGGTCTTTCATCATCATAGAGTTGACTGATATATTCTGTCCATCTTTCCATTATCTTCTCCTGTCCCATTTTTACATTTCCCTCTTTTGATATCACACATCCTGAAACTTTGACTTCTTTTCTTCCTATTAATTCATTTCATGCATAAATTTTGAGTCTTTCTTTTGCTGTTTTTCCATTTGTTCACATTTCTGTTTTAACCATCCTTCCTTAACTACTCTGCATTTGTTTTGGACCTCTTTGTGCAATATTTTGTATGTCCGTTCTTTCTTATGTTTTTGTCTTTCGTCCATTAGTTCTAGTATTTCTTCTGTCATCCATTTCTTTTTGGTGATTCTTTTAACGTTTGTTGAATTAATCGTTTGAGCATTTCCCACTGCTCCTCGATATCCTGCATTTTCTCAATTAAAAAAAAAAGTAGTAAATAATAATATGCCAAGTGGCGTATAGGGAATATGGTGTCAGTGACCATAAATTTTACAGACTTTCGGCACATGATTTTGGGGTAATATTTTCTCAATAGCATTATATTTATTTTGTACAACAGTACTGTACTTATCACTCATCTGTCTATTTACTCTAAGCATATCTAGTTCTAATTTAATATTTTTGGGGGATTTCTGTGCCTTCAGCAGGTTTATTCTTATCTTTCCAACTACTGCTACATGGTCACTATCGCAATCTGCTCCTGGCCTTGTTTTAACAGATGTTAGCCCACTCCTGAATCTTCCCTGTAGCAGCGTAAAATTTGATTTTGATTGTGTACTTTTTTGTCTGGGCTTTGCTATGTCCAGTCGCCTAGGGTGTTGTTTGAACCAGGTGTTACTTGTAAACATTTTATGTGTCTTTGCCTAATCTATGAACTCTGTCATTCGTCTCTCCAAGGTCATGTCCTCCAGTCACATTTTGCACTTTAGCTGTTCCTACATTTACATTGAAATCCCCTAACATAATAGTTATTTCTTGGGATTTACACTGTTCCATAGTCATCTCTAGCTTGTAAAAAAGTGTGAATGTCTTCTTCTTCGATATTACTTGTTGGTGCATAAGCTTGAATTATGTTGATATCCATTGGTCTACCTCTCAATTTTACTACCAGTATTGTATCTGATACTGGCCAAAATCCTTTCACTGCTTTGCTTCTTTCTCTATCTAACATGATGCCTACTCTTTCGTGAGTGGTTCCCCCAGAGTAAATTACATTGCCACTGTCGTGTTGTAATAATCCTGCTTCTTTCCATCTCATTTCACATAGTCCCAAGATGTTCAATTTCATTCTCTTCATTTCTTGGCTAATGTTTTCTAGTTTGCCAACCTGGAATGCTGATCTAATGTTCCAAGTTCCTATTGCTAGGGAATCTTTATTTTTGATCTTGCATACAGTAGTTTGATGACGATCGGGTGTCACCTGTTGCACATGATGTACCCTACCGGACGAGGTGGCTGTGGAGTCCCCATTAAAGTCGATATCTGTAGATATTATGTTGCATTTTGACATAATTATACTAGGCAATATAAGAAGGTAGTTTGCCATTAATTTCCTTCTTGGCAGTGACTGTACTAATCGGAGATCGTAGCCATTGTCTCTATACATGTGATCCTCTGCTTGCCATCACAGAGTAGGGACCATAATCGGCACTACTTGTCGGCTGCTCCCACAACACCATCCACCACCTGCTCTAATGTCTTCACATAACCCTGAAAAGGGTGGTGGGGTGATGGCTACATGGGACCTTGACCTTGCCCAAGGGTGTACCCGAAGACTAGCGGAGGAAAGGAGACGTCTTATTCCTCCTTTGGTAGGGCAGAACTCTAATCTACACCACTAACCTGTATTTCTAGATAGAAAAGCAAAAATAAACATGCAATAGTAACAGAGAATTTTGATGTCATTTATTTAACGACATTTTGAGTCAGCCCCTATTGTCATGAAGTTGCATAATAATTTGTGTTGCAAAATGCTTGCAGAGTTATCCTCGATGGCAGAATTAAAGCTGTAATCATTATTTAGTAAACAAGACCCTGTGAGATATAACACTACAGGCAAAACTATATAGGTCACTGCAAGAAGTAAAAAAAAAAATAGTAACATTTATACAAGAAACAACATTGCAGATATAGATAATACTTCAGGCGAACGATGTAGATAGGTATTCTTTACTTCACTACAAGAAGTGTCACTGACCTTGCTTTTTTGATGAACAGAAATTAAACAGTGCGCACAATTTGTCAGGATCTGCTTCAGCCTCTAATAGCTGAACTATTAGAGGACCATACTCTTTGACCAGTGCCTTACACTGCTGAATCCAGGCTTCTGGTATGACAGCGCACACTTTGTCTAGAAGTGCCTCAATTTCAGTCTAAGCAAAAATATTCAATTAAAAATAAAGATAAATGCTGAGAATACTGTGAATTCTGAAAACACCTGACATTGGTATATTATTAAATTATATTAGGTTGCCTTTTTTGTCTTTGGAAACAAAATCATTATTTGATTTTTCCTCTGATGTTAAAACGTTGGAACAAACATTTAAAAGAGTGTTGTTACTCAAGTCTACCTCTAATGTCTGAATATAGGAGCAAAAATGTAAAGAAAATCACCCAATTCTTCTACTAATGTCCGAATGTATGAAAGAAACAATTTGAAGAGAAGATCATCACTCAGTTCTGCTGTGTCTGAATATTGGAGTGATTGCACACAAGAAAAAGATCTCACAAAACACAGATTCTAGGTGGTTGCACACAAGAAAAATATCTCACAAAACACAGATTCTAGTTGAATGCACATAAGATAATATCACATCAAACACAGATTCTAATCGAATGCACACAAACAAATACCTCACCAAACAGATTCTATTTTAATGCACACAAGAAAATATCTCACCAAACACAGATTCTAGTTGAATGCACACAAGATAATATCACACTAAACACAAATTATAGGTGATTGCACACACGAAAAAGATCTCACAAAACACAGATTCTAGTTGACAGCATACAAGAAAATATCTCACCAAACACAGATTCTAATCGAATGCACACAAACAAATGTCTCACCAAACACAGATTCTAGTTGACAGCATACAAGAAAATATCTCACCAAACACAGATTCTAATCAAATGCACACAAACAAATACCTCACCAAACAGATTCTATTTAAATGCACACAAGAAAATATCTCACCAAACACAGATTCTAATTGAATGCACACAAACAAATGTCTCACCAAACACAGATTCTAATCGAATGCACAGAAACAAATGTCTCACCAAACACAGATTCTAATTGAATGCACACAAACAAATATCTCACCAAACACAGATTCTAATCGAATGTACACAAACAAATATCTCACCAAACACAGATTCTAATCGAATGCACACAAACAAATGTCTCACCAAACACAGATTCTAATTGAATGCACACAAACAAATACCTCACCAAACAGATTCTATTTAAATTCACAGAAGAAAATACCTCACCAAACACAGATTCTAGTTGAATGCACACAAGATAATATCACACAAGATAATATCTCATCAAACACAGATTATAGGTGATTGCACACAAGATAATATCTCACCAAACACAGATTCTAGTTGAATGCACACAAGATAATATCACACAAGAAAAAGATCTCACAAAACACAGATTCTAGTTGACAGCACACAAGAAAATATCTCACCAAACACAGATTCTAATCGAATGCACACAAACAAATACCTCACCAAACAGATTCTATTTAAATGCACACAAGAAAATATCTCACCAAACACAGATTCTAGTTGAATGCACACAAGATAATATCACACAAGAAAAAGATCTCACAAAACACAGATTCTAGTTGACTGCACACACGAAAATATCTCACCAAACACAGATTATAGGTGATTGCACACACGAAAAAGATCTCACAAAACACAGATTCTAGTTGACTGCACACAAGAAAATATCTCACCAAACACATATTCTAATTGAATGCACACAAGAAAATATCACACAAGAAAAAGATCTCACAAAACACAGATTCTAGTTGACTGCACACACGAAAATATCTCACCAAACAGACTCTAATTGAATGCACACAAGAAACTATCTGACCAAACACAGATTCCAGCTGACTGCACACACGAAAATATCTCACCAAACACAGATTCTAATCGAATGCACACAAACAAATGTCTCACCAAACAGATTATAATTGAATGCACACAAGAAACTATCTCACCAAACAGATTATAATTGAATGCACACAAGAAACTATCTCACCAAACACAGATTCTAATTGACTGCACACAAGAAAATATCTCACCAAACACAGATTCTAATTGAATGCACACAAGAAAATATCTCACCAAACACAAATTCTTGGTTACAGGATATTAGATCTTTCAACCCAACTGGGAAGGGCATACAGTAGGACTGCTCTAAGGACAGTAACCTTTAATGACTGTGGCATTAGTAAAATGACTACCAAATATCTGCTAAAGAGACACCCAATACATGAGAAAAAAAGAGAGGGTGTATCACCAATACTAACACAGAACAAGCTTGTGGTGATGTCAAAATCTCAGTTGACTATTGCATTCGTTGAGTTTATCAAGATATGTCAATAACTCAATGTTGATTATTGCATTTTTTGAGCTTGTCAAGATATGTCTAAATATGTACACAAAAGAAGACAAGGTTATAGTACAAATTAATTATCAAATTATGTTTTTTTTTACCAAGGACATCAGCTGGTGGTCATTAGAGTGATAATCCAAAAAATGCTATTAATACAATTGTAATATTTAAATATTCAAATATAACTTGCAGAAGATGACTTATATGGAAACAAAAAATAAAGTTCTTAGCATCAAATGAAAAAAAAAAAAAAAAAAAAAAAAAAAAAAAAAAAAAAGTAATGGTTGCAACAAAGCAAAAGACTTCATTGAAGCCATTAAAGCAAATAGGATAATATCAAAAGAGATTGATGAATTCAAATTCCTGGGAGTTATAACTTATTTTGGTTTGATATTCAACAAAGGTGAGGTGCAGAATAGCTCAAAGGCTACATTTAAAAGAATGAAAAAGAAAATATAAGGTTAAATACACAAAGAGCTCTTCAGTGTCATGTGAATCCAATCCAGACACAAAGTAGTAAATTCTCAACAAATGGGCAAAAGATGAGACATTTTTTGGAGGTCGAAGCCAACTAAAAGGAAAGCCCTTAAAATTGAAACCATCCTTTTTTGGGCCCTGCAGTGAGCGATGGAATATTTGGAATATATTATTGCGATTAATGGAAAAATAGAGAGAAGAGGAGGTACATAGAAACAGTGAGAACAGGTGCCAGACAGTGTCAGAGAATGGCTTGATATAAAGCAACAGAATTGATGAACAACTGTAGCGATAGAAAGTTGTGAGGAAACATTACCCTCTTCAGCAGGAGCAGTCTTTGATTACATGTTCTTGTTAGTTATGTGATGTTCTTGTCAACTGTGTGATGTTTTTATCAGTTATGGGAAGTTCTTGTTAGTTACGTGATGTTCTTGTCAACTGTGTGATGTTTTTATCAGTTATGGGAAGTTCTTGTTAGTTACGTGATGTTCTTGTCAACTGTGTGATGTTTTTATCAGTTATGGGAAGTTCTTGTTAGTTACTTGATGTTAGTTGCGCTATTCATAAACACAAGAGATGAAATAGGAATTTATTGCTGTATCTTTCCTGCCTGACCTGTGTGGAGTTTTCCTCCAAAAATTTGTCCAGATACCCAATCACATATTTACAAATGTCACATGTTTCATCTTTTGGCTGGCTCAGTTTTTTAGGTTCAGACTTGACTTGTAAGGAAGCTGTTGACAAAAATAAGCTATAGTTGAAACATATTTTAAAATTGGTATTTAAAAAAAAGATATTTGTTTTTAGATTAACTTCGGATTGTAGATGTACAACAGGGATGTGATGAGGCGCAGAATAGTTCAGCATCACATTCATAAGAAAATGGTAAAAAAACACCAGCGTCGCATTTCTAAGAAAATGGTAAAAACACCAGCATCACATTTCTAAGAAAATGGTAAAAAACACTAGCGTCGCATTCCTAAGAAAATGGTAAAAAAAACACCAGCATCACATTTCTAAGAAAATGGTAAAAAAAACACCAGCATCACATTTCTAAGAAAATGGTAAAAAACACCAGCGCCGCATTTCTAAGAAAATGGTAAAAAAAACACCAGCATCACATTTCTAAGAAAATGGTAAAAAAAAATGCAATGTGCAATCATCTTTTGTCAATGAAAATATGAAAAAGGGTTCTTTAGTGCTACATGGAGCTAGTCTTGACATAGGGATGTGAACAGACAACTGGACAACAGCATTTAAGGAGGTCACAGAAATGTGGCTTTAAAAAAGAATATTGAGACTACTATAGACAGGTAAAAGAGTAATGAGGATGTCCTAAATGGGACTAAAACAAAAAGAAAGCAAATTTCCAACATCTGGAGGAAATAATCATAATTTATGTTTAGTTACATTATGAGAAGGGATAAACTAGAATATATTGTGACAACAGGAGAAATTGAGGAATAGAGGAAAACAGAGAGATAGAAATTCAAAACAGTTTAAGAGAGCGGTTTGGTAGGGAGTTATCAAAGGAACTAGTAAACAGCTGTGGAGATCAAGATTTGTGGAGACACATGATCACCAACAGCATCAGGCATGTTAGTTGATCTAAAAATCATCATCAAGTACCGGGCCTGCTGGCGTAGGTGATCATGTCTCTCCACAACTTTCGATCTCGGCAGCTATTTATCATTTCTGTTGTTCTGTTATCTTCTGCCAAGCCATTCTCTTAAGCTGTCGGTTATTTTTTCTCTTTGCTTCCCTCTATCTCTTCGTCCCTCAATTTTTCCAGCTGTTATATTACAATATATTCCAGTTGTTCTCTTCTCATTACATGGTCAAAAAATGACGATTGTTTCTTCCTAATATTGGAAATTAGCTCTCTTTTTGCTATGACCTCTCTCAGAACATCTTCATTACTCTTCTTAGCTGTCCATGGTACTCTCAACATTCTTCTGTAAAACCACATTTCTACAGACTCCAGTGATTTTCTTGTCTGTTGTCATATTGTCTATGATTCACATCCATATGTTAAGACTGGCTCTACGTAACATTTAAAAACTCTTTTTCTTGTTTCTATTGTCAAAAATGGATTGCATAGTATCTTCCTCATTTTTTGGAAAGCTGCTTTTGCCTGAGCCATTCTGCATCTCACCTCTTTTGTACATCTTCCGACTGAGGTTAACAAAGTTCCCAAATATTTAAATTCATTTACCTGTTTTAATATTATTCCACTTGTTTTTATTTATATATATATTACTGAGGAGATTTGATCTAAAAATAAGCAATACAAATATCAAGATTTGTGGGGACACACGATCACCAACATCATCAGGCATGTTAGTTATCTAAAAATAGGTGATACAAATATCAAGATTTGAGACTCAATTGTTAATTCAACCTTTTGCTTAAATATGAGTTTCTTCAAGAATGTATGACTCAGTTACTGGGTGTGAATAAAAACCAAAATTATCCAGACTGGACACATAAAAATAAGGATACAAGAGTTACAGAGTAAGCATATCTGTAATTTGTGTGTGGCATTATTCTCCAAGAAAGTATCCAGGTAAGTAATCACATACTCACAAACATCACATTCTGCATCATTTGGTTGGCTCAGTTTCTGGATTGAAGCCTGGCCTACCTGGTAGCTAGTGGCAAAACTGGACACACTTTTAGTGCTGGCATTTACAAAGGACAGGAATATCTACATACTCCAGATTTAACTTTTATATTCAATTTATCTTAAACTATAAGTGTATAAACATTTTATTAGACATAAGCTTTTTTGTAAGCCTATTAAATTATTCTACAAAACGATTCTTTCATTTCTAATCAATCACAAGATATGATTGAAAAAAAAAAATAATTTGGACTAAGTTTTATTTTTGTTTAAATACAAGAGTTCTTGTAAGCTTATCTCTATTGTTAGTTTCTAACAAAATATCTCCAAGAGAAATTAATGTTGTACAGATGCTATCTTTGGACTAAAACAATAGATAAGAAATTAGAATATAATTGAGAACTGCTGTACAAAACATTTGTTAATCATAAAAAACCTTTCGACTGAGCAGGCAGACAACAGCCATGGAGAACATAACAGCAATCCGCAGTGAATACCCACCCAATCAGCCTATGCAAAAGTCTATACCAAAACAGCCAAGCTAAAGTAAAAGCCAAATTTGGCCAAATTAAATGTATTTAGATAAAGATATTTGTTAAACAATGTGTATTCTCACATAGTTCACATGAATAAACCACAAATGTAAATCAGTATCTCCTAGCAAATGCAACACCCTAAGTGAGTGACTATTTGGAGATGACATAGCCATATTAACAAATTCGCAAAATGAGGTAAAATATCTGAATGAATGAAATGGAGCCTTTAATATAAAGATTAACATAAAAAGACAAAAGGTCATGACCACAAGTTGAAAAGAGAACAAAACTGTCATTTATCATTGAGAACTATGAACTGAAACAAGTATAAGATTTAAAATACTTGAAATGCAGTAAATGGAAAATCAAGAATGAAATTGAGAACAGATGCATCAAAGAAAACTAATAATTAGGCCAATAAAAAACAAATGAAATAATTGGACAATAACCACTCATTAGATAAAAAAACTTGGAGGTGGAAAACAAAAGTGTAATATACAACTCAGTATTGCCAATGTTGTGCCATTAGTGTCAAATGTGGACATGTACAATAAAGGAGGAAAGATCACAACTACTGAATTGAGATACTATTAAAGAATACTTAATGTGACAATAAAAGACACAAATAGAAATGATGAAATTAGGAAAAGATTAGGAGCAACACTAGTCCTAAACTACATCCCAAGACAATCAATTAAATGGTTTGGGCATCTTACAGTTACCTGCAAATAGCAACCTGCAACAAGCATTAGCTACCAGATGTATCAACAAAAAGATAGGGGAAGACCTCTTAAGAGATCATCTTCTTTTCTTCCTCATTTGCCTTTCAGCGTTGACTTACTTCTTACTTCTACCTTTCAGCTCCCTGTGGAGCATAGGTCTTCAACAAACACTTTCCAAGTCGTTCTGTTTCTTGCCATTCTTTTAAGATCATTCCATGTCTTCCCTATCATCTTCATCTCTGCTTCTGTCTTCTCTTTTCTTGGTCTTCCTCTTTGTCTTTTCCCCTGGGGATTCCAAAAAAGGGCCTGTTGTGTAATACTCTCAGTTGGCTTCCGCAGTGTGTGTCCTATCCAGCGCCATCATCTTTGCTGTATCTCTTTATCCACTGGTATTTGACTAGTACATTTCCATAATTCTATGTTAGTGATTTTGTTCTGCCATTTCCATCCTTTTATTCTGCTTAAGCATCTATTAATGAAAGTCTGTATCTTTATGATTGTCAATTTTGTTGTTCTCCATGTTTCACATCCATATAATAGGACTGACTTAAAATTGGAGTTGAAAATTTTTATTTTTGTATTTAACCTAATTTCTTTGGACTTCCATATGTAAGGTAAAGTACGAGACTTGAACTGGCATCTTAGAATGCGAGTTTCCACCCATATGTGCTTGGCCGCCTATCCAGAAATGTTCGGAGATTTCTAGATAGTATCGCTTCAAGCATCGAAATTCATGATGCGAGGCGACATTCCTCACCTTCCCAGGGTAATACCTGGGTACCCATTTCTGCCAACGGCTGGATCGACCGTGGGGGTATTTTTTTTCCAACCACGAGTACAACTCACACTGCTCCCAGCGGGAATCGAACACAGGTTGTCCGAATGTCGGTAGTCTAGTTGGGTGGTTTTCCCAACTAGGCTACCGAGGTCCCCACATCTACTTCCATATGTTTCCCAGTGAAACAAAAGCTACTCTTGCTTTTGATATCCTTATTTTGGTATCATTTTCTGTTCCTCCCTCTTTATCTATATTACTGCCCAGATATATGTAAGATTGTACGTCTAGTAGAGGTATTTCTCCTACTTTTAATTGGTTATTGCCAACTGCATTAATTCTCATAATGTTGGTCTTATCTCTATTAATTTTCAGTCCTAGCTGTTGTGATCTTTCATCAAGTATGCTCATTTTATCCTGCATTTGTTGATGGCTGAGTGATAGGAGAGCTATGTCATCAGCAAAGTATAAATCATTAAGTTGTTTGGTTAGTGACCACTGGATTCCATTTCTGTTGTTTTGAGTTATTTTCATAATCCAAATTATGGCCAGTAGGAAGAGAAATGGTGACAGAAGGCATCCGTCTTACTCCTGTTCTTATTTCAAATGCTTCTGTCTTCAAAAGCTACCCTTCATGCACCCTACTACATTTCGTTCCTTCATACATTGTTTTGATCAGGTTAATAAACTTCATGGGGATTCCGTAATGACTCAGCAACTTCCAAAGCATTCCTCTGTCTAAACTATCAAATGTCTTTTCGTAATCTATGAATCCAATATAAAGTGGGGATTTTAGTTCTAAACTTTGTTCAACTATCATATGTAGAGTAGTTATTTGATCAGTACATGATATGTTCTTCCTAAAACCTGCTTGTTCATCTCTCAAATGTTTCTCTATGGCCTCTCATAATCTCTCCAGAATGATTCTGCCCAATATTTTTCCTGGCACTGATAGTAGCATAATTCCCCTATGATTTGTGCACTCCTGTAAACTTCCTTTCTTTGGTAGTTTGATCATATAACCTACTTTCCAGTCTTTAGGTATTTCTTCCCTCTCCCAAATTTTTTCTAATAGATTATGTAACATCTTGGTAGAGGTGTTAATATCGGCTTTGATGGCTTCTGAAGGAATATCATCTGGTCCTGAGGCTTTACCATTTTTTAATAGCTTGATGGCTTTCATTATTTCTTCTTTGCTTGGTTTTCCACAGTTAACGTGTAACTCTTCTTCTGCTGGTAGTATATCTGGAGGATTATTTGAGCCGGGTCTGTTCAAAAGTTCTTCAATGTGCTCTTTCCATCTCTCCATTTGTTCCCTCATATTACTAAGCAGATTTCCTTTCTTATCTTTAATAAAGGCATTGACCTGTTTGTATTTTCCTACTTAATTTCTTTCTGCTGTTGTACAGTTTTCATATTCCCTTTATTTGTGGCATCATCTGGCTCTTTAGCAAGTTCATCTATATATTTCCTCTTATCCCTTTTAATGCATCTTCTCACTTCTTTGCTCACCTATGTGTAAGCTTCCTGTGTCTTGGCTTTATTACTTCTCATTTTGCTTTTATTTATGTCTGCTTTTCAGTGTCGAGGGGGATATATAATTTGCAGTTTTTTGCTCTTCTATTGGCCTCTCCTGCTATTTTGTTTCCTAGTGTTTCTAATATTCCATCAATCCATCTTTTTCCTGGTCAGCTTCTTTTAAAGGAGTTTTGAATTTAGCAGTCATTTAAACATAACTGTGTGAAATATGAAAAAGATCTGATCATAATGCATCCAAATAAAAATGGTTCAAGAGATCATCTACACTTATGAAAGTATGGCACACCTTGTATATGATAGTCAAATTACTCATATATCTCAATAGCTGTGCATTTTTCAATATTTAATCAATATACTGGTTAATGTAAAAAAAAAAATGTTTAATTTAGCCCTAATTTAAAAAGAAATTCTCAGAATTTTTTTTAGCATTATCAGATGATGTGTCCATTTGGATCTTACAGGAAATTAGTATAATACTTTAAGAAAATACTGACATGTTTATTTTTTTCCCATTTGTACACCCTTTTTTTTTGGTTTAGTGTACAGGTTCACCTCTGAAAAATATGAAATAACATATCTAAAAAAACATATTTACCATTTGAACAAAATTCAATAACTGTGCAAAATGTGTCAGGCCGAAGTTCTGTCTTAAGCAGCTGAACTATCATAGGACCATACAGCTTGACCAGTGTCTCACATTGCTTGACCAAATTTGGTGACAAGAGGGTACACACTTTGTCTAGAGCAGCTTCAATCTCAGTCTAAGCAAATAAAGCAAATATATAAATTTAAATGAAAAAAAAAGATGGTGTGCTTTTCACGGGGTGGTTGAAAAAGGTTCATTTTCTTAGCTGGTCTTTTCCCTTGTTGTCTTACTTTCATTAGGATTATTTAATGAATGAACTTAGTCTTGCAAAATGTCAAACAATTCACCATTTACCACCATTTTCTTGTCTTTTGTACGGGTGTAATGCCAACCATATTATCCCAAAAAGCATGTGCCGAAGGTCTGTAAAATTTATGGTCACTAACACAATATTCCCTATACGCCACTTGGCGTGACGGGGGTACTTTACTTTTTTTTTTTTTTTTTAATTGCCTTTTGTGCTTGTTTTTGTATTAATATTTGTTGTTTTATACCTGATTGAGGCTTTTGCCGAAATGTCACAGTTTGTCTCGTTCCTCATTATGTTTAGCTGCTTCATACCATATTATGTTTATTTTACATTACAAACAAATCCCACAACTGTGAAATAAATGCTACTGGCTGCATTTACTTTTAATAAGAATTGTTTATTACATATACTATAGCTGCTGCTGAAACAACTGCTGCTTCTAATACTACTGATAAATACTAGCCACTCGTGAATCTGACTGCGTTCTTTAGGGCTAATCAAGTATTACTGGTGCATCCCTTGTTGGCAATATAGTGCGTGCTATGTCATAATGATGGACAATCTTATATCCTTCACCTATCTAAATATCTATCTATTGTCCTTTCGAGCCGAAGACGGCACATAGGGCAGAACCACAGTCTCAAAAACATAAACCTTGCGTGCCAAAGTGGCACATATTGCAGAGATCACCACCTCTAAAATATATGGTGCTGTTTCCTTCACCTATACACTTAAAATAATGATTTTGACACTGTTCATGAATCTGCAGTCCTGGTGTGACTCCAGGATCTTCATGCTAATCAAGAGGAATGTTGTCTAAATTCAGGAGAATGGGGAGGACTTGTGAGCTAGTTTATTGTTTCACACTGTGAGATTTGCAGGGAGGAGATTTGAGTTATCATGGACTTGGACATTGGTTCGATGTGTGATGAGGATAATCCAATGACTAACTGACTAGCTTGCTACTCTACATTTCTAACTACTACTACCACTACTTTTACTAACACAACTACTATTATTACTAACACAACTACTATTATTACTAACACAACTACTATTATTACTAACACAACTACTATTATTACTAACACAACTACTATTATTACTAAAACAAATACTATTATTACTAACACAACTACTATTATTACTAACACAACTACTATTATTACTAACACAACTACTATTATTACTAACACAACTACTATTATTACTAACACAACTACTATTATTACTAACACAACTACTATTATTACTAACCACTACTACTATTATTACTAACACAACTACTATTATTACTAAAACAACTACTATTATTACTAACACAACTACTATTATTACTAACACAACTACTATTATTACTAACACAACTACTATTATTACTAACACAACTACTATTATTACTAACACAACTACTATTATTACTAACACAACTACTATTATTACTAACCACTACTACTATTATTACTAACACAACTACTATTATTACTAACACAACTACTATTATTACTAACACAACTACTATTATTACTAACACAACTACTATTATTACTAACACAACTACTATTATTACTAACACAACTACTATTATTACTAACACAACTACTATTATTACTAACACAACTACTATTATTACTAACACAACTACTATTATTACTAACACAACTACTATTATTACTAACACAACTACTATTATTACTAACACAACTACTATTATTACTAACCACTACTACTATTATTACTAACACAACTACTATTATTACTAACACAACTACTATTATTACTAACACAACTACTATTATTACTAACACAACTACTATTATTACTAACACAACTACTATTATTACTAACACAACTACTATTATTACTAACCACTACTACTATTATTACTAACACAACTACTATTATTACTAACACAACTACTATTATTACTAACACAACTACTATTATTACTAACACAACTACTATTATTACTAACACAACTACTATTATTACTAACCACTACTACTATTATTACTAACACAACTACTATTATTACTAACACAACTACTATTATTACTAACACAACTACTATTATTACTAACACAACTACTATTATTACTAACACAACTACTATTATTACTAACACAACTACTATTATTACTAACACAACTACTATTATTACTAACACAACTACTATTATTACTAACACAACTACTATTATTACTAACCACTACTACTATTATTACTAACACAACTACTATTATTACTAACACAACTACTATTATTACTAACCACTACTACTATTATTACTAACACAACTACTATTATTACTAACACAACTACTATTATTACTAACACAACTACTATTATTACTAACACAACTACTATTATTACTAACACAACTACTATTATTACTAACACAACTACTATTATTACTAACCACTACTACTATTATTACTAACACAACTACTATTATTACTAACCACTACTACTATTATTACTAACACAACTACTATTATTACTAACACAACTACTATTATTACTAACACAACTACTATTATTACTAACACAACTACTATTATTACTAACCACTACTACTATTATTACTAACACAACTACTATTATTACTAACCACTACTATTATTACTAACACAACTACTATTATTACTAACCACTACTATTATTACTAACACAACTACTATTATTACTAACACAACTACTATTATTACTAACACAACTACTATTATTACTAACACAATTACTATTATTACTAACCACTACTATTATTACTAACACAACTACTATTATTACTAACACAACTACTATTATTACTAACACAACTACTATTATTACTAACACAACTACTATTATTACTAACCACTACTATTATTACTAACACAACTACTATTATTACTAACCACTACTATTATTTGGGTGTCCGGTTAGCGCAATCGATAGGCGGTTGGCTTACCACGGCAACAGCCGGGGTTCGTAATCCTGGCGAGGACACCTGGGTTTTACTAATTCCCTAAAAATTAGTAGGAGCCGCGATAGCTCAGTGGTTAGTGAAATGGACTACTACGGACAAGGGGTAGGGTTCGATCCCAACCGACGGCTCCGGGTTCACCCAGCCTTAAATGGGTACCGGATTTTTTCTGGGAAAGTAAAAGCAGCACGGGCGTAATACCGACCACATTACCCCAAAAATCATGTGCTGAAGGTCTGTAAAATATAGGGTCACTAACACCATATTTCCCTATACGCCACTTGGCGTGACGGGGGGTACTTTACTTTTTTTTTACTACTATTATTACTAACACAACTACTATTATTACTAACCACTACTACTATTATTACTAACCACTACTACTATTATTACTAACACAACTACTATTATTACTAACACAACTACTATTATTACTAACACAACTACTATTATTACTAACACAACTACTATTATTACTAACACAACTACTATTATTACTAACCACTACTACTATTATTACTAACCACTACTACTATTATTACTAACACAACTACTATTATTACTAACACAACTACTATTATTACTAACACAACTACTATTATTACTAACACAACTACTATTATTACTAACCACTACTACTATTATTACTAACACAACTACTATTATTACTAACACAACTACTATTATTACTAACACAACTACTATTATTACTAACACAACTACTATTATTACTAACACAACTACTATTATTACTAACCACTACTACTATTATTACTAACACAACTACTATTATTACTAACACAACTACTATTATTACTAACACAACTACTATTATTACTAACCACTACTACTATTATTACTAACACAACTACTATTATTACTAACACAACTACTATTATTACTAACACAACTACTATTATTACTAACACAACTACTATTATTACTAACACAACTACTATTATTACTAACACAACTACTATTATTACTAACACAACTACTATTATTACTAACCACTACTACTATTATTACTAACACAACTACTATTATTACTAACACAACTACTATTATTACTAACACAACTACTATTATTACTAACACAACTACTATTATTACTAACACAACTACTATTATTACTAACACAACTACTATTATTACTAACCACTACTACTATTATTACTAACACAACTACTATTATTACTAACCACTACTACTATTATTACTAACACAACTACTATTATTACTAACACAACTACTATTATTACTAACACAACTACTATTATACTAACACAACTACTATTATTACTAACACAACTACTATTATTACTAACCACTACTATTATTACTAACACAACTACTATTATTACTAACCACTACTATTATTACTAACACAACTACTATTATTACTAACACAACTACTATTATTACTAACACAACTACTATTATTACTAACACAACTACTATTATTACTAACCACTACTATTATTACTAACACAACTACTAATATTACTAACACAACTACTATTATTACTAACACAACTACTATTATTACTAACACAACTACTATTATTACTAACACAACTACTATTATTACTAACCACTACTATTATTACTAACACAACTACTATTATTACTAACCACTACTATTATTACTAACACAACTACTATTATTACTAACCACTACTATTATTACTAACACAACTACTATTATTACTAACCACTACTATTATTACTAACACAACTACTATTATTACTAACCACTACTATTATTACTAACCACTACTATTATTACTAACACAACTACTATTATTACTAACACAACTACTATTATTACTAACACAACTACTATTATTACTAACACAACTACTATTATTACTAACACAACTACTATTATTACTAACACAACTACTATTATTACTAACACAACTACTATTATTACTAACACAACTACTATTATTACTAACACAACTACTATTATTACTAACACAACTACTATTATTACTAACACAACTACTATTATTACTAACCACTACTATTATTACTAACACAACTACTATTATTACTAACCACTACTATTTTTACTAACACAACTACTATTATTACTAACACAACTACTATTATTACTAACACAACTACTATTATTACTAACACAACTACTATTATTACTAACCACTACTATTATTACTAACCACTACTATTTTTACTAACACAACTACTATTATTACTAACACAACTACTATTATTACTAACACAACTACTATTATTACTAACACAACTACTATTATTACTAACACAACTACTATTATTACTAACCACTACTACTGATCATCAGCTTTATACTCAGACAATTATACCCTGGTTATCAATAACATGGAGTCTTGGTGGCTGAGTGGTTAGAGTGCTTGATCCTAATCAGACTGGTCCAGGTTTGATTCTTAGAAGTGACAGATATTTTTTTTTAGACTGACAAGGCTCTGGGATTCACACAGCCTCTAAAAATGTGCTTTTTCTGAGAAATAAAGGCAACCTGGTGTGATGCTGACCATATCACACAGAAATGTGAAATGATCGGGGAAAAATATGGTCACTAACACCATATTCCCTACACACCTAGTAAGGCGTGAAAGGAACCTTTACTTTGCTTTATTTTACTTATCCATGACAAGGAAACTATTGATCTGTTACATCCTGCAAGATGTTTCTGAACTCAACATCAACTTTAATAAGATAAACATGATTGCTCCTAGTACAGAACCTTCATACAATGTGAATGTCATATAACGGTTATGACTAACCTTGAGGACACATACATGCATTAGGGTGACTTTTGATTTCTTGTATATAACGTATATAAGTATAACGAGAGGGATGGATATCACCAACTATCAAGAAGGGATCAAGTCATCATACTTTGCCTTAGCACTGAGCACAATAGGATGAGAAATCACATGTTCGCCAAATTCAAAATAGGTACAACCAGCCTATGCCACTGTACACTGGACAATATGACTACAAAACATGTTCTACAGGATTGCCCCAGTACACAGACTTGAGAAGAGCAATGTGGTCCACACCACCTCCCTGGAAGAGAAACTATATGGGGCAATCAATTCACTTAAACAGACAGCTGACTTCATGCGAGAGTCTGGAATCCTACTCTGATTGAGTCTTGATCGCAGAGAGAGAGAGAGATATGCCATGTGGATCTATTAACTAATAAACAAATATGCCCTAGTCTACCATAGGGTTCACCATTATCTCCAGTGCTGTTCAACACATACACAGAGAATCTCAGGGTAGCTGACCACTGGTCAGGAGAAAACAATGTATTACTCTGAAGATCTTTTGATATATCGCTAGGGAGACAAAGTATTACACAGATGATATTATGAGAACAAAGTATTACACAGATGATATTATGAGAACAAAGTATTACACAGATGATATTATGAGAACAAAGTATTACACAGATGATAGTTTGATATATCACAAGGGAGAACAATGTATTACTCTGATGATCTTTTTATGTATCACCAGGGAGAACAATGTATTACTCTGATGATCTTTTTATGTATCACCAGGGAGAACAATGTATTACTCTGATGATCTTTTTATGTATCACCAGGGAGAACAATGTATTACTCTGATGATCTTTTTATGTATCACCAGGGAGAACAATGTATTACTCTGATGATCTTTTTATGTATCACCAGGGAGAACAATGTATTACTCTGATGATCTTTTTATGTATCACCAGGGAGAAGCTTGATTGCAAGTTGCTGGAGAACTTTTGGCACACTCAACCACTTAAGCAAGTAGTGCATTGAGGCAGGAGCACTCATTAACCCATGAAGTCAGCTAATGACTCTTTCTGAACAACCATATTGTTAACACACCAACATCATCAGTCTGTGTTTGGAGGTTGTGGAGAGGACTAATGTAATGAAGCATCTAGGAATGTGCTTTTATTGGAGTCTTGTTTACCAAGCATTTGTCAAAGTGGTTAGAAAAAAACAGATAAATGTCTTAAGTTACATCTTTTAAGGCACAATCAACTGACACTGCAAAAGACAATATTATCTAGAAGGATGTACAATTAAAGCAGAAATTACACATGGACTCATGTATGGAAAATGTGGAAGACAAAGATTTCTGGACAAGAACATTGAAATATCTATGGAGACTACCATAAGAAGTAAAGAAAAGAGCCCCCGTCATACTAAGTGGCATATAGGGAATATGGTGTTAGTGACCATAAATTTTACAGACCTTCAGCACATGATTTTTGGGGTAATGTGGTCGGTATTACGCTCATGCCGCTTTACTTTCTCAGAAAAAAATCCAGTACCCATTTAAGGCTGGTTGGAGGCTACCATACTAGACCAAAATGGGGACACAAAAAAAAAAAAAAACAAGACCGTACTGATCAATAAATGAGGTCAGCGTTAAACACAAGTAGAACATGTTTTAATAGTAACAGACTAGGGCCAAGAAATTGTGGACAAATGATAAGGGTGATCATGTCCAAATGAGCCTGAAAATAAAACAAAAGGTACAGGAACAAGTTTCTGTTAACAAATCCAAAATATATGGAAGAAAATGTCCCAGATAAGATTTTAGAAGTTAAGTGCTGACAGAGCACATAGTAACTGAAGCACCAGGAGTAATGATACATGTTTGGAATGTGTTGTAAAGCATCACTCAGATTTACCACACGTGGATAGTTCAACATGATAAAATTTCTTGCTAATGCAACACGATAAAATCTCTTGCTAATGGATGCATAATTCAGATGTGACGGTTGACTGGTAATTGTCATAAGAAGGTCACGATATTTATAGTTAGCAGTAAATCTTTTCCTAGACATGAAATTAATGGATTTAATCAAAATGCTCAAAGTATTAAATTAGAAATAATGACACTTGTTGAGGATGACAATGAATTTATAATTCAGATGTCTTGTAATAGTGGTCAGATAATTTTTTACGCAGAGGGTGACAGATGGAGGACTGGGCGGTCTAGAGGTAAGACAGCTTCTAGACAGACAGGTTCTGGGTTCAAATCCCACCAAGGCAGCAGCTTTGTGGTTTCTTCATGGCATTTCTCTCCCCTGGTCTCTGGGTAGTGAGATCTGATGTTTAGTCCTCCCTGGGTATTGAGATCTGATGTTTAGTCCTCCCGGATAACGACAAAAAAACAGGAAGTCTCCCTGTGCACTTGTGCGTGTTAAAAAACTTTTGGCAGTCAAAAGTCTAAAACAGCAGGCCAAAAATGGTCATAGTACTGGCAAAATTGTTGAGCAAATCTATCCATGCCAAAGATGAATGTGTTGGGCTGAAAGGCTGGGATATGGCAGCTTTGCTTTAAATCTAACAACACAATGCATGCTCACTTAATGGGTGAACACTAAGAAGAAAAATGATGACAGATATCAGCTGATTTTGCTAGGGATGAAATTGATGAAAAATATATACTCAATATCCTCTATGGCTTGTAACTATATGATAATTAGGACAATTGCTATATACATTAATGAGCGCATTTTAGAGATATCTTGAATAATACATTGATCACATTAATGTGTGTTGTTAAGATAAATATTGTCATATGTTGAATGCTAGTGAAGATATATACCAAAAAGGCTAATATGAGGAAAATTAATAGTCGTGACAATGAGTCAAGCTCAACATTTACCACAAAGTGAGATTAGTTGTACATTGAAATTAAATAAGACTTGAAGTTACAAATACCAGTGAGAATTATGAATCAAAACAGTGGGAGATAAAAGGAACAAGGAGATAAAAGTTTGGATGGAAAGAGAGGTGACAGTGACAGACCACAACACATTGATTTCACACAGGGAGGGGACATCAGGCATCATCATCATAATCGAGTGCCATCTCTGCATCAAAGATGGCTACCATAGGGTGCCATTCCACTTTGTCTCTTGCTTTGTTAGTGCAGGTTGTCATAGGGTGACTTGTCCATCTTTTGATGTTACTCCTCCATGTTAATCTTGGTCTGCTCTGTCTTTTACCTTGTATTTTCCCTTTCAAGATTACTTTCAGTAGGCCACTGTGTCTTATAACATGCCCTTAAAATCTCATTTGTCTTGTTTGAATTGTTTTTAGTATTTTTCATTTTTAGTTGTTTTAAGACCTCAACATTTGTTTTCTTTTCTTTCTATTCAATCCTTCCTATTATTCTATAAATCCACATTTCAAAGTCTTCAATTTTCTGTTCTGTTTTCTTGTCTAATGTCCATGTTTCTGCACCATACAGGAGTGTTGAGAAGATATAACTTTGTGCTATTCTAAGATATTGTCCTGCTGTTATTTGTTCTGATGTTAGTATCAGGCATAAGTTCATGAATTTGTTGTGTTCATGTCACACCTGTGGATTAATTTTGCTAAAAGTTTCATTACTATTAATTTGAGAATGAAGTGGGGAGGTGGCAAAAAACCAATCCAGCAAATGAGCAGAGTGTGGCTATAGAGACATGGCTCAATGCGGCAGTATTTGCCTATGACGTCTTCGAAGGCTTCCACAGACGAGAGGAGACATGTGCTGCTGCTATAGATCTGGAGGATGCATACAACAGGGTACCATTTGAATATCTCATGCATATGCTTCTCAAACTGGCGGTGAACCCCTTTCTCATAAGATGGATCGCCGCGGCACTGTTTCAGAGGAAGGTGATACTCAGATGTGGAAGTTGGTCTTCCGAGCCAACATCCATTTGTCCTGGGCTGCCACAAGGCTCACCATTGTCACCAGTTCTATTTAATGTGTACACAATAACGATCACGGCCCAACAGCTGGATGGGAGGGGAAGAACTATGACTTTTGCTGATGATATTCTGGTATATCGACAGGGAAGAGACAGACGGGGAATCGCCTCCACAATGCAAGACGAACTCGATTGCATTTCTTCCTGGTGTGGGGTTTCAGGTGCCTTGGTTAATCCTAATAAAGCATCAGTTTCATGGTTCTCCCTTAACAATCATATCGTTAATACGACCACACCGGTAGTACGAATGGGAGCTGATGAGGTGACCAGGGACAAGTTGATGACATACCTCGGAGTTAAGTTTGATCGCAGCCTGTGTTTTCGGGACCACGTTGACCATGTGATAACAAAATCCCGCAAAGGATTAGCCGCCTTGAAGGTCATGGCAGCTGCCAACATCGAGCAGAGGCTACTTACTCTTCTGTTCCAGGGATTAGTCCTCGCACCAATCGAGTATGCCCTGGCCATTCTTACTGTCAGTACGACTCAAATTGATAGGCTGGAGAAAATACAAAATGAAGCCATGCGCATTATCCTGGGATGTACGAGGGACACTCCCTGTGTGGCAATGAGGTATCTTCTTGACTTTCCAACCATGGATGACAGAATCAAGATCTGGAGAGCACGAGCATACCTGAAGATTAGTACAGATACAGAGCATCCATTGCACCACGTGCTCAACACAGAGAAAGGTACCAGGCTAAAAAGAGGCAAATCATGGGTGGGCCGAGCAGAAGATGTCATCAAACAGGTCTGTGGGCTTACCAATCTCAGCGTTGGTGAGGAGTGGATACCGGTGCCTACGTCATTCAAGGGGACTTTTTCATGTATTGTCACACTCGACAGGAAAAGTAGGGAACAGAACCCAGTCGTGGTTAATGCTGAGGTCAACGGTCTCATCTGCGATAACACCGATGAGAAAGATGCAGTCATCTATACAGACGGATCTGTAAGACGACACGAAAAAAGTGCATGGGCATTTACAGCACGTTCGGCAGGCAGAATAGCCAAGGAAGACAGTGGTGCATACGCCATGACCACGAGTAGCATGACAATGGAGGTGATGGCAGTGACCAAGGCATTCAAATGGTTAGAGTCACAAGACTACATCCACGCATGTATACTGAGTGATTCGATGAGCATGATAAAAAAAGTGGAGGCGGGCTTTGTACGCATGCAATGGGTAGAGTCGTTGCAGAAATCCAAAATACGTAAGGTCACCTTTGTCTATGTCCCTGGACATGCGGGAGTACGGGGAAATGAGAGAGCGGACAGGTTGGCTAGCTGCGCTGTCGTTGAGGACGGGCAACCGATGGATCGGGCGGACGTCATCAATGCACTCCGAGATGTGGGAAGAGCACAGGACTTCGACAAACACAGATCAACGTCGCTTCTTCGGATGATGGAAATGGGAGTTAAGATGGGCACAGCCAGAAATGAGAAACTTGGTGGCAGTGTAAGAAGACTTATCAACCAACATAGAACTGGAGTCGTCAGTCGCTGGACACTGAGGGAATTGCTGAGGAGGGGTCTGAGCACCTATGGACATGTTCGGAGTGCAATGATGATGACCCGCAAATAACTCAATAACTCAAAGCTGATCAAGACACTGCTCCACCTCCCAGAAGTGTTCCTGGAAATAGACTAATCAGCCTGGCCAAGTGAGTAGGGATCAACGAGGGAAAGAAACCTAGCACTCAAAAATGTCAGATGTGCTGGGTCCAAAGGTACAAAATAACCACACAAAAATCCACGCCCACTTAATATCCTTTTAAGGTCAGATGACAAAGAGGAACATTCATTATTTAGTAGTCATCAGATGAATGCCTGAAAGAAGGGCTAAAGTTTCAGTTTGTTTTTCAATAGTTTCTATCTCTATCTATCTAATGTCCTTTCGAGCCGAAGACGGCACATAGGGCAGAACCACAATCTCAAAAACAGAAACCTTGCGTGCCAAAGTGACACATATTGCAGAGATCACTGCTCTAAAATATATGGCGCTGTTTCCATAACAATACTTTTTACAATGACAGCTTGTCAAGCCATCGATCAACCTCCTTAGTCGCCTCTTACAACATGCCTGGAAGGTCACAGTGTTACTATTCTTTACTTCCCTCATAATGACCCCCATATATAGTTTGCATCACATAATATATTTTATTAAAATGCTCATTCATTAAAAGTTGAAATCTAATGGGTGACGCAGCCAAGTTTGAAAAGTCCCAATACAAGAAATGAGGCCTTTCTGTTGTGAAATATCCCAGATATATATAACAAAACTAGGCATAAGAAATATTATTGTATTTTTATTTTAAAAATCAACATTTACCCTAGTAGAATTTTGATCCAAATAGGTGTTGAAGTAACTGACTACATCTTTACACAGTTCACATTGCACATCATTTGAAGATTTCACAACTTTTGGTTGGATCTTCATTTGCATTGCAGCTGTAATGGAATATAAAAAAGTAAGTAGCTACATAATATATATATATATATATAAAAAAGTTTATATAAAAAAGGAAGCGTCATGTATAGAAGAATTGTTAAAAAAATAATATCTGTGCAAAAAAATAAAATAAAATAATGTAAGTAAAATTTCCCTCTGTGCCTTGCTAGGCGTATGGGGAATATGGTGTTAGTGACCATATTTTTCTACGACCACGGCACATTTTTGGGTGATGTGGTCGGTATCACGCCAAGCCGCCTTTACTTCCCAGAAAAATGTCAGGTACCAATTTTTACAGGCTGGGTGAACCCCGGAGCCTTGTTAGTCCAAAAAAAATCCGCCACTGCTGGGATCGAACCCAGACCTCTCTGGTCAGGAAACGAGCACACTAACCACTCAGCCACCGAGCACACTAACCACTCAGCCACCGAGCACACTAACCACTCAGCCACCGAGCACACTAACCACTCAGCCACTGAGGCTGCAAAAAAAAAAAAAAAAAAAAAAATTATCATAAAATATGCAAAAGAACAATAGTAATAAAAAGGGGAATGGAAAAAAAATCAATATAAAATTGTATGTTGCACACAGCTGATTGTTTTTATCTCATCATTATGTGCTATAGGCATTAATCCATTGGTGTAGGCGATCGTGTCCTTCCACAACCTTCTATCCATTGGGCATCGTATCAATTCTTTTGTTGATTGTTTTCTATGCCATGACACCAAGCTATTTAGTATTTTAAAAATTAAGTTTGATAAAGTTTTATTTTAATTCTATTGACCTTTCGAGCCGTAACCGGCCCATAGGGCGTAGACCAAGATACACCTTCTCCTATATGAATTTTTGTTCTAGCAGTTTTCTTTTAAAGATATTTTATCAAATCTCGCCATCTGTCTCTGTTCTGTGCAAGCAGTTCTATCTCATTGAGGGAGCCGATTCCTGCTGCTCTTGCCTCTCTCATCAATGTTCTTCTCAGTGTCTCCCTGGGTCTTCCTCTTTTTCTTTTACCTGTTGTTTCCCATATGAGGGCTTGCTTTGCTATTCGATTATTATCTCTTCTCATCACATGTCCAACGTATGACCATCGTCTTTTCTTTATTACTGAAGATATTAGTGGTTGATTGGCGATTTCTCTAATTTCCTCGTTTGTTTTGAATTCGTTCCATTCTATACCAAGTATTTTCCTTAGACATTTATTTTCGAATGCGTTCAACTTTGTTTCTATATCTCTTGTTGTTTTCCAGCTTTCACACGCATACGTAAGGGTTGATAGTACATTTGATTTGAATAGCCTAAGTTTTGTGTTTGTGCTAATGAGTTTTGATTTCCACAACTTTTCAAGGCTTCTGAAAGACATTGCTGCTTTAGCCAGTCTGATTCTAATTTCTTTGCTCGTATCCCCTTCTCGATCAATGTGACTTCCAAGATAGATGAAGTGATCGATCTCTTCTACTGGTTTGTTTTCCATGTATATTTTGTCACTTGTTGGAATTAAACTTTTCATGACTTTAGTCTTTTCATGATTGACCTCAAGCCCAATTTTGCTGGCTATTGATGATAGTTCATTTGTGTTTTCCTGCATCGTTTTTATCTGATGCTGATGAGAACTATGTCATCAGCAAAGTCCAGGTCCTCCAAATGGTCTCCTTGTATCCATTCGATGCCTTTATTACCAGTGCAGCATTTCTTCATTATGAAGTCCATAACAATTCCAAATAACAAGGGCGATAAAATACATCCTTGTTTAACCCCAGTTTCTATTGGGAAACATTCGCTCAGTCCTTCCTCTGTTCGAACTGCACATGTGTAACCATCATACATGTCTTTGATAATATTTATGATTTTTGATGGTAAGCCATATTGCTTCAGAATTTTCCACAAAGAATCTCTATGAATACTATCAAATGCTTTTTTGAAGTCGATGAAGTTAAGTACAAAAGGTTTTTGCTTTTCAATGTGTTCCTCCAATATAAGTCGTAGAGTGAAAATGTGGTCAAGACAGCTTCTCCCTTTTCTAAACCCAGCCTGTTCTTCACGCATTACTGTATCTATTGAATCCTTTATTCTATTTAGGATGATTTTACAGAATAATTTTGAGGCAACTGACAAAAGTGTCACGCCTCTCCAATTGTTACAATCTCTAAGATTGCCCTTTTTTGGGATCTTAACAATGATTCCTTTTTTCCATTTATGAGGCGTCTTCTCTGTTTTCCAAATGATGTTGAACATTTTTTGGAGATGTATTAAATTATGGCTATCAATTGCCTTGAGGATCTCAGCTGTTAACTTATCCTCTCCAGCAGCCTTGTTATTGGTCATTAGCTTTAAGGTGGTTTCTATTTCACTCAAGGTGAAGTCATCTAAATTTACATCTAATTCTGCTGCTGGTGTTTCAGCTTCAAAATCTATTAAACTGTGAGGTAGTGGACGGTTAAGAATTTCTTTGAAG
Source organism: Megaustenia siamemsis (assembly GCA_032433765.1). Lineage (NCBI taxonomy): Eukaryota > Metazoa > Mollusca > Gastropoda > Stylommatophora > Ariophantidae > Megaustenia > Megaustenia siamemsis. The sequence continues at coordinate 27,908,128 of JAVIAB010000117.1, read as the reverse complement.
TGTTCCGCCCAACGGGCTTTTATGTCTGCGCTTGTTGTTAGCATTAATCCAGATTTGTCTAGAATTGGTGTTCCACTGGATGTATAGGTGTTTGTCAGCATCTTTTGTACAGTATAAAGAGTTCTGCTGTCTCCTGTAATTGCAGCTGTCTCTGCTTTCTCTGCCAAGTTGTCTATATAAGCTCTTGTATCTCTTCTTGCCGAACTTTTCACTTTGTTGTCTAATTCTTTGTATGTTGCTTTTGCCAGAACCTTTCCAAGATCTGTCTTTACATTAGTCATGGCTCTCTTCGCTTCTCTTTTTCTTTGATGTATTTCCATGTGGTGTCTGAGATCCAAGCTCGTTTTTCCATTTTCTTCAGTCCAGCACTTGCTTCTGCTGCTGTCATTAGTATTTTGCTCTGTGAGTCCCACATTTCATTGATATCTAAGTCTATTTCACCAAGTGCTGAATAACAATTACTTAGCTCTATGTTAAACTTTTCCTTTATTGCTTCATCTTTCAGTTTATGACTATCAATTTTATGTGTAATTGACCTCTTCTGTTGGTTTCTAAATTTTAATCTTATTTTCCCAATGCACAGGTTGTGGTCACTATTAACATCAGCACCTCTGTATGCTCTTACATCTATTAATGATGATCTGAATTGTTGTTTAATACATAGGTGGTCAATTTGATTTGATGTTCTATCATCAGGAGATATCCATGTTGTTTTGTGGATATTTTTATGTGGAAATAATGTCCCACCTATAACTAAATTTTCTATTAAACATAATTCTATTAATCTTTCTCCATTCTGACTTGTTGTATTACAGCCTTCTCTCCCCATCACATGTTCCACTCCTGCGTTATCTTGTCCTACTTTGGCGTTGAAGTCTCCCATTACAATTAAAAGATCGTGTTTTGGTATTTTGTTTATAAGTTGTTGCAGTTGGTTATAAAAATCATCCTTAACTTCATCATCAGCTTCGTTAGTAGGCGCATAACATTGAATAATTGAAAGTCTTCCATGTTTTGTTTTGTATCGTGTTCGTATCAGACGGCTATTTACCGGTTCCCATTCTAATAAACTTCTTGCAGCTTTGTCTGTCATCATTATGCCTACTCCTTCACGGTGTTTTCCATCTTCCCTTCCAGAAAAAACTACTATTTTATTATCAATAGATCTCCTACCTGTTCCAGGCCAGCGCATTTCGCTTAATCCTAAAATATCTAGATCGTATCTGTCCATCTCGCTCGCGACCTGTGCATGTTTCGTCGGAGCGGCCATTGTTCGCACATTCCAGAATCCTATTTTTGTTGTTGTTTTAGGGCCGAAAAAACTATCACTACTATCTACTGCTAATTTACACATTCTGTATCAGGTCTACGTTTCATTAACAACATCGTTTTTACGATAGCGGCTTGTTAAACCTCTGATCAACGGTTCTATACCAAGCCGGAGAAAAATAATTCCTCCATTTTGGAAACAACCGGAAATTAACAGCAGATTAACCATCTACCTATTCTTCTATAAATCCACATTTCAAAGGCTTCAATTCTCTGTTCTGTTTTCTTGTCTAATGTCCATGTTTCAGCACCATATAGGAATATTGAGAAGATGTAACATTTTGCTATTCTTAGTTTTAGCTTTGGTGTTATTTGTTTTGATGTTAGTATGTAAAATTTAACTAAGTTTTATTTTAAATTAAATTTTAATTGTTTTATTTTAAAATAATTTTCATAAAGTTTTATTTTAAATTATATTTTTAATTAGGTTTTATTTTAAATTAAGTTTTATTTTAATTAAGTTTAATTAAGTGACATTTTAGCCGAAAAATGTATGAAGATGTCCTGATTAAACTAACCTCCACTCATTCTTGAGTTTGATATTTTTTTTAATGTTTTCAAATCTGCAACACTGCACAGAAATGAATATTCTTGCTTAGCTCATTTCTGTGCCATTGATACTTTGGTTGAATAATGATAAGATGTATTGCAAAATTTGATTCGTCAGACTTTACACAAGAAGTACATTGTATCTTGCCACATGTTTCTGTTCTGGGAGAGCCTCTTAAACCTCAGAAAGGGGCACTGACGCCTGCTGAGTTTATTCTGTGGCAAGCCCATGACATTATTTTACAATTTTTTAATATTTTTCATACAACTGTAAGAGAATTTTTATGTGAGCCTATACTTTGGTGATGATTTTATTCATTTCCTTATCATGATGTTGCCTCTGCCCAAGATGCCTAAGACAGTAGTTACACCTCATTTTCATAATTGCATTTTCATTATAGTTCTGCATTTATGGTCAGTGTTTTGCTGGCATATATAATAATATTGACATTATTAGAGTGTACAATAATGTAATCATGTATTTTATATTAATTAAATTACCTTGTCAAATTCTATTCAGTCTTGTAATGAAGTAGTATGTATTATTCTAGTATTAATTTTACTTAGAAATCACAACTGATGATTCTTCTTCTTCTTCTATCCTTCCTCCATTGCCGTTGGCGTCGAGGGGAGATACAATCTGCGATTCTTTGCTCTTCTGTTGGCCTCTTCTGGTGTTATCCCTCCTAGTGACTCTAGTATTCCCTTTATCCATCTCTTTCTCGGTCTTCCTCTTAATCTGGCGTTTTCATAGCGTTTGTTTATGGCTCTTTGAGTCATTGTTAGTTCTTTTCATTTTGTTATGTGGCCAAACCAATTTATCTGTTTTTCTTTACTGATGATTGTTTTTTTGTTTTTACTGTGCTAATATTGTTGAATAGTATTTTGAAAATCTCATACTCATTTTGTATTCTATGGAGACTTGACTGATTTGATTTGTTAATAATGCTAATCTATCTCTATCATCTACACAAAAAGGTTTGAGCTGTTTCATCCTGCAATTGAAGATGTGATCTTCATTTATTATTCAAGGAAGATGTTAAACAGAGTTGGTGACAATGTCATCCTTGATGCACTCAAATCACTGTATGAAGCCAAACCTCTACCTTTCTATTAAAAGGCACTGTGTTAGTTGCTTCTGTATTCAGTTGTTGCATATTAGTTTCTTACCAGCGATGCAGTTATCCATCATACTCATAGTGCCGAGTGCCCTACCCTACCAAATGAGTTTTTTAAATTTATGAAGATATGGTTTAGATCAGCATTTCTCAAACATTGTGGTCTGCAGTCCCCCAGTGGTTCGCATTGCCGCCACAATGGGTCCACAATGTCTTGAAGAATAGTATTGATAATTTGTAGCTAAAGGAAAGAGAGAATGAATGAATAAAAGCACAAAAGAAAATAAATTGTAAAAAGAAGTACTGTTTTCCCTTAAAGAAAAATAAAATGACTAGACTTTTCTAACTTACTGCATACAATCAGCGAAGTCACTCACTTTCAGTTTAATGGTAACTGATCACAGCAGCTAATAAAAGTAATATTGGAAAGGAAAATACAAGGTAAATGAGGCAGACCAAGACTAACACGGAAGAGTAACATCAAAAGATGGACAAGTCGGCATATGACAACCTGCACTATCAAAGAAAGAGACAGAGTAGAATGGCACTCCATAGATCATCTTCAATGCGGAGGCAGCACTCAATGATGATGATGATAATGGTAGTTAAGAGCGAATTTAGCGGTTGTTTTTTTTTTTTCAATTTGCTAAGTTATATTAAATAATAATAAAAATAATTAAAGTTATATAATAAAAGACATATGATTACTATAAGGTAAAGTAACTGATAATATTGCAATGAATTTAGTATCAAGACATTTTAGCCCGATATCAAGATGGATCGTTGGTTGAACTTGAAAAGTAAAAGACCTGTTGATGTTTACCAGAGATCCTCTTGTTCGAAGGACATTGAAAGCTCTTTCAGTAATCTTAAAAAGTGCCGCCATTATAGTCAAGGATATTTGTAGCTTGGTTTGGTGTATATATGTTCAAAAGGCAAGCAGCTACCACGGTGTGTGTTGTGTTAGGATGTATTGTCCAATAAGGCTATGAAACCATCTAAATTATGAAGGCATCTCAATGCTAAACATGAAGAACGTGCCAAAATAAGCATGGAATTTTTTTCAAAAGTAAGGAACATAACTTAAGGGAAAAAAAAGAAAATGATAAAAAAGACTGCATCTGGCTGTAAAAATTAAAATGCTGTGAAGACTTCCTTCGAAGTGTCTCATCTTATAGGACAAACGGAAAAACCGTGCATAACAGCTAAAGAACTAACATTGCCTGCTGCAAAAGTAATGGTTTCAGCGTTGATCAACATGGAAGCTGCCAAGGGCCTTTCCTTACAATTTTTGTCAAATTATACTGTGAAAATATGGCAGAGAATTGTTTTTGACTGTTAATCTGCTTCTTAGTACACAATGCAGCTGAAGAAATATTTAACAGCTTAAATAATTTTATAACATCTCATGACTTAGATTAATCAAAATGCGGTGGAATTAGTACAGATGAGGCACGAGCAATATCCGGAAAGTTTACCAGACTTGAAACATGGATTAAGGAAATAATATTGTTGGTAAGTTGGCAGGCATCATTGCTGCATACATATGAAGATTTTGTTACCAAAGAAGATGCCAAAAAAATTGAAAGAAACTAAATGAATCACTCAAAATTGTTAATTTTTTAATAAAACAAATCACTGAATTCAAGACTTTTTGAACACCTCTTAAAAGATATAGAAAGTGATCACTATCAACTTTTGCTACACAGCAAAGCCCGCTGGCCATCACGAGGTAAAGTTTTATCACATTTATGGGAAATGAGAGATGAAATAAAAATGATCTCTCATTGAGAGGCAGTTTCACATCACCAATGGTTTGACAGATTTTTCCTGATTAATCAGATTAACATATCTTCAGATATTCACCAATTATTACAGTTTTTAAGTTCAAGTAAGATCAAGGCAATGATTTAAACAATTGGGATTACAGCATTATTGTCTATCAGAACAATAATTCTGTGTAACAGAAACACTTTCCAAATCTCCCACATTTTCTTGAATTCGTTGACAAGCAGGTGTCTGCAAAGGACATGTCACTTCTTGCACAACATTTGGAAGATTTGCGGCACAATTTCCGTGAATATTTTCTTGTTCCAGATGCAAGTAAGAACTGGATTAGAGATCCATTTTCAGTTAACACATTTGAACTAAAAGGGCTTACTACAGGAGAGGAAGACAAGCTCCTAGAAATATTCACGGATGGTGCTATGAGATTACAGTTTGAGAAACAAATGCTTCCTAAGTAATCTTATCAGCAGATTCTCCTGAATTATTGAAGAAAGCTATGAAAGTATTGATGCCTTTCGTAATAAAATATCCGTGTGAAAAATCATTCTTTGCTCTCGATTAACTTAAAAAAAATAAATACAAAAACAGTTAAGAGAACATAGAGGCAGATCTCAGAATACAAGTTTCAAACATTATGCCAAATATAACATGGTTTGCAGGTGAAATGCAGCAACATCCTTCTCACTAATTATGTGTGTGATAATCATTTAATCCTTGAATATCTGAGGTGCATACGATAAGAAAATACACCATTGACCATAGGTGAGCTACACCGGACGTTTACAATACCAACAGTTCAAAGGAGTAAAATTCCCATTCCGGCATATATATATCACCTATTATTAGTTTATGATCGACTCCTTCCCACTGAATTACGCCATGCTAAAGCAGTTTGTACGCGAATCTATATAAAAGGACATTGCAATTACAAGCCATTTTACACAGATCCCACCATGAAGAGGACATCAATGTGCTGGGTTAAAGCTGAAACAGGGAGGTAACAAGGATAGGAAAGAGACGGATAATTTTGTAGAGGTCAAGGGGAGATAAGGGTGGAGATAAAGGTTGAGAGGAACTCATAGTCCACATGGAAATTAAGAGAGTGAACAGGTCGGAAATCACGAGATTTGAAAACGAGGCAAAGGGGGGACTTAGGTAGACATAGGGTAGTTTTGAGTAGAGAGAGGCATTGTGCTGGATCGGTCAGTCGATAAGTGGCGAGGGGTCAGTCCAGATGTTTCTGGGACAGAACACAGTTGAAACTGGGAACCGGAATGTTGTGTAGGATTTCTTAAGAGCAGGTCAGTGTAAGGGTTAGCTGTTGACTAGGTGGAAGTGTTAGAGATTCCTGAACATTAGATAGGGAGATTAGCATGGAAGTACTAGAGTACGCTTTCAGTAGAAACAGTATTATGCAAGTTGTTAGTATCATCTTGTGCAGAGACATTCATCATGCTAAAGACATTTGTTCCAGTTAATTGAGTCATTGGTGAAGAGATATTCATCAGGTGGTGATGCTACTATATTATAGGCTGATTGTAAGCCTCAGTAGAAACAGTATTATGCAAGTTGTTAGTATCGTCTTGTGAAGAGACATTCATCATGTTAAAGACATTTGTTTCCAGTTAGTTGAGTCGTCTGGTGAAGAGATATTCATCAGGTGGTGACGCCAAGATATTGTAGGCTTAGTATAAGCCGGAACGGAGACCTGATTAGGCTATGTATCGAAGTAGTGTGGTGAAGAAACAGTCATTCATGGTGGTATGCCACACAATCAGATTTGGTTACAAAGCTGTTAATGTGAATCCTGTGAAGGGACATTGTCAGAGATTGTATAAGAATAAACCAGTCATCTTTGTTATCAGTGGTGTCAGTTCATGCTTTCATTTGTAGCTGTGTTGTGGTCCTAGTGAAGAACGAGCGCTGGAATTCGTGAGCAGGCAAGTCACAACGCGAAGTCAGGGAGAGTCTGATCAGAGGCCTGGGCAGTTCCTGGGGTCGGCGGCAGGTGAGTGATCTCACGTGCTAATCGGCAAGGCGACGGGGAACCAGAACTGAACCTGAGTGTACCTGAAGCAGTCCAGAGCAGCTACAGGGGAGACTACATACAGATGAACGCAATCAACAAAAGGTGATATTGTATTCACGTCAGAAGGAACCGTAGTGGAAGCGGGCATTAGTGGGTGTTGGGTAACACTCGTTATAGAACCTTTACACTCAGCGGTGATTAGCCCGTTACATCTGGTGAGGGTGTGCACCCAGTTACAAAGCCAAGACAAGTAAGTATACGGACAGGGAGAGACCATAGATTTGACCAGAATTGTTTGCGCAGAATACGTGTAGTTATTTTGTGCCATATATATATATTGTAAGCTTTAGAGTTCAATGCAGCAGGAGGTCGATGCCAGGGAGTCATGGCCTGGTTACACTTATGAAAGTTTTTCAAATAATTTGTTGATGCACTTTTGTGTTTAAATCTTGGTTTAAAGTTGAATCCTGGGGGTCCGTGACTACATAATTTATTTAATGGGGAACCAAGCCTACAAAATGTATTAAATTGGGGTTCCAGGTAAAAGAAAGCTTGGGAAGTGCTGGCCTAGATCTTTCTGATGATGTGGACATTATTCACATAAAATACAGACTGAAAAAAAATGCTTCACAATGCTTCTGGCTTTCGATAAATCTAACCTTAATCTCTACCCATTCAGACAAAAGCAGGCACAAGCTTTGCAACACATAGGGAGCACCTGCATAGTAATTAACAGGACACAAATGTGTAACAGGTAAGATTTTAAGAAACTAAACATCCTTTTATAGTAATTTGAAGCCTTGAATGGCTAAGTGGTTGGTTTGCTCACTACAGATCAGAAGGGTCTAGGTTTAATTCCCAGATGTAGATTTTTTCTTTTCCAGCCTGTCAAGGCTTCAAGCTTCATCCAGTTTCTAAAAATGGGTACCAGAGATCTTTCTAGGAAATAAAAGTGGCCTGGCATCAAGATGTGAAGGAAATCTTTACTTCTTTCTTACTCAAAGCAAAACATCTATTGTGGTACACTTATCTGCTTTGATAGCTCATGTGACACCAAATTTTTTGATCCATATAATGATATTCTACATTTTAGCTCTTACTGCTTGACTTATTTATGTATGAGAGAGATGGAAACCATCTAAAGAAATAAAAAATAAAATAGATACATTTGAAAATAAATGCATCAGAAAAATACTTTGTATACAGTGGAATGAATTCAACTAGTGGAGAAGTATCAGAAATGGCCATGCATCCAACAATATCATCTATAATCAAGAAAATAAGCAGGCATAAGTTGGCCATATGATGAGTAGAGACAACAAACAAGTCTCAAAAAGGAAACAGGGCAAAAAAGGGGGCAGACCTAGAGAAATACAAAAATGAACACTTAGACAAGAAGCAATAACAGTTAGAATCAGCTTCCTTGCTGAGGATGAGAGGATCACCCAGAACAGGGACATGTAGTGAGATATCATGTGGGTTCTGTGCAAAGCCTGACACAGACGAGCAGACATGTAGAGTATAGAATTTCTGCCTTATTTGCCATTTTTGGTTTGAAAGAAAAATAGATGGATATATTACTGTTTGACAAAACATTGGACTACTGTAAACAATAATTGTTTTTGCTAACCTTGTTTATTTCCTACAGTATTCCCAGTACAAAACTTGAGTAGCCCGCAGAATTTATCAGGCTGTACTTCTGTTATTAACAGCTGAACTATCTCATGAATATACGCCTTGACTAGACCAACACACAGCTGATTCAAGTTTCCTGGCAAGGCTGCACAAGCTTTCTCCAGGATAGCCTCAATCTGAACCTAAGAAACATAAACAATATCTTTTAAAACTTGGAATTAATCAAACTTCTCTTAAGCTGTCTGGTATCTTTTCTCTTTGCTTCTTTAGCTGTTCAGGGTATTCTAAACATTCTTCTGTAAAACCACATTTCTACAGCCTCCAGTGATTTTCTTGTCTGTTGTCCTATTGTCCATGATTCACATCCAAATGTTAAGACTGGCTCAACATAACATTTAAAAATTCTTTTTCTTGTTTCTATTGTCAAAAATGGATTGCACAGTATCTTCCTCATTTTTTGGAAAGCTACTTTTGCCTGAGCCATTCTGCATCTCACCTCTGTTGTACATTTACCATTTAAGGTTACCATTGTTCCCAGATATTTAAATTAATTTAACTGTTTAAAAATTGTTCCACTTGCCTTTATTGTGCATGGCGGTGATGTCTTTTTCTTTGTTGCTACCTTTACTTCTGTCTTTTTGCTATTGAGACTGAGTCCTTTATTTTTGCTTTCCTTCACTATAAAAAAAAGTAAAGTACCCCCGTCACGCCAAGTGGCGTATAGGGAAATATGGTGTTAGTGACCCTATATTTTACAGACCTTCAGCACATGATTTTTGGGGTAATGTGGTCGGTATTACGCCCGTGCTGCTTCACTTTCCCAGAAAAAATCCGGTACCCATTTAAGGCTGGGTGAACCCGGAGCCGTCGGTTGGGATCGAACCCTACCCCTTGTCCGTAGTAGTCCAGTTCACTAACCACTGAGCTATCGCGGCTCCCACTAATTTTTAGGGAATTAGTAAAACCCAGGTGTCCTCGCCAGGGTACGAACCCCGGCTGTTGCCGTGGTAAGCCAACCGCCTATCGATTGCGCTAACCGGACACCCTTTCCTTCACTATAATGTCTAACATTTCTTGTAACTCATTTTCACTCTTAAAATAGGACACCAGAAAAAATTAACTTAGTCCATATAAGTAATATTACATACAGTAAGCTGCAAACATATCTCTTACAGTAATTAAAAAAAAATTTGTTGCAGTTCCACATATATGTTTAAAACAAATAGAGGAATTTAAATATCTAGAAAGTCTAGAGGCAAATGACAATTCACAAGCAGCAGAAATACGCTCAAGATGCAACAGAGCTTGTCAAATCATCAGCTATCACCACTGTGGTCTAACAAAGAAATAACAGTAGAGGTTAAAAGGACACGCTACAACACAATCTTCATTCCAACATTGTGCTACCAATGCCAAATTGGGACCTTAGATGCAAGAACAATAAGAAAAATAACCACTACTAAGATGAAATGTGTTAGATGAAATACAGGAAAAAACCTGAGATAAGATCAGAAATGAAGAGCTGAGAAAAAAAGGTAAGAATAATTACCACAATAGAGTACATAAAGAAACAACAGATAATATGGTTTGGACACGTGATGAGACAGAAAGACCAAAACACAACACAGCGAGCCTTTAATAAACATTATGAGAACACCAGACTCAAGGGTCGACAACAAAAAAGATGCATTGTTGGAATATTAGAAACACTAAGAATATATTGATAGCAGTGGTCAACATAGGAGCAAAAGACAACAAATTATACTTCTCTTTGTCGCTGAAAGACAAATGAGGAAGGAAAAAAGGAAAATGTGGCTCCTTAACTCTTATGTTCAGTGTTTTTCTACCCAGTCACTAGTGTTTTGCCATCATTTTTTATTCCTGAAAAATACTACTTTCACTAAATTTTTTCATATTTTTACTATAACAAGTCATAGACAGATATATTAGGCATCAAATTGAAGGGAAAAGGACACAGATTCATAATCAGAAATAATATTTTGAAAAAAAAAAGAAAAGAATTCAAGCAATTAAGAATCAACATTTTTGTTTTAAAAAAAAAATTATATACAAATTGGTACTGACCTACCCAAAGTGGGGGTCCATTTTACAGTGCTACTAAAACTGAGTCACTAAGATCACTATCAGATTTAAAGTTCTCAGAACATAATTCCTAGCTTTTTCTGTTGTTAATAATAATTCACGTTTAGGAGCGATAGATACTTCACTGCTGCTAGCCATTTTTCACTTATAAACACGAATCAGCTGATTGAAGACTTTAGAAAACAACACAAATTTTGACGATTTTGTGAACAAATTAAGCCCACATTGATCGACCAAAGCATGCCTAAAGACAGAAAATTCTAATAAGAGTTATATCCCTTGCGGTTGTGGTAGCTTAAAATGTATTGTATTTACTAAAACGAAACAAAATGAAAGTAACCATGTCAGCGATCGCTTGGCAAAATGTAAGTAAGTAACCATGACAGCGTTCCCACGGATATAAAGAGTTAATGATCTATGGAAAAATCTCTGCATAAAAAGTGTTATTAATTTACAAGGCATGCATAAAACTCTATTGATCTATATAATGCAAACAGGTCACTATAAAATTCCAACACATTTCCATTAAATATTAACATGTCTCTTTGAATGTTATGGAGTAGTCATAAAATGCCAACAGATCTCTGCAAAATGTTCTCAAGCACATATAAAACAGTACGCATTAAAAGTCCAGTAGTACCTCTGAAGAATTGGAATTCAATATGTTATCCAAGTAGGTAACTGCAAACTTGCACAAGTCACACGACTGTTCTGATTGCATTGATATTTTAGGGTGGATCTTGATTTGTGAGACAGCCACTGGTAAAAAAAAAATATATAATTTTTGAAAATGTCAACCCAGAAGATAACAGCTGCTAAAAAATATTTTTAAAATTATAAACCCATAAGATGAAAATTGAAAAAAAAATAATATACATATATATATATATATATATACATCTACGGTGCTCCATGGTAGCCAACCTTCGATGCAGAGACGACACTCAATGATGAAGATGATGATTATAGACAAAGAGGAGGAACAGAAAATTATACCAAAATAAGGATATCAAAATCAAGAGGAGCAGTATGAAGATACAGACTTTCATTAATGGATGCTTAGGCAGAATAAAAGGATGGAAATGGCAGGACAAAATCACTAACATAGAATTATGGAAATGTACCAGTCAAATCAAGTAATAGCGAAGAAGAAGACATTGACACTTTTTACGAGGAGCTAGAGGCGACCATGGAACAGTGTAAATCCCATGAAATAACTATAATATTAGGGGATTTCAATGCAACGGTAGGAACAGCTAAAGTGCAAAATGTGACCTGGGGGCATGGCCTTAGAGAGATGAATGACAGAGGGGATGGATTGGGCAAAGACACATGAAATGATTATAGGTAACACCTGGTTCAAACAACACCCTAGGCGACTATGGACATGACAAAGCCCAGACAATTTTCTGACAGTTTTCAATCCTTGTAAAGATCTTTTATAAATCTTGCCATTTGTCTCTGTTCTGTGCAAGCAACTCTTATCTCATTGAGGGGAAGCTGATTCCTGCTGCTCTTGCCTATCTCATCAATGTTACAAGATCTTTAAAAGCTCTTGTACTTGTTGAGATTGTCACTCCGCCAGAAAAATTATTATATATAAATGTTAAATTCTATAATTATCATAGTCTACTTTGAACAAAGAAAATAATGAAATCTAAAACTGTGAATAGAAAGAAATAATGATATAATATCTCAACTTTTTATTTAAACAGAATATTTGTATCAATATTGTTGCATGCAAAATAAATAAGAATATCTTCATACTTGTTACATTACTGCAAAAACCAAATGCAGTACAAATTATCTTTGGTTCAAGTTTGTGAAGCAGAAAAGTGATTATTGAAGAGGAATACTGCTGGACAATGCCATCACATGCAGTGTTGTAGGGTGGAGGAAGACGGTCGCAGACAGCAATCAAGGACGTTTTCACTTCCTCCTGCAAAGATGGTTAACAATTTGTATAAAAATAAAATGAATATATCTAATATATCTACAGAAAGAGTAATTAAGATTAACAGTGAATTGTTCTGTCCTGGGAGTCAGTTTTACTGCAGTCAGGAATTCCCCATATTTGCTTCACTCATGTCACAGCTCCTGCCAAGGTCTGTTAGAAATTCTGATGACTAGGTTAACCACAATACAACAAAAAAGGAGCCCAAAACAGTTTTAGCCCTCAAGATCCTGCCTGCCCTTTTGAACATTTGTCTTGTGACAAACTGGCACCTAGGTTCTGGCCACACTTCCTCTTGCGATCCATTCAGACCACATGAGTCTATCTCCATTTTTAGATAAGCACTTGCCTTTCATGTTTGTATTAATACATATTACTTTGTACCTGATGAAAGCTTTAATCAAAACATCGTAGTTTGTCTTGTCTCTCTTTAGGTAGCTGTTTAATATAATTGTATGTTTATTTTACATTTCTTCTGCAGCTCTACTTGTAGCACAGCATATGCATATTTTCTATTTGAGCCAATCTTCAGTAAACCTCCTACTCTTCTCATACTCACCACATCTGACATTGAATCTATTCTCTATTCTACAATTCATAATCACCTCTAGTCTAAGTGGGTTCTCACATCTATTAACTACAGTATTTCTACATTCTACATCAGTCAATATGAAATTGCTTCAGATATGTATTCTGCCATTGAATCTCAATGACAGTTCAAGTAGGTTCTAACATCTTAATACAATGGTTATTATGTATCCAACACATATTGCTTTCATAGCCAAGCAACTTACTGTAGTCTCAACTGCAAATACAAGTCTAATTTCATAGCAAGTCAATGCAATCCAAAGATTACTGATTCTTGTAGTCTTCATTTAATCTGATACAAATATAATCTATGTTTTGTACTTGAATAATACCATGACACTAAGTGTTTTCTAATATCTGCTAATCTGAGATTCTCTTGATGTATCCGAGATGGTCTGTTATCATTGTTGACAAGTTGATTCCATCTCATACTGATACTCAACATTCTTCTAGATTCTACTGTAGAATACAAGTCTTAAGTCACAGTTAGTGACATGGGTTCCAAATGCTGATGGTTTTCTTATGTTTATTGACCCACTCTGTACTTTTCTTGTTTATTCGCTCCCCCTCCTCCACATGGTTCTGAGTCATCCAATCTGGTGCGAACTTGACCGATAGCTCAAGTTGAGATAACCCTTTCTACAATCAAACACCAATTCTTTTATTCTCTCCCCCTCATTTCATATTACACAATCCCTGCCTACATATGTATGTTAAAGCTCTACAAGTAGATGGAACAAAAAATAAATATATTTTGATAGTAACTCCTCTTTTACTCCAAAATTAATCTGCTGGTTTGGACAGAATTATCTATCTCAGGTCTGTAAACTACCTAATGTCATCAAATTCAAAGTTCTGTACATTTTAGTGTTTCAGTTAAAACCTATCACATTATATTTCAAATTAAAGAATATACATGAAGAAAATATTTGTAGATTATAATATTAATGAACTGAATAAATACATTTCTACTACAAGTCTTGAGATGTGCCATGTCAAGAATCAATTTTTAAATTTAAAAAATGTCACTAAAAAATATTCACCCACTTGAATATCAAATGCTTGACACTGCATTTTTCCAGAGACATTTTAGATGATGACCTAGGTTCTCATTCAAGTTTAGAAGATCCCACATGAGAGATTGCCCTGATCATTTTTATGAAGACCAACTATGCCCATTTTCACTAAGTAAAGTTTTTGCGGGTGGTGTTTTGGATTTATTATTTCTGTAGCTACCAAACAAAACAATGGTTATTTTGGTGGAGTGATAATCTCAACAAGTACATCAATGTCTTATTTATGTTATGCCTCAAGTCTAGTGCTACATTCTAGTAACTGTTGTTTATGTCAATACTTGCAAATTTTTTCATATAATGATAACACTCCTAACTCTAACTTTTTTAAACCGAAGAGAAAACAGGCTGTAATCATCAAAGGAGAATGCCTGAGGCCTGGATATCATGGAGGCCATGACAGTCCATGGAGTTGAAGGGAACAGTCACTTAAGTGCCAGCATCTCAAGAGATATGCAAGTGTTCCCAAAATCTGCTACCAAAGTTTGGGCCAGTTACACCATTGTGTATTTTTTTTGCCAACTTTTATAGATAACGTATATCAAATCAGGGAAACAAGTAAATCCTTCCTTGATCTTAAACATGCTGCTAGAGGTTGGTGACCTAGTCAGTTTCCAAATGGGCATGAACTGCAAACAAGGTGGCCACATGGGGCTGTACCTCTATGACTATGGCTGAGATACAGAATTTACATTATTATCATGTTACTGAAGATACTCAATTTAAGCCTTTTTTAAAATGCACACATTTCAATACTTCATGGTTTATTTCTTTCCAGCAACTTAATTTTATCGCATATTTTTTTCTCAGTCTTCATCAATGTTTATTCTCTCTATATTTAGTCATTTTTTCTCTCGTCACATTTTCCTAGCTTTCCAACATAAACAAGTGTTCATTGAATTGTACATATCCTTTTGTTCTAATCATCCTTGTTTTTTTGTCGTTGTTCCTGATGCACTAAAGTTCTCTTGATGTTAATATCCTATAATATCCCTGCATTTTGGTTCCTACATATGAAATTCAAAAAATTGGACATTACAAAATATATAATAGCATTATTTTGTAAAAATTTCTGCTGTTTGGAATAATCTTTGTAACTACTTGTCAACCTTTCAAAAGTATGATCCATAAAACAATATTACATATATAAAAGTGCAATAAAAGTAAATCAAACATTAAATGTCGGCTTAAATTGGAACAAATAATTAAGAAGGCAACAAAATAAAGGGAGAGTTATCTAGTATTACCTCCGTGATGTTGGCTTTAATCAAAGCATCAATTCCTTCAAAAGCAACTTCACAAATGCTGCATTCAGCAGCACTGGTCAAAGGTTGCTGTAGATTTACTTCTGAAAAGCAAACATTCTTCGATTATTTCTAGAATCTATTTGCATTAAGTTTCAAGAAATTTATTCACTCAAAAAACTGTTATATTAAAATATCAAAGCATCCAGCATTATAAGAACAATCAAAAACATGCATGCACACACAAACTACTTCTTTCCTTCCTCATTTTCCTTTTAGCATTAAGGGGAGATAAAATTTGCTGTCTTTTGCTCTTCTGTTGGACTCTGCTGCTGTTATGTTTCCTAGTATTTCTAATATTCCATCAATCCATCCTTTTCGCGGCCGGCCCATGGCTATGGTGTTCTCACAAAGTTTATTGAAGGCTCACTGAGTTGTGGTATCTTACTGACTTATCATGTGGCCAAATCATTTTATCTGTTGTTTGTTTATGTATTCTATGGTGGGGGTTATTCCTAGCTCTTTTCTCAGTTATCCATTTCTGATCATATCTCTGAGGCTGTTTCCAACATTCTTCTACTTAAAACATGTACCAAAAAAAGTTACATAAATTTTTTTGTCAGGCCATTTAATCATAAAATACTACTAAGTCATAAAAATTACAGCTTCAAAGCACATTTTTTGTGGAGTTGGAGAGTTTGTCACACAGAAATTGTTAGAGTTGCACATTTTGTCAAAGTAGCAGTAAGAATGTGATTTAAAATCAACAGTAGTATTTAGGGTTAAACATGTTTCCTTTTCACTTTTCACCTCTAAACACACTTTTAAAAGAAATTTTAGATAGTCCGGCGAATAGTTTTCTCTAAAACAACATTACTTTGACCTTCACAACAGAAAATAGATTCAAGACTTGATCCGTTTCTTTGAAACATTTTGTTACATTACTATGTTTTATTAGAAATCTGGTTAATCTGGCAGGTAATTCCAGCTCTGAGTCAAAGTATTACAGTATGTTTTCTATATAATTATCATAGTGTACTTTTGACTCCTGATTGCTTAGAAACTGTACAATTTAAATGTCTAAAATTCATCATCAATAACGGGAACTGCAAAATTTTAATAAATATAAAAAAACACGTACAACCACCATTAACAGGACTGTAAACAGTTTGGAAAACATTGTACTTAACCTAAAATATAAGAATAGATTATTGCACACAATGGTTTAAAACAATATTATTATTCACTGGCAAAACATGAACCCTAAATGCAGAACAGACGATTTACAAGGAAAATATACAAGATATAGAAATTCTTCTTTCTGGTGTTCACCCAATGGCTACTAAAGGAATCCTCTTCATCATCCATCATTAAAAGAATGTTAAGTCGGTAATGATGCATTGTGCTGTCGTTTATTTGTGACTTTTGGTAAAACACATTCGACTTCAGCACATTTTTAAATACTGGGTTGGCTTCCCTCTTCAACCCCTACTTGCTTGGCCAGACTGAATTATCTGTCTCCAGGAGCACTGCTGGGAGGTGGAACAGGGCCTTGGTCAGCTGTTGTTTGCTGATCCTGAAACATGCAGCCAGCTGCAGGTCGTTGCCCACACCCAGCTCAGTTGCTGGATGGGCATCTTGGCCCACAGCTATGAATATGAAGTAGCGTTGCAAGATCCAACAGAGGATCACATCACAAATAAAGTTTATAAAATCATGACCAATAACAGATCCACTGGAAGAATTTTGTTACATTGGTAAGATGAAGACAATTTTATTGATATGAGCATGACAAGTTTAACAGTCTGGCAAAAACCACATTACAGGTGGTAGTAGTAGATGGAGGAAATGGCAGGCCAAAGAGAAAAAGAATTGATAACATGAAAGACTAGATTGTAGCAGCAGGTGGCCAAATGGATAACTTCCTGTTATTTCAAATAAGGAAAACAAGGGTTTAAATGATGATAGGGTCAATATCTTTTTTTTTCCTGACAATATTAAAAAAAGAAGAACAAAGTGGTATGGTAACAGCTTTACATGGTAATTAACAAAACAAAAGTCGACGTTTCCGCCAAGAAGGCCTTTAGCTGGAACAACAAACAACAACACAAAAATATATATAAGGATATGTACACAAATCTAACTACATGGTGATAATATGCTAGATACTCAAGAAAGGAAATAAAAAAGGTCACTTCCCTGCGGTCCAGAGTGTGGTCAGCTTCTGAATGAACTAAAAAAAGTAGGCGGGATGATGAACTATATATCTCACTGACCAGGCAGTCAGGTGGGAGGACAGAAGGGTTCTAAAGATGTGGGGAGGTGGGTACAAGATACATATAAACTGTGTATATCTAACTGTGTGTGCACAACAAACAGATGTGTAAAAAAGCATGTGTACCTAACCTTACATGCGCACAAGCATAAATCCGTATATATTACCATGAAAGCACACAAAAGAAAACATGAAGGTGTCTAAATGTGCCAATACATATGCAGACAAATATACATGCATGTATAGATTCGGTAGCGCATGGGGGTAAGAAATATGTGGTAGGTGTCCTATGTGTATGAGAGCAATATGTTCATGCCATGGGGGGGACAGTGAACCCAATTGGGCAATGAGGAAATTCTCTAGGACGAACCGACTGTGATTGCTGGAGTGACACGAGACAATGCCAGTAACTTGCATGTCAGGTTTACCACTATGGCCAGAGGAGTTGAAATGGGCAGACATAGGGTTGCCAGTCTTTTGCTCAACATCTGTCGCTCAAGTGTCATCCAGACTCGCCCACATACATCATCTGGCAATGCTTACATATTATGGCGTATATGATATTCCATGACACACAAGTAAACTCCTCCTTGATGTCATATCGCCCATTAAGGAACAAGACCAAATCGGTGCAAAGCACATAGTCACAAGTTCTGCAGTCACAAGTTCTGCAAACTCGGCGTCCACATCAAAAGGTACCAAGGTGTTTGTGGTTTGAGCGGAGGAGGTAGCTCATGACAAGAATGTCTCTTAGACTCCTGTCACGTTTGAAGGCTACCAAAGGAGGATCCCTGAAAAGTAGGCGGGTAGTGGGATCATTTAAGGATCCTCACCGCAGCCAAGTTGTGAGGGTGGTAGGTGAAGGTAAATATGGTCCTATCAGAGGAATGGCGAGTGGATCCACAGGACGGGAAATATCGTGAGCTCGTTGGAAGGTAGATTGAAGAACCAATTCAGGATAGAGATGACACCTAAAGAAACTTAACATCAGGTGGGCCTGTTGGAGAAAACCTTGATCATCCTGGCAGATACGACAAAAGTCATAATAATAGAGAATAATCTTTTTTTTTTTCTATTGGTGGTGGAATAAAATCTCTGACCCGAATATAATATGTGACTGCACTGGACATGCGGCCATTATTCTCAAGCCCACAGGGGAAAAACTAAATATGGATTTGGATCAAAATAACAGATTGATATAAAATAACAGAATTAAAAGACAACCAATATAGCTTTGAAACATCAAGATTAAATATGGCAGTGGGCAAAAAAATACAGACTAATAATCAAAAAAGATATATCCGACATCAATTATATGTTTTGATTTGCTTACTGGCCATTATTTAGTTTTACATGAAGATCTGCATTTTTAAACTTCTCTATCTTATTTATGAGTAATGATCAACAAAGATAATCATAATCAGAACATGCTCACATGCAGGATCATACATAAGTCAATAACACACTCACTTTGCTCAGATTGAGTGCACATTTCCACCTTTTCACAAATGACTTCAGGCTCCTGTTTGAAGAAGATCAGATAATTATTTATTATAAAGGACAATAATAACATGTCTCGGTGTGTTTATCTATTTTCAAAATATGTCTGAAATGAATAAAAAAAAATAATAAAAAGTTCAGAACAATAAGTTATGGTCACAGATTTTTCTACAAATTTTTAAAGCCTGCCTAGTTTCAGAGATTCTCCCAATTATTTTGAAATGTATTAACTATAATGAGTTATATAAATAAATTTTTTAAAAAAAGGTCCTCTATCCACCTATAGTATATAATATGAAAGTATATGAGGAATATGGTGTTAGTGTCCCCATGTTTTGTCACTTTAAAAGTGATGAAGTCAGTAAAGGTAAAGTACGAGACTTGAATCAAAGTCTTAGCATGGGAGTTTTCACCCATATTGCTCGGCTGCCGACCCTGAAGTGTTCAGAGAGTTCTGGATAGTGCCGCCTCAAGCATCGAAAGTCATGATGCGAGGTGGTATTCCCCACCTTCCCAGAGTACTACCCTGGTACCCATTTCTGGAGACAAATAATAATAAATGAATATTATTATAGAGGGAAACATCCGAGGCGATAATCAGTGAATCAATTCAGAGGAAGAGGTATGTTTACAGCACTCGGAAAAAATGACAAATAATCAACAACAGAAAAAAATATGGACCAAGACAGGATCGAACCCGTACTCAGTGGCACAGCGCCTTGCCACGAAAAGCCAAACGCTAGGGAACACTGCCACTCAGCTAACTAAAAAATTAGCTTCGTAGGCTAGGTCCTTTCGCGAAGGCATTCCCATGACTATAGCATAAGGCTGCGATCACAGCTCGGAAATATTTTTCCTGTTAAGACAAGTATCTCCTGGATAGGGTAGGGCTGAATACTTGCGTTGCAGACAAACATTTAGGACGAAACAGCACGAATAGTAGTTTCAGTGGTTAAGACTGGAGACAAATAATAATAAATGAATATTATTATAGAGGGAAACTTCCGAGGCGATAATCAGTGAATCAATTCAGAGGAAGAGGTATGTTTACAGCACTCGGAAAAATGACAAATAATCAACAACAGAAAAAAATATGGACCAAGGCAGGATCGAACCCGTACTCAGTGGCACAGCGCCATCTTAACTCCCATCAACAGAGATATTGAACACATAAATGACATAGCACACCTAATACAGAGTATAATGTGATAATAAATCTTTGGTTAAAAAAATCTAGTAACCTTTTAGTAACTTTTGTACTTAAGAATAAACCTGTTTTAGAAGCCAGTCCTCTAGCCAATTAAGCCATGCTGACATGACAACCAACATTACTACATTTGGGTGAGTATAAAAGCATGATATAAAAGTGGATGATACATTTAAAAATGAATTTTAATTAAAACCCAATAAGAAACAGACGATGCTATGAAAAATTCATGACAGATAAAAGAAAGGTATGTAGTTTCTAAAACATATTTTAAAAATAGACTATAACATATTTAGTTCCTGACAAACAAAAAATGATTATATCATGGATAGATCCTAAAATAAGCAAAACAGAAATATGTGATGGATAGTTACCAATCTGAAAGCTATCAGAAAGTTCCTGGACTATGCCTAGAAAAAATTACAGGCTTACCTTCATTCTAATTTGGCCACCATCGCCTTTGAAATAGTTATAGAAGGCCTCGGTATCACCGCAAACGAATTAAAATCCATAATTGCTAAACTGCCCGTGCCAGTGGAATCATCCAAATTAATATCTTATCTCCAAAACAAAGAAAGGTAGCTGTAGACCCCATCATAGCAGTCTCAGCACATGCCAAAAGACATAAGGCGAAACCGCACAGAAAGTGAACACAGCTGACTGTTCCCTGTCATACGATATCATCATTCATCGTAAACAATCTGAATATCGAAACACGATCAAAACAGATGAAACACACAGCTCATGGTGTGCACAGAGCACTTAAACTCTTTGAAATAGTTCTGAATTATATTACTATATTTTGAGATGCTAGAGTGAAGATGTGCAGTGAAAAGGACCAGAAATATGGAACAAATGTAACTGCCAGTTACATTATGATGATCTGTTAACTCAAACTTCACAAAGAATGCAATTTTTGGTATAAAACCACATGCCAGAGGTCCTATGCCATCCTAATTACCTTAGTTAGACTCCTGTGACATTGCATTATTCCTTAACTGAAGCTGTGCTGCTTGACACTGTAGATGACATCATACTGGGATCACAGGCGACCTTGGACAATCTTGAGGAAAAATATTTTCATGGTGCCTTTGGGACATGAAAAACAGGAATCACTGTGTACATTCCCAACCAAGGTGACCATTTCAAATGTGAGAGTGGGTCCATTTTAAATAAGATAAGATAATATGTTAAGATCTTCTCACTGCACAAAAGCCATCCATCAGTGCTCAGATTTTCCCCTTGAAATATGGAGAATCTAGGAGAACCTTGACCCATGTGCACAAACTCCATAGCATGGTCTGGGATACATAAGTTTTTCAAGTACAGTCTGGGAACTTTCTGATGGTACCAAGTATAATCAGTAACAGACCATGCCATTGATAGTTCCTGGTACAAGCAGCAACAGACTATACCACGGTTAGTTCTTTAAATACGCAAAAACAGACTAAACAAAATACTTACCATCTCTGTAGCTATTAACTCAAACAGATATTGCAGCCCTTCCACTGCTATGTTGTCACACTAAAATAAAATAAAGCCAGATATTTCAGTCCTACTTCACTATTATACATCTAGTTAAATTTTGAAGGAAAATACAATCTTACAATTTGTTTGCTCTAAATCTTCATATTAGGAAGTGAGCTACAAGATATGTACATTGGCATTATAGAAACAGTAACAAATACCATATGGTGCTCAACCATCCACCTTGCATACAAAACTACAGAATGGTGTTGACATTTCTCAACATTCTTATAGTGTGAACTCTGGTCCCTATTTTATCTCATGATTACAGTAGTTTTTGCAAAACCTTTTTACAGCTTGTGGTGTTCAAACTCAGGGGGCTTGGATGGCATAGCTGCATATTTGTTTTACAACTACACTATCAGCACTTCCAAATCTTTGTGTTGAGTTGTATTATTCCAGCTGTTTGCCCACTTGTCTCTAACTTAATACAACCAATATAACCTTCCTGTAAGATGAGTCTTAATTATAAAGTCAAGATATGCCTTATTCTTCTACCCTGCATCTAAGATGTTCCTTGTATGTTCTAAGTTAAATCTAAAGTTCCCTAAACAAAAAACCTATCAATTATAGAGCTCAGCAAGCTATCATGAACTTAAAGATAAAGGTGAGCCCTATAGCAATTGATGTTGGGTTATTCAATATTAGTGATTCATTGTACTAAGTCTCAGCTTCATGAGATGTGGGCAACAATTCCCTTCCTCCCTGTCTCATATCTCTGATTAAAAAGTCTGGTGGACCTTGCGAGTCTATTCCTCAAATGGAATTTGAATCCTGGACCTTCAGGTCGGTAAAAGAGAGATCTAACCACAAGCTCTCTTAACCCAGAGCCTTAATTACAAACTGGTGCACCATGAAATATACCTTAGCAAATGTCATATTAATCAGTCCTTCAAATTCACATCATGGACCCCCAACAATGAAACCAACATCATCATCAAGAGTCTGCTGGCATCGATGCTCATGAAGCTCCACAACTTTCCGCCTCTAAAATTTTGTAATATTTCTGTTGTTGACGGACTACCAAACCACTCTTAATTAAACTATCTGGTATCTTTTTGCTCTGTTTCTCCTCTATCTCTTCTTCTCTCCATTTTTTTTCCTATTGTCACAATACATTCCAGCTGTTCCTTTTTCATCAAATGGAGAAAAAAAGATGATCCTTTCTTTCTCATGTTAGTAATAATCTTTCTTTTGATTTGATCATTTTCAGAATGTCCTCACTACTTGTGTTGTAAATTGTATTCTCAACATTCTTCTGTAAAAGCACATTTCTGTGGCCTACAATGATTTTCTTGTTTGTTGTTCAGGATTTAATTCCAAATATCAAGACCGGCTCTAAATCTAGAAAATGATAAAGTATTCTCTTTCTTAACTTAGCCATAAGATAGACTAGCTTCTTCTTCTTCTTCAGTGATTTACTATTGCTATGCATTTAGACAAGCAGGGCTCACGAACAATATGGTGCATTCAAGGTCTTCACCTATTCCCCATAGTTTGTCATGGGGTTATTTCTGTAGGCCATATTTGTATTATTAGGGTGTTGAGGGTACAGCAGTTCTGTAGGGTATGCTCTAGAGTCTGTCTGGATTCACCTCAATCACATGCTGCAAGGTCACGGAGTCCTTTCTTGTGCAGGCGTACTCTGAGGTCACAATAACCTGTTAAGCCTGAAGATCTTGGTCTGCACTCACATTTTCTGAACTTGTTTAAGGGCATCATGTTCTGAACCATATTTTTCATAAACAGACTATTTAAAGATATTATAAAGTGATATTCTGTTTCACCTTAATGGCAAACTAACATGAATGATAATTTCAGCATTCACTTGGTTTATTCATCCAAGCAATACAAATCTGTATTTTGTGCTAGGAAACTTACCACTTTGCTAAATACACCAAGATTGGCACAGACAGACTTGACCAGGTTTTTAATGACAGTCTAACAAAAAAAAAGAAGAAAATAAGATTTGATTTAGAAAACATAAATAAAATGTCTTTTAAATTAAATTTCATTTTAAATATATCCCCTTGGTGCTGAAAGAGAAATGAGCAAGGAATGAAGAAGTAGGATTTTAAATATATGTAAGAGAAAAAAAATATTCAATTAAAATTTATTTGTAAAGAATTTACATTCTATCCACTAACACTGTTTCTCTCTCCACACACATGCTTCAGATAATTTGGATAATGAAAAAGAGCTATGTAGATATACTAAAAGATATAAAAATTAAAAAATACTGGGTTATAAACACCATTCTACAGAGGAAATTAAAATATTATGACCACGTCAAAAGACACAGCCAGCTCAAAAGAACAATAATGAAAGACATTGTTCCTGGGTGACGCATCAGGGGCAGAACAAAAATAAAAGAAGGTGGTGGTTTCAAGGCATCAAGAAGACCCTGAACGAAGAAGTGGAAGATCTGGATAGAGACAGAGATTCTTTAAGACAGGCTATGGTGAATGCAACATTCTGCAAAAGACAAGTGACCTGATGATATATATAAAAAGAAAAGTACCCCATCATGCCAAGTGGCGTATAGGGAATACGGGTGTTAGTGAGCAAAATTTTACAGACCTTCGGCACATGATTTTTTGGGGTAATGTGGTCGGTATTACGCCCGTGCCGCTGTACTTTCCCAGAAAAAAATCTGGTACCCATTAAAGGTGGGTGAACCGGAAGCTGTCAGTTGGGATCGAACTCTACCTCTTGTCCTTTGTAGTCCTGTTCACTAACTACTGAGTTATCGTGGCTCCCGATGATATATATATAATATATATATATCATCATCAAGTACCAAGCCTACTGGCGTAGGTATCATGTCTTTCCATCTCGACAGTTATTTATCATTTCTGTTGTTTTATTACATCTGTGCCACTAAAGCGAAGTCGTACGCCGGCAACAGTCTTTTTTTGACAAATCAAGTGTTGTGAATGCGACCTTCCACCGTCTAGACTTGTTCTGCGCTTTACATCACATTGGTGCTGTTCACGACGGCTGTTAGAATTCCTTGATGTAAGTTATTTACATGTTACTAATTACTATGAAATGCTTCATCAGCCGCAGTTTTATCTCTTTAGGGAATTTGCACTGTGTTTTGTTCATCGTAGGCTGCATTCACTAGAGTAATCAAGAATCTAAAGGGCTTGTCATTGCTGTGAGTGAGACATTGTTATGTGTGCTATGTCATCATTATGGCTCATCGTAAATCCTTAGTCCGGCCTTGCACTAATCTTACGGTCTGTTGTTTGATGTGTGACGGGGATAATCTGACGACTAATTGTGTGTTTATATGTTTGGAATTGGAGTCAACAATGATGGCTTGGCATCATCATGCGCTATACATTAAAATAAATATGAAGATCATCATTTTCAGGAGGACGTGAACTTCGGGGTATATGGTGGATAGGCTGCAGGAAGAACTAAAGGCTATGCATGAAAAGTGTTCCTTGTTGCAGTTTCCTCATATTCCCAGTCCATGGGAGACTTCTGGGTCTCGATATAAGACGCCAGCCTCAAGACAGAGAGGTTGTAGGTTCAAATCTCAGCTACACCGGTTGGGATTTTTATTTATGATTTCTCTCTGCGGCAACCCCCTCTGGTCTCAGCAGCGAGGCCCGGCTTGAACATCAGTTACTCATTGATGGAAAAAACATGAGTACCTCTGAAGCTGGAGTTATCTGCCTGTACGGAGAGGGACCTCTGTGCACACGGCTGCCAGGGAAAAATGGATTAACAAGCAAAATCCAGTTCCTAGTCTCTAGGGACTTCGTCAGAGTTGAAAGCTGGCGAACACAACAACAACATTTCTGTTAAGCCATTCTCTTAAGCTGTCTGGTATTTTTTTCTCTTTGCTTCCCTCTATCTCTTCGTCCCTCAATTTTTCCATTTGTTACAATATATTCCAGCTGTTCTCTTCTCATTACATGGCAAAAATTGATGATTGTTTCTTCCCTAATATTGGAAATTAGCTCTTTTTTTGCTTGACCTCTTTCAGAACACTTTCATTTCTCTTCTTAGCTGTCCATGGCATTCTCAACATTCTTCTGTAAAACCACATTTTTACAGACTCCAGTGATTTCCTTGTCTGTTGTCCTATTGTCCATGATTCGCATCCATATGTTAAGACTGGCTCTACGTAAGATTTAAGAACTCTTTTCCTTGTTTCTATTGTCAAAAATGGATTGCATAGTGCCTTCCTCATTTTTTGGAAAGCTGCTTTTGCCTGAGCCATTCTGCATCTTACCTCTTTTGTACATCTTCCGTCTGACGTTAACAAAGTTCCCAAATATTTAAATTCATTTACCTGTTTTAATATTGTTCCACTTGTCTTTTCTTTGTTGTTACCATTACTTCTGTGTTTTTGCTATCATGGCTGAGTCCTTTATATTTGCTTTCTTTCACTATAATGTCCAACATTTCTTGTAACTCATTTTCACTCTTAGCGATTTAAGACTGTATCATCAGCATACCTTAGATTATTTATATTATGACCTCCAATTGTTATTCCATATACATATATACATCACTTCACATAACAATGCAATTTTAAATAGAAGTGAAAGCTTAATCTCAACTTCAATCCTGACTAACACAACATGTGAAACTCAAAAGCCACCAAAAAATATAATATAAAATAAAATATAATATAATGTAAAATATAATATAATGTAAAATATAATCTTTACCTGAACATCTTGATTCCGATCTAGTTGTCGAATTTCTGCGACTATATCTGTACATGCTTCACACACAGTTAATGACTAAAACAAAAGAAATTAAACTAAATAATATCATGAAATATGTTAGTTTAACTATAGAACCACTAATACTTTTTTTTGGGGGGGGGGGGGTGTGGAGAAGGCAGGCACAGTTACCCGGTTCAAACCATATTTAGAGTGATTTGTATTTTCCATTGGAGTGCAGGTGGCTAAATTGATAACTTGAGTTCCAAACAAGGAGAAAGGAAGCCTGTTCTATTGGGGGTGATGTGTGAAATAAAAACTCAAACCCAAGTACCTCATGGCGACTACACTGGACTTCTGGTTGGTGCAACTGGCCAAGATGGCCGCCTAGTCGAATCAGATTCAGACATGGGGCATTTTTGCTGCAGTGTGATTTCAACTGATTTTTTTCTGCTTTGGATTGTCATTTATTGAAACAGCGGTAGTCTGGTCGCATTCACCTGACCACTAAGTCAACATGGTCTTGGTGCCTGTGCTCTGAGAGATGGTGAAGGCAACTGGCCTGTAGAGTTTAGTTTTTTAACAACTATTTGGAATGAGTCAGTACTTATGGCCTCTTCAGTGAACTATAATATCTGGCACCATGTCACAGCATAACTAAGTAGATGTTCGCTCTATGAAATAAAGGTTCTATGTATAAAAATACTACCCATAGAGCATCTGTACAAAATTGTGTCCTAATAATAAGCATACACCCACTGTAGTATAGAATAAGCCAAAACTGTAGTGCACAGAAATTGGAGACAGAAGCATATTACACTGTTTTGTTGTACACAGACGTTGCTCAGAATGTGAAAGTCCCTGTATTTTAAACTTTTGATCTGTTCCTGAAGTCAGAAATGTTTGGTGAAATCAGTAGACAATTAGTGGTGGGGATGAGCACTGTCAATAATATCTTTGAGCAAAGAGCTAACTTTACAATCTTACATATATCTGGGCAGTAATACAGATAAAGAGGAACAGAAAATGATACCAAAATAAGGATATCATAAGCAATAGGAGCTTTCGTTGCACTGGGAAACATATGGAAATCCAAAGAAATTAGGTTAATTACAAAAATAAAAATTTTCAACTCAAATGTTAAGTCGGTCCTAATATATGGCTGTGAAACATGGAGAACAACACAATCGATAATCATGAAGATACAGACTTTCATTAATGGATGCTTACGCAGAATAAAAGGATGGAAATGGCAGGACAAAATCACTAACATAGAATTATGGAAATGTACCAGTCAAATACCAGTGGATAAAGAGATACAGCGAAGACGATGGTGCTGGATAGGAGACACACTGCGGAAGCTAACTGAGAGTATTACACAACAGGCCCTTTTCGGGAATCCCCAGGGGAAAAGACAAATAGGAAGACTAAATAATTCTTGGAGAAGACAGATAGAAGCAGAGATAAAGATGATGGGGGAAAACATGGAATGATCTTAAAAGAATGGCAAAAAACAGATTGACTTGGAAAGTGTTTGTTGAAAACCTATGCTCCACTGGGAGCTAAAAAGGTAGAAGAAGAAAGTGCTAACTTAAGCCTCAGACTAAGATGATATTCTTTTTTCTGGTCCCAGACCAGGTGATCATAAAATCCAAACTCCTCAATATAGAACATGTCTGATATAAATATATGCATCCACTGGCTGATGGATTTATAATCAACCAACAACCCCATTTTTTAAAGATGAAGAGCAAGCAACAAACTTTGGAAAAGTCAATCAACGAGAACAACAAATTAAAGCAAAAGACAGACATAAGAAGTATATATATATCTGGTGAGTTTAAATATTTTTGTCTGTTGTCCTCTATTCAATTTCCTCCCATTCTTTTTCTTCCTTTCTATGAGTGTACCTCTTTCTCTCTCTTTCTTGCATGGATATTTGTGGCAAAACATCAGTGGAATACAGATCAACGTAACACATACAGCTGTTTATTCATTCCTGTTCCTTTTAGATAAAACATGATGCATGTGATAGAGACTATTGCTTCACCTTTAGGAATCTGCACTGCTACTGTATTTTGCTCAAACCATGTTTGACTCCTTCTCTATTGATGGCTCTACATTGAGGCTCTTTCAATTTTCCTATTTTTTTCTTTTGTTGTGTAGTGTCCTATTGTATGTCTGGAGGAAGTTTTTATTTTCCCTTATTCAAGCCCAACTCTTCTTCGGCTGTAAATGTTTGCAGGCCTCTTAACTTACATTTTATTTGAAATCTTTCCAATTAACATCTTTTTACTAAACTTAAAAGGCAATTATTTTAAGAATTCTTATATTTCGTTTTAAATTCCTGTGTAAACTTCCAGCTCTTGTGACCATATATTATTACTCATAATAATTTTAGAGTTTAAGCTTAATTTGTTTATTATTTCTAACTTTCAGATTTATTAGCATGTCAAATGCATCTGATGCTAGGGTAATGCTAGCCATAATTTTTTTTTAATGTGTCAATATTTTTGTTTCCGGTTGTTTTTTATGATTCCGGTTGTTTCCAAAATGGAGGAATTATTTTTCTCCGGCTTGATATATAACCGTTGATCAGAGGTTTAACAAGCCGCTATCGTAAAAACGATGTTAATGAAACGTAGACCTGATACAGAATGTGTAAATTAGCAGTAGGCGTGTGAAAGCTGGAAAACAACAAGAGATATAGAAACAAAGTTGAACACATTTGAAAATAAATGTCTAAGGAAAATACTTGGTATAGAATGGAACGAATTCAAAACAAACGAGGAAATTAGAGAAATCGCCAATCAACCACTAATATCTTCAGTAATAAAGAAAAGACGATGGTCATACGTTGGACATGTGATGAGAAGAGATAATAATCGAATAGCAAAGCAAGCCCTCATATGGGAAACAACAGGTAAAAGAAAAAGAGGAAGACCCAGGGAGACACTGAGAAGAACATTGATGAGAGAGGCAAGAGCAGCAGGAATCGGCTCCCTCAATGAGATAGAACTGCTTGCACAGAACAGAGACAGATGGCGAGATTTGATAAAATATCTTTAAAAGAAAACTGCTAGAACAAAAAATTCATATAGGAGAAGGTGTATCTTGGTCTACGCCCTATGGGCCGGTTACGGCTCGAAAGGCATGCTCAATATTTTTGAGAATTTACTCCTAATACAAGTTACTAGTGATTGATGAATTTGGGGATAACACCCATACTCTTCTATGAATAGTTGCACTTTGTTATGGGAGATATAGTTAAGACCATGTCAAACGTGTTATAATTTACCACAAAATATATTTAATCAAACAACAACTAAACAAAGAAAATACTCAAAACCCACAAGTGGATATCAAAATTGAAGGAATAGACCTGGAGACAGTTCAGAACTACAACTACATAGGTCATACTATAACCAGTGATGGAAAATGTACAACTGAAATAAACAAAAGAATATGAAAGGCAAAATGTAATTTTAATGTCATGAAAAATATACTAACATCAAAACAAATAACACCAGGGTTAAAACTAAGAATAGCAAAATGTTATATCATCTCAACATTCCTATATGGTGCAGAAACATGGACATTAGACAAGAAAACAGAACAGAGAATTGAAGCCCCTGAGATGTGGATTTATAGAAGAATAGGTTGAATTAGATGGAAAGAAAAGAAAACAAACGAAGACTTAAAACAACTAAAAATGAAAAGAGAACTACTAAACATAATTTAAACAAGACAAATGCGATTTTTGGGCCATTTTAAAAGACACAACAGCCTACTAAAAGTAATCTTGGAGGGGAAAATATAAGGTAAAAGAGGCAGAGTCAGACCAAAACCAACATGGACAAGTAACATCAAAAGATGGACAAATCAGCCTATGGCAACCTATACCATCAAAGCAAGAGACAGAGCAGAATGGTGCTCCATGGTAGCCAACCTTCGTTGCAGAGATGGCACTAGATGATGATATTTAATCATTCTTTTCAGAGAAAGAGTTAACTTCAAAGTTATGATTTAAAAAAAGTCACCACAATTGTAAGAACCTCCAACTACATCAGCAGATAAATGCACTATCACTACCAATGTCTCAAAGACCAAACATTTATATAACAAACACTTTGATTTTGAAAGGAAATGATGTTTGAACAACTAATGATTAGTATAACATGACTAGTGTAATAATAATAATAAAATCTTCAGTACAAAAACAAAGTTTAGGATATTCAAACCAATGTTATTATCATATTCAAACCAGTGTATTATCATATTAAACTAACATATTATCATATTCAAACTAATGTATTATCATATTAAACTAACATATTATCATATTTAAACCAATGTATATCATATTCAAACCAGCACATTATCATATTAAAACCAGCGTATTATCATATTAAGACCAGCGTATTATCATACTCAAACCAACATATCATATTCAAACCAATGTATTAACCACTCTTACTTACACAAGTGAAATCTGGAAATCAATGCAAGAAAAAATAAACTAGATGCATTCAAAAACAAATGTCTATGGAAAATATTTTGTCCACAATGAAATAAATTGAGGACTAGAGCAGAAATAGGAAAAATTACCATGAAACCTAGTCAGATCAGTAATAAGAAAAGAGGTGGTTTATAAGGGGCCATGTGATAAGAAATAAAAAGAGGATCACAAGCAAGTCATCAAATAGGTAACATTAGGAAAAAGAAATAGTGACAACTTTGAGAAACACTAGATGATCACTGATAAGAGAAGCAAAGATAGGAGGAATCAGCTTCCTTTCTGAGATTAAGAAATTTGTCCTGAACATGGATTCAGCGCCAATATGCTGCTAACTCTATGTGCCTGACGGTACTGAAAGAATACTGAATATAACAATTATACTCCTTGTTTCACATTTGTCCATTTCATTAACATTATCAAACATATGAAATCATAAATTATCTTATACTATCATATTTAAAATATGAATTAAAAAACACCACTAACTTGTACTGTCTTTAGGTTTGTGGACAAACTAAAGCATCCAGTAGTCCCTTCACACAGTGACTGTGCTGGCTGTAAAATAATATGTAACAACAAAATGATTATCTTATCAACCTTGCTGTCATCCATTTCAGTTTCCAACACACAGCAAATTTTACAAATACATGAGTTGCCTCCTTTCTGTACTCATTAGATTATACAAACAACTGAGTTGCCTCCTTTCTGTAATCATTAGATTTTACAAATACATGAGTTGCCTCCTTTCTGTACTCATTAGATTTTACAAATACATGAATTGCCTCCTTTCTGTACTCATTAGATTTTACAAATACATGAATTGCCTTCTTTATGTACTCATTAGATTTTATAAATACATGAGTTGCCTCCTTTCTGCACTCATTGGATTTTACAAATACGTGAGTTGCCTCCTTGTTACATTTAGAATTTGAGGTCTCTGTACAGTTCAAGTGAATCTCGGCTTAAGATGTACGTTCCAGAGCCATAGTACTATTGTTGGATATCCCCAAAATTGCTCAACATTAATCATAATGTAATTGTTGAATTATCCCAATTTTGCTCAACATTAACCACAAAGTTATTTGTTGGATATCTCCAACTTTATTTATTCATTAACCAAAATACTACTGTTGGATAGCAAAGAATCGCAATTTCCCTCAGCGCCAATGGCATAAGAGGAAGGATAGAAGAAGAAGCAGAAACTGTTGTGGTGGATATCTTCAACTTTGTTCACCCTTAAGTACAGTACTATATAGTTGGATATCTCCAACTTTGTTTAATCGTTAACCAAAATACTACTGTTGTATATCTCCAACTTTGTTGAACTTTAGCCACAGTACTATTGTTGGATATCTTCAACTTTGTTCACCCTTAAGTACAATATTATTGTTGGATATCTCCAACTTGTTCATCCTTAAGTACAGTACTATTGTTGGATATCCCCAACTTTGCTCAATTTTAAGGGTATTCATTCACTTGCTACCAAAATCCCCAGCCTGCAATACATTTGTAAACACTTCATAAAGTTGTAATTGTGCATTCACTTATATTCAGCATAAGTGCATTTTTTAAAACCAAAACTAACAAATAATGTACACTTATATAAATATACCTATTATGGTGAATGACATGAACCACAAATAATTTATTCAAAACTTTTCTCTTTACTTCCATTATTAAATAATTCAATTATATTATTGCACAGAATGAGCTAATGATAATATTGCATCACTAATTTAAGAAATGGATCAGCCACTAAAAATGGTAAAGAAAGTCAAAAAAAGGGGGGGGGGTTGTAGTGTTTGAACAGGGCAAAATGTCACATTTTAAAGAATCTATTTTGATGCAGTGAGTTTTATTATGGTATCATAATCTAATAATCTAGGGTTAAATTGAATATTAACTCTATTACAATAAAGCTTCATTTTAGTGGGGAAAAAAACATCTTTTTGTTAAAACCCAGTGTGACTTCATATAAAATATAATGAACAATACTTCTTTTCTTTTTCTTCTACTGCCCCTGAAGAAAATGCCCACAGACATTGCAAGGTACAAATGTATCACTTCAGATGACAGAGAGAACACCAACCCAAGACAGTTACAAAATTAAAGTGGATTAATATCTTCTTTGAGGAAGCAGGTGGCTAAGTGCATTGGATTTCTTTTTCAATCTGTTGACCAAAGAATCAATTCCTGTTATGCTCAATCAGTTTTTTGTTTTCTACTATAAGTGAGATAAAAACTATAACCTTTACACATGTGTTGACTGTACTGGAGCATGCTCCATTTTCTCCAACATATATAGAAATACCCTGCACCCCTCTACAAAGACACAACAGAAAGTTGGATGTCATAAATGTAGTTTTATATGTATGCATACATATGTTTTACAATCATATTTCCTGTTATTTCACAATCAGCATGATAAATACTCACAGTATTGATGAGACCATTGTAGAAATCTTGAAATTTATCTTTCCCAATGCTTAAACACTGAAGATAAAAATAATAACATGTTAATAGTTGAAATAAGTTCAATGTCCAATCAATGAAGAATACTAACATTCAATACTAGTATTTTGTGGAAGGGAAACAGGTTTATATGCTGATCTTCTTACCACCAGTCAAGGAACAAACAAAAAATGACATTGTAGAGCCAGATAATAACATCATTAATTCTGGCAATAAACCATTATGATTGGATCGGTTAAAAAATAAATGAGACATTACAGAAGACAGAGAAAGACTTTAATGACAGCATTAAAGAACAATTGAGTCTTGACTTCACCAAACCACAAACAGAAGTGAGAGTTAAAAAAAAAGGAGGTTAAATTCAACGATCATACTAAAATGCCACATAAAGTCTAGAAGGTGTGGTAAGAGACTATTATCATCATCATGTGCAATATCAGTTGACACAGGCATTCATATTCTTCCACAACTCTTAGTGCATCCTATAAATTCTGCTGTTGACTCATTTACTGTACCATGACCAAAGCTATCTAGCATCTTCTCCCTTTGTCATCCACGATCTCTCTTTCCCTGTATTTTACAAGTTTTAGCCAAGTATTCCAACTTTTCTCTTCTCCTGTTGTGCATGAAAAATAATTTGGTTCCTTCCCTGTTGTTTTTTATGAACTCTTTTTTTGTGTCCATGGAACGCTTAACATTCTTCTGACAAACTCCACCTCTCTGGCTTGTAATAATTTTTTCATCTGTTTGTCTACTGTCCATGATTTGCTTCCTCATATCAGAATTGACTATAGCACTGCTAAACTCTTTTTCTCCCTTCTGTTGCTATAGAGTTGCTACACAAGATGTTTTTAATTTTCTTAAATGCTATTTTAGCCTGTCTATTTAGCTTTCTATTTCTGTAACACACTATAAGACTATATGATCAGACTGAAGACATTCAACTGCACCATACTTTCTATATAATATCTATCTATCTATCTATCTATTGACCTTTCGAGCCGTAGCCGGCCCATAGGGCGTAGACCAAGATACTTCCTCTCTTATCTGAATTTTTGTTCTAGCAGTTTTCAATTCTTTTAAAGATATTTTTAAAAATCTCGCCATTTGTCTCTGTTCTGTGCAAGCAGCTCTATCCATATAATATGGGTAACTTATATTCAGTACGTTTTTATGTGTTTTCTTTTTTCTACAGATAGGAAGTTACTGAGACCTAACAATGGGATACATATTTTAATGCATTTAACAGGAGATATGTAAATCACGTGAATCGTTTACTATAAATACTCATGAGGTGAAAAGTCAGGAAAATAACGCTGCAAAATAATTCCAGCACATGGGCTCCAACACTTTCATTTTTGGATTGTAATTGCAGTCTAATTGGGCTTGAGATCAATCATGAAAAGACTAAAGTCATGAAAAGCTCAATTCCAACAGATGACAAAATATACATGGAAAACAAACCAGTGGAAGAGATCGATCACTTTATCTATCTTGGAAGTCACATTGATCGAGAAGGGGATACAAGCAAAGAAATTAGAATAAGAATAGCTAAAGCAGCAATGTCTTTCAGAAGCCTTGAAAAGTTGTGGAAATCAAAACTCATCAGCACAAACACAAAACTTAGACTATTCAAATCAAATGTACTATCAACCCTTACGTATGTGTGTGAAAGCTGGAGAACAAGAGACATAGAAACAAAGTTGAACGCATTCGAAAATAAATGTCTAAGGAAAATACCTGGTATAGCGTGGAATGAATTCAAAACAAACGAGGAAATTAGAGAAATCGCCAATCGCCACTAATATCTTCAGTAATAAAGAAAAGACGATAGTCATATGTTGGACATGTGATGAGAAGAGATAATAACCGAATAGCAAAGCAAGCCCTCATGTGGGAAACAACAGGTAAGAGAAAAAGAGGAAGACCCAGAGAGACACTGAGAAGAACATTGATGAGAGGGATCAAGAGCAGCAGGTATTGGCTCCCTCAATGAGATTGAGCTGCTTGCACAGAACAGAGACAAATGGCGAGATTTGATAAAATATCTTTAAAAGAATTGAAAACTGCTAGAACAAAAATTCAGATAAGAGAAGGAGTATCTTGGTCTACGCCCTATGGGCTGGCTACGGCTCAAAAGGTCAATAGATAGATAGATAGAATTGCAGTCTAATATAACTTAGTCTAAGATTGAATAGAACATGTCTCATCAAGAAGTAGTATAGTCTCGATAGATAGATCAAAGTGTCATAGTAGGTCATTCAAGAGCAAACACAGTGTTTGTTGTGACTAATAAGACTCAAGGCAGTCCCATCCACATACAAAACAAAAGTCGTTGGAAGTTGAGACAGGTGCTGGTGTTTTAGTTGCATCTTCATTCTTGCCTCTTCTCGTTTCTCATCATGTGTTTTGTCTCCTTCTGTCTCTGGCCTTCATACCACTCGGCAATGATGCTATTGTGACTTAATTATATATATCGGCGATGGCCAAAGGGCAGCCTTTGGGGCAGATAAAGCCTGCCAGTCTATTTTTCTTGGCCCTTGAAGCGTCCATATTAACTACTATATTAAATACCTACATAAAGAAACCAAAGTTCCAGTCGGTTAAAAAAATAATATACAGGTAATTTGAAATAATTGTCTTGTTACAAATTATAAAATATGCAGTCAAAATGTAAACATAATATACTATTACATTTTATTTAGTAATTTGTAATAGAAATACATACATTTAGTAATTATTAAATAATATATTATTATATAAATAATTATAAATATATTATTACATAATATTTAGTAATTATTATATATAAATTTAATAATTACTAAATCACATAAATTTCATTTTTTATGAATATTTCATTTTTATGATACTCTTAAATTTGGCCATCTGGTCTTGGCCGTGACTATAATCTGGCCCTTGGTCAAACCTTAAGTTGGCCACCCTTGATTTATATTATATATAAGCAAGATTTAATAATCAGTGTCTTACCAGCTGGCGTCCTAATTTAAGCTTAGTACATTGAGCTTCTATCATCTTCACGTAGGCATCCTGAAACATGACATACAGAGAGTTGGTTAACTAAACCATGTTCTATTTGAATACATTATGTTCCTCTACAGTAGTAATGATGGCACATACAGTAGAAACCATTGATCTCCAATTAGATGCTGCTGCTCTGCTAATCTCTACAGCTCTTGCAAATTTTTTACAACCATGGTTGACCAATTCTTCAAAGTTATAGGAAGTCAGTCTTGGCATGTGGAAGTGAATTCAGAATAATCAAACAGACAAGAAAAACATAGCAGGTCACAGAAATATGATCTCATAGAAGGATGTTTAGAATACCATGTAACACCTAAAAAGAATAACAATCTGAAAGAGGTCAAAGCCAAAAGAAAGATGATTATTATTAATAAACAGGAGGAATGAATCATATTATTTAGCCATGTAATAAAAACAACTGGAATATATTGTGGCAATGGTGAACAAATAGAGAATGACAGATGATAAAAGAGAGGAAAGACACACAAGGCAGTTTGAGAGAATTGTTGTAGGAATCAAAACACAATAAAAAGGGAAATTTATAGGTTCAGCAAGTTTAGAAGAAACTTCACCTACACCAGCAGACTCAGTACTTGCTGATCAAGTTTCTTTGTAGATCTCTGATTCTAAAAGCTTTTAGTTTCTTTTCTAGTGTTAGGTAAACTTTCAGCTTTCACATCTATTTTCTTATTAGTATTATGCAAAAGTTGAACAGCTTCTTTGTATATATATATATATATATATATATTGTTTTTGTTTCAAGAGGATTTTTGGTCTGTCAAGAGTGGCGCTTGAGTAAGCGTAAGGTCACACCACGTGACGGTTTCCCCATGCGGCCTGCCCTGACCATTCATTTGGATGGATTCCACCACACAGGACAGCACAGTCTCTCTAGCTAAGTCATTTTTAGTAATATATGTTTCACTCTTTAGTTTTCAGCTCCTCATCATTTCTCTATACTTAAGATTTTATATATCTCTAAACTTCACCTATCTGCCCACATGTGACACATCTCTTCTTCATCTCACCATCCAATCTCTCGTCTCTCCATCCACCTCTCCCTAACTTCATCATCCGACATGTAGCTATAGGTATTGTGCCTCACCGTTTGTTGTCGTTGTCTTCATATTCTGAAGAAGGCCGCCGGCCGAAACGTCAGTATTTTGTTGTGTCCCTTCTTTGTATAGCTGTCACCATACCTTGGAGTGTATACCACACCCTACTACTGGCTCCTTAATTCTACATTACATGAAGATTTTCAACTTTTTTCTTTGCAATATATCTCCTTTGAGTTGTATTTCATTGCTTTTGTTGATGAACCATTACTTATGTCACTGTATTGATATGAAGGATTATTGATGCAGAAGATATAAAAATAGTACCTGTGTCTTTCCTGGGCTTCATAGTGAGATTAACTCACAACAGTCAAATATCTGTATTAGTTAAGGTCTTTTAAATATTTTGTAATAATCCATTTTATGGCAAAATGTTAGAATATGAAAATATATACTGCTTTACGTTGTAGGGTCTAACTTCTTTTCTCTCGTCTTTTTAAAAAATAATTTTGACTTCTTGAATTCTTTTTATGCCACTTCTTATATGTTCACTATATGCTATGGTCTTCTGAAGATCTTTCCATTCTTTTCACTTATCCTTTAATTGCGATACCTACCTGTGTCTGAGTTTGTTACATTTTGAAGTACAAAATACAACCATTTAATTGTAACATTAGGAGCATTAAAAATAGCATTGTCTTTGAACTTTCGACACACAAATGTGTGTTTACCATTTACACACAGAGGGAACTCAGATTATAGGTCGATTGATTTATGACCTTAATATTGACTGCTTGGACCGGAGGTGCCACTTTGTCTATTCAGATGGACGCCGTAAATCTGTCAGTAAGTTTGGCTACCTCAAAGCATTATTTGGAAAGGAGTGGGGGACAACCAATTTGTTTACATTTGGCAAATTTTGTGTGTATTATAGGATCATATCTCATAAAAGGGGAAAAAAATCTTATATCAATAGAAACAAATTAAACACTCAGTGGTCACCAGAAGTAGTAATTAGGAAGGCACACGAAAAAGGGGTGGGGTGTGTGTGTGTGTGTGTGTGGGGGTGTTAATGCTTAAACACAGCACAGCAAACTATCAAATTTGGAAGAATTTGTATTTTGATACGGTAATATTTACTATAGTATCATAATCTTACGATGCACTGTAGATAGAACAATGTGGAAGGACATGATCGCCTACGTCAACGGTATGGCACATGATGATGATCATCATCATCATAATCTAGGGTTAAGGAAAAGTCTCACACGTATGCTTGTAGACATCTTTGTATGCTGAACTATTGAAAGGGATGCTTCCCTTCTCAAATCCTATTCAAGATATTTATTTTCTGTTCTAACAAGCCTCAGCCATTTTAATCTTATCCAGAATCAATGTATTACCTAGGATGTTGCAGAACATTTGAGCTAGATATTTTGTCCTGGCATTTGATATTAATAAATAATAAATTTGATAGTAATAAACTGGGCTTGAGATCAATCATGAAAAGATTAAAGTCGTGAAAAGCTTAATTCCAACAGATGACAGAATATACATGGAGAACAAATGAGTGGAAGAGATTGATCACTTTATCTATCTTGGAAGTCACATTGATCGAGAAGGGAATACAAGTAAAGAAGCCAATGTCTTTCAGAAGCCTTGAAAAGTTGTGGAAATCAAAACTTATCAGCATAAACACAAAACTTAGACTATCCAAATCAAACGTACAATAAACCCTTATGTATGCGTGTGAGAGCTAGAAAACAAGAGATACAGAAACAAAATTGAAAGCATTCAAAAATAAATGTGTAAGGAAAATACTTAGTATAGTGTGGAACGAATTCAAAACAAATGAGGAAATTAGAGAAATTGCCAATCAACCACTAATATCTTCAGTAAACAAGAAAAGATGATGGTCATATGTTGGACGTGATGAGGAGAGATAATAACTGAATAACAAAGCAAGCCCTCATGTGGGAAACAACAGGTAAGAGGAAAATAGGCCGACCCAGAGAGACACTGAGAAGAACACTGATCAGAGAGGCAAGAGCAGCAGAAATCAGCTCCCTAAATGAGATTGAGTTGTTTGCACAGAACAGGACAAATGGTGAGATTTGATAAAAGATCTTTACAAGGATTGAAGACTGCTAGAATAAAAAAATTTAGATAAGAGAAAGAGTTTCTGGGTTTATGCCCTATGGGCCAGTTACAGCTCGAAAGGTCAATAGATAGATTTATAGATTTGATATTAATGAACACTAAGGTGCACATGGAAAATGTTTAGTCTTTTCTCAAGCCTTAAATAAGCTGTTCAATTTTCAGACACACAAAAATGTGCCAAGCATGTAAGTTTAGTATCTTTCTTTCTTTCAGCTGTCGAGTATAGGTCTTCAACAAACACTTTCCAAGCTATTCTGTTTCTTCCCATTCTTTTAAGATCATTTCATGTCTTCCACATCCTCTTCATCTTTGTTTCCATCTGTCTTCTCCAAGTAAATTTTGATCCTTCTCTTTGTCTTCTCCCCGGGGATTAAAAAAATAGAGCTTGTTGTGTAATACTCTCGGATTCCACAGTATGTCTTATCCAGCACCATCGAAGTTTAATATACTAGTGTTAATTATTAACCTTTAGTGTTACTTCTTCTTATATCATTTTCTTTATGTTATTTTACCAAATGCTGCAGTTGCCTTGTTGATTTGTAAATCTATTTCCACTTTTAGGGAGTTGTTGACATAACGCCACAAGCTGATGCGGGCAGGGTGCCCTTTTACTCATTGATAAGATGGGTCATAATGACTTGTGTGACATTCCCTGCTCTTACTGGAGAAGTAGGAGTTCATCTATCTCAGGCTATGCTGGGGAAACTACAAGTCCAGTTTTGAGGTACTGCAACACTAGATCATCTCTATCAATAACAGCCACCACTACAGGGAACACAGGTAGCTCCTGCAGCCTGCCTGTTTTGATGCAGGCTGTTACTGAGGGAGACCACGAAGAGGTAATCTACTAGGTTCTGGTCAGCTGATGATGCACTGACCATGGTGCACTGACTCTGCTATTGTGACCATATATGTTGCTTGTACTTATGATCCCCACTTCATGGGAGAAAGTAGTCATAACAATAAAACCAAGGTAGTTAAACATCTTGATTGATGCAAATTGCCTTTTTCAAAGTTAGTGTAATGGGTTAAGCTTTTCCTTATGTGAGATTAAGTTTTTGGACATATAAAAAGGTCACATGATTTTGTCATGCTGCACAATAATAATGGAATAAAAAATGTATAGTCTCTTTGGGTTTTTGATGTGAACAAGTAGAATCAACTAATTTATTAAAGTAATTTTTGGTTGAACTTACTTCTGTAAGAAATTTGCTGATATACTTTTGAGCTGTTGAGACTACATCTGCACATCTTGGGCAAAGCTTTTAAAATATATGAGAGAAAAATAATGAATAAAAATTAAATCACTTTCTTGAACAAAATTGAATAAATATGATTTATAAGCAACCAGTAATAAATAAAATACAATAATTTAATACAAAAATACTAAAGTAGATATATCACATTTTAAAAATATAAAGTGCATTTTAATGTATAATTTTAAATATTGTAAATTACCTTCTTTAGTTAATAATTTATTTCAAATATGTATATAAATTTTATGTGTAGTTTGTAAAAGTGTATTTGTGTTTTATGCAGGTGTAAGAGTGTGATTTTTGTTCGTGTGGCTTGCAGGTGTCTTTCATTATTTTGAAGATTTACCTCTTCCTTTGATGTGTCTCTCTTACACAGACCAACAACAATGGATACTGCCTGCACAGACTGAAGAGGAAAGAAAAGAAAAAAAAATGAGAACTCAAAATCAACCTCTTAACCTTTAATGGATGAATGCCAAAATCATGTTTTTACAGGCCTGTTTATTATCAACACATATTTTTACATGTGACAGGTGTGACACATTCATGGTATTTTGTGTTATCTTTCATTGCTCAATCATGTATTGCACATCAAAATGTTCAGGAATGACTGCTCTCCTTTTTAAAGAAATCTATGTCCAGCTGTTTGCTTCCATCTCAAAATGGAATTTTAGTTCTAATCTTGGAAAATAATTTTGCAGCAGTTTTGGGCATGGATGTTCTCAGCCTAGAGCATTCTCCTAAGTGATACTTTATGCAAGTGATTTTGATTTGTGACATCACACACAAAATACAAAGTCTTTAGTTAAGTCAATATTTATGTTTGACTGATACTTTAGTAGAATAATGATAACAAAATGACAAATCTGAGAGTTTCTTGGAGTAAAATATCACAAATTTTTATTTTTTAATTTTAAGCTACAGCTTCCTCTAATCATTTTGAATGTAACATAGAAAATGAATGTGTATTTTATCTTCCTGGAGTGACTCAAATATGCAAATCAACTAAAACTAAAGTATCAGTGACAAAGGGGTAAAGGCATCAAGATGAAATAAAAATGCAAAGCTGCTGTAAAGCTGATGATAATAATAAAATTTAAAAAAAAAAAAAAGGAAAATGTGGTATTGTAACAGCTTTATGTAGGTGAGAAACAAAACAAAAATAGAACGACATTTCGGCCAAGTAGGCCTTCAGCTGGGACAATCAAAAAAAAAAAAAAAAAAATATATATATATATATATATATATATATATATATATATATATAAGGATCCACACAGAAATCTAACAACATGGCGAACATATGCTAGACTCTCAAAAAAAGGAAAATAAGTCACTTTCTTGTGGTCAGGAGCATGATCAGGCACAGACCGGACTGAAATTTATAAAGCCAGCTGACATTTAGACAAAGGTGAGAAATACAGTAAAAGGGGAGGGTTCTAAAAATATGTGGAGATGGTACAAGATCCCAGACTTTACTATTACGGAAATGTTTATATGAGTTGATTCTCAATAAGTTTATCCACGTGGAAAAGTTTTGTACCCAAAGCGAGTACATAAGTCTGTGTACATCTGTTCACTTCTTGACTTCCTATTATATAACCTTTTGTGTGATGACGACCAGATTATTATAACTAATAATTTGGTCAAAATTCATCTTTGTTCTTTAAAAATAATCTAAAGCCTGATAAAACTAATTTTAGTGTCAATCATGCATCTTGGCACTTACTTCTTTCTGGCAAGCACACATACTTTTATCTGTGGTCATAAACTGTATATTGTTCATGTATACTTCTTCTTCTATCCTTCCTCTATTGCGTTGAGGGAGATACAATCTGCGATTCTTTGCTCTTCTGTTGGCCTCTTCTGGTGTTATCCCTCCTAGTTTTTCCTAGTGAGCTCTAGTTTTCCCTTTATCCATCTCTTTCTCTGTCTTCCTCTTAATCTGGCGTTTTCGTAGCGTTTGTTTATGGCTCTTTGAGTCGTTGTTAGTTCTTTTTGCCTTATGTGACCGAACCAATTTATCTGTTGTTTCTTTATGTATTCGATGGCTGGTTCAATTTTTGAGTTCATCCTCTGGTAGGTGTTTCTTACTCTGTCCTTAAACTGTTTCCTGTCATTCTTCTGACACATTCATTTCGGTGGTCGTTATCTTTCTTATTTTTCTAGAGTCCAGCGTCCAATTCTGGCACTGATAGCACAGAGTTGGTAGAAAAATTGATTTGTATATTGCCCTTTTTGCTTCCGTAGTTATTGCTTTGTTTTTACAGAATTCATAAGGAATCACAGTTCCTTTTTTAACTTTCCACGGAAGTAAAGCTGCATATCTAGTCAGGGCTAATTCCATAGAAAAACGATGATGATTCAGTCAGGGCTAATTCCATAGAAAAACAATGATGATTCAGTCAGGGCTAATTCCATAGAAAAACAATGATGATTCAGTCAGGGCTATTTTTCCATCAAAAGGAGACAGCTGATATATTCAGAGTTTTCTTTTAAATCTTTTGCACATTGGTTATTAAGATTCCTACTGGACTTTCCCATTACCATTTTAAAAATGTTTTTCTGTCTTGCATTTACCATGATTCATTTTGCCATGTTCAAGAAAGTAGCAGCCTTACTCTTTAACTCTTCAGGTTTCTTTTTTCCATTTATCTTGATGCTGACTTACAGGTTCTGTGTGTTGTCTCTGTTTATTATCATAGTTTGAGTATTTTTAATATTTATATCCAATCCATATTAATTTTCATATATTTATTTCTTTAACACGCTGTTACAGTTCTTCAAGACTTTCTGTCAGTAGCACAGCATCATATATTAGAGTTAATTATATTACCATTGATGTTTAAACATGACATTTCTGTGATGTCTTTAAAGATCATGGACATGTGGACAAGCGTTCCAGACTGCTGAGCACATAATTCAAGGTTATAGTGAATACTGAGAAAACCTACTGACCCCATAGATACAACACTACAGGCAAAACTATAAGAGACTCTGCAAGAACTACATATAACAGCACAATTTTTACAAGAAACAACATTGCTGACATAAACAATACTTCAGACAAATGAAAGATAAATAGTATATAAATGAACTAACAGACATAATGCAGCTCTGCCTGACACCTTTTTTTACATCATCCTGATGACCTCTCGTCCATCTTCACAAAAGGTTTAAGTTACTGCATGTTCTTTTACTAATATTTGTCTGTTGTTACACCTATCAAATCTTGACAAAACACGAAGTTTAACTCAAGTGGGTTGTATCTATGAGGCAAAAATATTTAAAAGTTCAATTATTAATAAAATATTTTAAATTTTACCAGTTTTGAGTCAACCAGTTGCACCAACTTGAGAAGGACATCCTTTTTGCTGGCAAGCTCTTTACACTGTAGGGAAGAGATAGTTATCATGAAAGCAGTAACATTTGAAGAAACATAAATCAGGCATAAGTCCAAGTCTGGTGGCTGTCATATTAGCAGAACTGACACAATGCCCCAAAAATGTGAATAAATGTGATAGCACAACCTGAGTGAATTTTTTATCACTGAAAGAAACTTGGAAGATTTGGCTGCATGGAGAACAAAAATTTTAAAAAATGGCACAGCAACATTCAAGGCTGTGATGATATCAAATTCAGAAGACAAAAGGCACAGGAGAAAGGAGATGAGGCCAGGCACCACAAATACCACCCTCTCATTCTGCGGATGGATGTGTCTGTCAAATATTAGCAGATTTAGTCACGAGAGAAGCTGTTCTGCAAAAATAACATCCAGCATAAGACTTTAATATTTTACTAAACTACTGATGTATCATGATTGCTTGCTATCAACCGTC
The DNA here is from genome assembly GCA_032433765.1 of Megaustenia siamemsis. Lineage (NCBI taxonomy): Eukaryota > Metazoa > Mollusca > Gastropoda > Stylommatophora > Ariophantidae > Megaustenia > Megaustenia siamemsis. The sequence continues at coordinate 27,863,175 of JAVIAB010000117.1, read as the reverse complement.
TGTCAAGACGCCAAAGGCCAAATACAACCTGAGGTTTTTTACCTTATAAAACCCACTAGCTGCCCATCTATACAATTCAATGTTACACTTCTCAAGGGCGGATTTTTCCCTTTTCTGTTTCCAAATTATTGTTTTTACAGTGTGTTCCTGGTGGTTCTTCTCTGGACTAATGTACCAATATAACCTTGATTTCATGCAGAAAAAAACCCTCAGAGATGGATGTGCCCCACCAAACATGAGCCCTGCATGCAATGGAAGTTTTTATATGGATAGTGCCACAGGATGGGACAAGTTGCCTGTCTATATACTTTTGTTTTATTTGTCCAAGAAGATGTGAGATAATATTCTCTGAACACAGCATACATTTAAGCAGCAGTGGCAGGGAAAACTGTCACTAAGACTTGCGCCTTTTGACTTTTACTGACAAGACTGAGTTTGGGCAAACTGCATTTTACTGATAAATTTAAGACTCATATATAACAAGTGAAAAGTTCCTCCACCTCGACTAGTATGTGGCCACACTTTGTGGGTGTCCAAGGTGAGATTTACACCTGTCCTAGACCTTCCCTCAATAACCGCATAACAGCAGCTCTTGTGATTGTTTCTGATTCTCTTCTAAAAATATGGGAATGCTGCAATCTGGGAAATGTTACATGGTTTTATGTTCAACTGATGGTAAGTTTAGAAAGAAAGTCAGAAAGGTGAGAATTTTATCCTCAGGCGTAACAGCATCTTTAATGAAAAAAAAGAGACCTCGGTAGTCTAGTTGGGAAAACCATCTGACTTGGCTACCGATGACAACCCGTGTTCAATCCCCGCTGGAAGCAGTGTGAATTGTACTCATGGTTGGAAAAAAAAATACACCCGCGGTCAACCCAGCCGCTGGTAGAAATGGGTGCCAGGGTAGTACTCTGGGAAGGTGAGGAATGCCGCCTCGCATTCTGATTTTCAATGTTTGAAGCGACACAATCTTTAAGTCTCAAACACTTCTGGATAGATGGCTGAGCACATATGAAAACTCGGGTGCTAAGATGCCGATTCAAGTCTCGTACTACCTTTACTGAAAAAATGATATGGTTAAAGCAATGTAATTGATGGACAACACAAATTTAAACAATGTTTGGATCTATAGGCCTTCAGCAGGAACAAACAAACAACACACACACAGATATTAATTAAATAAAACTAGTTTATTTTTAAAATAGTAAAAATTACTGAGGGTGTGTATATTTTCAATATAATTACATATGACTGCAAATCATGGACACTCAAGCAAACAATACAAATAAAATTAGTTCATTCAATGCACTTACTAGCGAAAAATTCTCAGAATACCTTGGATAACAATGATGAAAGATGAAAACTTAACACTCCCTCCTTCTTTCCTTTTGCTATTAAGGCAGAGTCCTTTATGAGATGTGACTAGATTAAGTTATATAAAGTAAAAGTAAAGAGCCCCGTCACGCCAAGTGGCGTATTGGGAATATGTGTTAGTGACCATAAATTTTACAGACCTTCGGCACATGATTTTTGGGGTAATGTGGTCGGTATTACGCCCGTGCCGCTTCTTTACTTTCCCAGAAAAAAATCTGGTACCCATTAAAGGCTGGGTGACCTGGAAGCCGTCGGTTGGGATCGAACCCTACCTCTTGTCCTTTGTAGTTCAGTTCACTAACCACTGAGCTATCGCTGCTCCCGATTAAGTTATATGCTTATATATACCAAAACTTTGCTTACAGAAGAAAAGGAATTAAAATTTATGATGTATTTACCTTCAGTCTGGACTTTTCATCCTTGAAAAATACACAGCCTTTAGCAATGAGTAGAGCATAGTCTTGATCAGACGACTGTTGGAGGGGAAAACACAATTTTCTATGTATGTTATGAAACAATCTTGGAGAACTTTTTATGTGTGTCTCTGGACCAAGTATGTTGTACTAGAAAATAACTTAATGCTCCTGCAGGAATTCTGTGATGATATATCCTTCTAACTCTTGGTCTACTGCATGCCTTGAAAGAAATTACAAAAGCCTACAATATGTAGAGTCACCTTTGTTTATGTCCTTGGACATGCAGGAATATGGGACAATGAAAAAGTGGACAGGTTTGCTAGTTGATCAGTGAATCATCTGCAAACATGATTCATCCAGATAGAGATTCTAAATGCTCTTATAAAGTCTGCTGTCTATTCAGGGTTTGAGTTGTTTCATATAGTTTATCTTCTTCTGTGATCTGTTATGCACTCTATCTGTTATACAGACCAGCATGGGTCACAAATAAGACATCTTATAAGTCACAAATAACTGAGTCTTCACTGGTTCTCCATAGTTTGTCATGCAGGGCTATTTCTGTGGGCCATATTTGTGTTCTTAGGATATTGAGAGTGCTGCAGTTTTGTAGGATATGTTCTGGAGTTTGGATGTTCTGCATTTGCATGTTGAAGCCACTGAGTCCTATCTTGTGTGGGTGTGTGCTCTAAGACCACAGTGACCTGTTCTGAATTTGAATATCTTGTTCTGTACTCTGTGTTTGTTTAAGCCTTTGTGTTCAGACTCATATTTTTCATATAACTCTCCCCCACTCAGTTTTTCTAGCTTATTTCAGGATTCTCTTTACCTCTTCGAGGCTCTGGATTTGGTTGCTGTTGAAAGCTCCTACCTGTTTTTGCGAGTTCATCTGTTTTTTTTTTCTTTCCTGGGATGCCACAGTGTGCTAGTATCCAGGACTAGTTATACTCTTTCTGATGGTAAACACATGTTCTTATTTCCTGGATGAATCTATCCTATTTCAGGCTTGACATTGTTTGTATGACTTGCAGTTTCTCTTCCAAAGTAGTGGTTGTAGGACATGTTTTCCTCCTCATGTCATACCTATATTAAATTTGGAGAACATGTGTGCCTCATCCTGTTGTGGCCAGTAAGGAGGATGATTATAACTTGGTCTTTCCCTGAATGTTGATCCATCACCCTCATTGTATTTTTGGGTGCCTTGTTTCAACTGAATGGTATTGTCCTTTAACTTTTTCCGTACGTTCCGCCGCATGGTGCGCCATATCCATTTCGGTTGTGTACGGTCAGCCGCATAATGCGCCACGATCAATTTGTTTTGTGTAAACCATCAACAACTGTATTCCTATATTTTAGATTGACTATTTTATATAGATTCCTTCACCGGAGAGTTCCTTCCTTCATCCCCGTGAGGTTCAAGTTGAAAGACGTACTCTAACGTGTGATTTTTTTTTCATTTGGATTTAGTGTTTATCGTAAAAAAATTGTAAACAAAAATCAGCTGATCGAAATGGCTTCCAGTAGCAGTGATTGTAATGCTAAAAGTCAGTTGTTGACGGCTGAAGAAGCTTGTCAATTAATTTTTCTGGATGATTCCGATGATAGTCCAGACAGTGATCCAGATATGGATTTTTTAGCACAAAGCGTGCACGGACTCATTTTTTCTGTTCAGGATGTGAAATTAAACCACATCATCCAAATGCATGCTTCAAGGCATTTCATGGACAATAAATGGAGAAAGTGTTTTTTGTGTAATTGAAAAAAAGTGTAAATATTGTGTATAGTGATTTTTGGTGTGTAGTCAAACATAAGTGTCAATATCATGTACATAGTAATTTCCCCCCCCCCCCAAAAAAATTGTGTTTTTTTTTTCACAAAATAATTCATATTGGATTACTATGACCAGATCTATATGATGGTAAGTTGTCAATTATGGTTTGAATTTGATGTTTCAATTTTTTTGTTTGTTGGTCATTGATCTCCAATTTTTCTATTTACATGTCTTGTATCATCTTGGCATTGGTGGAATCTGATTCCTTGTTCAATTATCTAAAAATGCATATATAAATATGTTATATAAATATAAAGCATGTAGATTGATGTTTTAAAACCATAAGGTCCATCAAAAATTTAATCTCTGAAATCTCTTTCATTGCGTCGATAAAAAGCTTCCGTATGGAAAGAGTTAATAATAGATCAAACTTCTTTGTAACTGACTAGATGATCTTTTTCTGATTGTTTTGCACCTTATTTTTTGCTAGTTTATCTGCATACTCATTTCCTTGTACATTGCAATGTGATGGTATCCATTGGATCACTACTCTCTGGAAATTATGGGACAACTGCACTAGGGTTGTCCTCAGGTTATATACCTCAGTATTCCTGAGGATTATCTCTGCTGAACTACATTTGTGTGCGTGGGTCTCCAAAAGTATAAAGCAGACAAAAAATGGCTTAAAAGAACAATGTAGTTTGATATATAATAGATTGAGAATTGAATCCATGTTCAGGTGGCCTAAAGGTAAGACATCAGCCTCTGGACAAGATACTGGGTTGGAATTCTATCATAGGCAATGGGAATTTTCCTCTTCGAATCCATGTTTCTATGTGCCCTTTCACTCCTCCATCTTCAGGTAGTGAAATCCAATGTGCAGCCCTCTCAAACAGGAAAAAAAAAAAGCAAAAAGTAATGAGTGAACTCTGCACATATTCAAGAGCCTTTTGTTGTTACAAGTGAAAAAGAATAGTCCTAAAATGACCATTGCCAGAGCAAAATTATTAAGCAATTCAAAATCTACCGATGTTGAAAACAGATGAAGGTGCAGATACCATGTCACAAACTTAGCAACACAACATACCCATGCACACTTAAGTGAATGATGAAGAAAATTATTAACCCATATCCACTTTAAAGGCAAGCCAGCATGTTACCACTACACTAATCATTATCAAGTACTGTGCCCGTTGGTGTAGGTGATCATGTCTCTCCACAACTTTCTACCTCCACAATTATTTATCATTTCTGTTGTTGACCTTCTGCCAAGTTATTCTCTTAAGCTGTCTGGTATCTTTTCTCTTTGCTGCCCTCTATCTTCCTAGTTTTCACAATATATTCCAGCTGTTCCCTTCTCATTACATGGCCAAAAATTATGACAGTTTCTTCCTAATATTGAATATTAGCTCTCTTTTTGCTTTGGCCTCTATAAGAACATTTTCATTACTCTTCTTACCTGTCCAAGATATTCTCAAAATTTTTCTGTAAAACCACATTTCTACAGCCTCCAGTAATTTTATTGTCTGTTGTCCTATTGTCCATGATTCACATCCATTTGTTAAGACTGGCTCTACATAACATTTAAGAACTCTACTACACTAATACTCTCATCTAACAGATGAATCATCATCATACAACTAAAGAATGGTATATACATGTGAGTATACAAGAGTAGCTCAAGTTTATTTTAATTCTGTGAGTAGTAATCATTGCTTATAATGACTACTGACATAATGAGAGCCACAAAGTCAGAAATTAAACATAGACAATATTAAATGTTCTGGCCTAAGAATCATTCATGCTGGGGTTGTATCAGTCTGTCCAATGAGCAGAGGAGTAGTGACCCCTATTAAAATTAAAGCAATAAAATCTAATGGTACTCACAGGCTTTACTGCTGAATTTGTAATAAGACTTCTGATGTTCTTGATCAACTGCTGTGTAACTGTGCAAGGGAAGTCCTAAGATTAACATAAAAAAAAATAAAACAATGAAAAACTCTCAGCTGACTATTAATAAGCTTAAACACACATTATTGAACTAACAATTATTATGTTAATGGTTATTTTGATGACATGAGAGCATTTGACCTAAATTAATAATACCTCATTGTAGCAGGCAGTCTACACATTAACCCTAGATTACGATACATATCCGATACATATCTGTGTGTCACGTTTTCACGCTACGGCCATACAAATTATTACCACTTAATTGATACATCTGGAGTTCACAAAATAAGATTATCTTTGAACTTTTGCTAAACAGCTGTGTGTTTACCCAAGCAGAGACACAGGAATTGGATGCTGTAATTATTTCCTGGGTTACGTTAGATTTATGGCCTGAAATTCAAATGCATGGTGCCATGGCTACCGGAGGAGTTACACTGTCTACTCACACAGCTACTGTCAGTCCAGCCGTATCCAGCCGTATGTTCGGCTCCCTCTAAGTATTGTTCACTGTCTACCCTGTGTTACAAAGGTTTGTTTGATATCCACCGACGGCCGAGGAGATTTCCCCCGATATAAGAAAAAATAAAATAAAGAAAAATTGGCGAAATTTATTAAAAAAAAAACAAAACAAAAAAACCCTTTCTATGATACAGTCATACTTTTTATGACACACTTGGGAAAAAAATCCAGCATCAAAGGAAATAAATCCAACACTCGGTGGTTAAATAGTAGTTAGGAATGATTTGGGGGGAGAGATGTTTGAACGTGGTAAAGTGTCAAATTTCCAAATTTCAAGAATGTGTATTTTAAGGTGGATTTGTATTTTGAGATGATAATTTTATGATGGTATCGTAATGTAGGATTAAACAAATTATGTCTTTGTATCTTTATGTGTTTGTATCTGTACTCAAAACTCTGCAAGACATGATAAAATAACATATAGATAATCTGGCAGTTGAAGCAGAATTAGCCTCCAAAACTAGAAATAGCAAGGTATTATATAATATAGAGAAACAACAGGCTCCTTTACATCAAATGGTGGACATGATCTGAAAAAAGATGGCACCTTACTAACTTCTAGTGCTAATAAAAAAAAGCCTGGTGGCCTGAACATTTCCAGGATATTTTTAACTGCCCGCATTCCAGTCATCTGATGCAGTTTAAAACAGAAGAAGTGCCAACTTCACATCTAGACATCAATATAAAAGAAATCACTATAACAGAAACTGAATTAGCAATGAAACCATGGCTAATAATAAAGCCTCTGGCATAGATCAAAATAACTGCAGTGATGCTGAAAGCATTTAACAATCAAAACTTATTCCACTTAAGAAAGTTATTTAATAAAATTTGGGAAAAAGTTCTTACTAGAAGAAAGGGACCATTATTATCAAACTACCTAAAAATTGCAATCTTATAGAGTGCAATAACGAGAGGAATTATACTTTTTATCACTTGCCTCCAAGTTTTCTGTAGAATCATGCTGAACAGAATAAAAGATGCTGTAGACAATATAGGAGAAGAACAAGCAGGATTCAGAAAGGGGAGAAGTTGTCTTCTAAATATTCACCCTAAGGATAATACTAGAACAACATAAAGACAACCATTAATTTCCAATTTTATAGATTTAAAGAAAAAAGCGTTTGACAGCATACATAGATTGTCCTTGTGGAATAATCTTGAAACATCTTATGGAATACCACCAAAAATTACCAACATTATAAAAGACATACATGATGGCTATACCTGCGCAGCTTGCACAGAGGAAGGAATGAGTGATTGTTTTGAATTAAAACAGGGATGTATACTATCACTTGCTCTTTAGAATTACCTTTGAATACATAATGAATATATGTTGCAAAGTCAATAATGGCATTAAATGGTATGACAAGATTTACTGGGAAGATCTAGATTTTGCAGATGATATATTACTCCAAAGTGACAACATGAACAAAATGCATAACATCACAGATACCTTATCATCCATGGTGGAAAAAAATAGGACTTGAAATCAACAGGGATAAAGCAAAAATAATAAAAAATAACAATACCCCAGAGAGCAATATATATCTCAATCGCCAGGCATTGGAAAGAGTTGACCACTCCACTACATATATATCTTGGTGGTAATATAGATCAAGAAGGTGAAACAAAGAAAGAGATCAGAGGCACAATAGTAAAAGCAGCAACAAATTTTAAAAATCTGGACAAAATATGGAAATCAAAAATACTAAGCACGAAACCCAAACTTAGAACATTCAACTCAAATGTATAACCAACACTTACCTATGCATGTGAAAACTGGAAAACATCAAAAGAGATTGAAAAAATATTAAATGCTTTTAAAGACGAATGCCTGCCTAAGAAAAATATTCTGTGCACAATGGAATGAATTCAAGACTAATATTGAAATGGCCATGCAGCCAAAGATCTCATCTACATTTAGGAAGAGAAAATGGTCAAATGTCAGACATGTGCTGAGAAGAGACAACAAGAGAATTCCAAAGCAGGCTCTTCTATGGGAAACATCAGGATACAGAAAAAGAGGAAGACCTAAAGAGACACTAAAAGAACGCATATAAGAGAAACAAAGTTGGCAGGCATAGACTCATTAGATAGGACTGAACATCTCGCCCTGAATAGAGATGAGTGGCAAAAAACACTACAAGCCCTATGCGATGTCTAACGGCGCGAGAAGAATCAAGATATCAATCTTTACTCAAGAAATACTTTACAATACATGCATGTACGTATTTATGTGGTCTTTATTACTGATACCATATATATAGAGGGTGACAGGTATGAAAGAGTAAACATATTTGCAGAAATTAAATTAACTCTTTAACTACAGAGCACTGCTCTTTTAGCATTTCACCTTTTTAACCTAAAAGGACAAATGACTGCTATTATCATTGTTGACAAAAATGTTGAATTTTGTTCATTCTTTTCTAAATTTAGACTATATCTTAAAAATATTTGAGAATGTTATTCCATTTTTAAAATATCTGGTTCTTTTCACAAGCAATCTCACTTCACAAGTGCATTTTTTTTCCAGAACGAATGTCAATTTTTGTGATATTTCTTGTAGGTAAACGCTTATATTCTTATAAACTATTTCAAAGGCTACCACAACTTTGGAAAGTAAAAGTTTAATTTGTACATATTTAAATAAATGGAAATATATTAAATTTGTACAAATATTTAAAAAATCTAGTTTTTATACATATTTCATTATGAGTGTGCTAATGTGATATATGAACTATCATCAATAGCCAGCAAAATTGGGCTTGAGATCAATCATGAAAAGACTAAAGTCATGACTAGTTTAATTCCAACAGGTGACAAAATATACATGGAAAACAAACCAGTAGAAGAGATCGATCACTTTATCTATCTTGGAAGTCACATTGATCGAGAAGGGGATACGAGCAAAGAAATTAAAATCAGAATAGCTAAAGCAGCAATGTCTTTCAGAAGCCTTGAAAAGTTGTGGAAATCAAAACTTATCAGCACAAACACAAAACTTAGGCTATTCAAATCAAATGTACTATCAACCCTTACGTATGCGTGTGAAAGCTGGAAAACAACAAGAGATATAGAAACAAAGTTGAACGCATTCGAAAATAAATGTCTAAGGAAAATACTTGGTATAGCATGGAACGAATTCAAAACAAATGAGGAAATTAGAGAAATCGCCAATCAACCACTAATATCTTCAGTAATAAAGAAAAGACGATGGTCATACGTTGGACATGTGATGAGAAGAGATAATAACCGAATAGCAAAGCAAGCCCTCATATGGGAAACAACAGGTAAAAGAAAAAGAGGAAGACCCAGGGAGACACTGAGAAGAACATTGATGAGAGAGGCAAGAGCAGCAGGAGTCGGCTCCCTCAATGAGATAGAACTGCTTGCACAGAACAGAGACAGATGGCGAGATTTGATAAAATATCTTTAAAAGAAAACTGCTAGAACAAAAAAATCCATATAGGAGAAGGTGTATCTTGGTCTACGCCCTATGGGCCGGTTACGGCTCGAAAGGTCAATAGATAGAATGTGATATCTGTTGCATTAATGACAAATAGGATATCTGTTGCATTAATGACAAATAGGATATGAAATATTTCTACATCATTTATATACTGTATCAACATCAAATATGAATTCCACTATTATAATGAGCATTCTGAACTGTATATTCAACTACCAATAACATAAATGAATTACATTGAGGAGAAAAAGGGGAAAAAAAAAAAGAAAAAAAGAAAAGAAAAAAATCACACAGGGAATTAAGTTTGTACCTGATATTATTTGCAAATTAATCTGGATTATAATTTAGGGAGTAACATTTTCAGTTTTTAGTGTTTTTTTCACTCTTGCTTTGCTTCAATACTTCAATGATTTTATTATGGCATAATTATGTTTGTTGCTGTGTGTGTTTGCCAGCTTTATATCTCCAACAATGTTCCAAGGGACTGAATTCTGTGTGAATATTACTTTGTCCTATTTTTCTTGGAGAAGACAGATAGAAAGTAATAGTAGAAGTGAATTAAGTTTAAATTTTAAAGGTAATGTTACAGCACACATTACAACACCATAGAATTTTATTATATTGTATAACCTCATTGTGTTGCAACAAAGCATAACTCTCTATTATAACCCCATTTACAATTTGTAGCAAGTATGTAATCACGATAAAATCTTACATCTGTACAGTAACAAGCAGTTTGATACAGAGAAATTAATGATTATTTATAAATTCATAAAACAACATAAATTTACTCCTTTTTTCCTTCGCTTCAGGCAGTGATATAGATATGTCTCAATTAAATAATCCCATATGTTATAGTTTACAGTAGTGGCAAGAGAATGAGAGCCGTGATAGCTCGGTGGTTAGTGAACAAGACTACAAAGGACAAGAGGTTGGGTTTGATCCTGATCGATGGTTTCCAGGTTCACCCAGCCTTAAATGGGTACCAGACTTTCAATGAACTAAAGCGGCAGTGACATACACTGCGGAAGCCAATTGAGAGTATTACACAATAGGCCCTTTTTTGGAATCCCCAGGGGAAAAGACAGAGGAAGACCAAGGAATTCTTGGAGAAGACAGATAGAAGCAGAGATGAAGATGATGGGGAAGACATGGAATGATCTTAAAAGAATGGCAAAAAAACAGAACGATTTGGAAAGTGTGTGTTGAGGACCTATGCTCCACATAGAGCTAAAAAAGGTAGAAGAGAGAACAGTGCTTCTTTTTACTCCCTTCTCAATTCTAAAATTTTTTTCAAACATACTACATGAGTAACACATCCAACTAGACACAATGTGTTTGAACATCTGTGATGAAACAGGTCGTTGTCCATGCACAGGGACAAAGAAGACATGCAGAGAATTAAGCATTGTCTAGGCTAGCATTTTAAAAATCTTGTTAATTCCTGTACACTACAAAAAGTTGGGAAAAATAAAGTGAGTTCAATATCTGTGAGTTAGACAAGGGCATGGTTTTTGTGATTAAACAAGTAATCAGGTTTGTTTTAAAAAATGAATCATATTTAGGGTATTTAATCAACACACATAACACATAAATATGGGGAAAGTACCAGGCAAACACAGTAGAAAAAGAGATACAGTAAAGATGGTACAGGGATTTTAAAAAAAATCCTTCTCCACCCCCCCCCCCAAAAAAAAAAAAAAAGAAAGAAAGAAGGAAAAAATGGAGGAGCCATGGAATCATCATCATCAAGTGCCTTACTGATCGGCACAGGCAATCATGTCCTTCCACAATTTTCTATCCACAGTCTATTGTATCAATTTTGTTGTTAACCGTTCTCTGTGCCATGACACCTATCCAGTAGCTTCTCTTTGTCATCTGCAATCTCACTTTCCCTGTATTTTGCCAGTTGTAACCACAAATTCCAACTTTCTTCCTCCCATGATGTGCCCGAAAAATTATTGTTGGCACAGAATAATGGTACAAAACAAGATGGCCTGGAAAATGGTTATTTAAGAGCCGTTTTGCCTAGGAAATTGAAAGAAAGAAAGACAGAATTAGCACAGTTATGTATACTTGCCTGAATTATATCGTGGGACCAGTCATTCTTGGAGCAGTAGTCTGTTTGCCACAAAGTTCTGCTGTCTGTGATGAACTACACCAGTATTGAGCTCCCCAAGAGCAGTCTTCAAGCTGGAGTGTTGGCTTGATCACAGCTGCTGCTCTGGCTGCAACAAGAAGACATGTGGTGTTATCCTAATGCCAAATATAAACATATGGATATTTTTCAAAGCTGAAATGCTATTGTTAGGTAGAGATAAATATAATAATTTGATGTCACGTTGTTGTTGACTGAATTTTGTGTGAATATAATTTTTTATAATTCTTTTTAAACCAGCAACTGTGTGCTAAGGTGTTCTTCACAATACAGGCAGATAATCTGTGACTTCAGATGGTTTTTTTAAAATGTTATGTTCAAGAATTTTAATGTTTTGGATACATTTTTTCCCTTATTAATTTTGCCTGGGAGCAACCGTTTTTGGTCTACTCTTTTTTATTTCAAAGTGCCAAGGCTTCTTTAATGTGCACAGAATGCCCACAGGAGCTCTAGTTTTTCACCATTATTCGATAAGGCTAGATATCAGATCTCACTACTTAGAGACCAGGGGAGAGTAATGCCACAAAGAAACAACTGATTCTATTTTTTTTTTTATTTTACGCCTCTGGTGAGAATTGAACCTTTGACCTTCTTGTCCAGAAGCTGATGTCTTAACTCTAGATCAGCCAACTCCCAATTTGAAGCCATGACTCTGAAGCAAAAATAATGAACAACTAGAAACTGCAGAGCAAAGATGAAGAAGATGAAAGAGTTCTAGGGCTTAACCAAATGGATGACAATGAATCAATTTAACTAAGTAACTTAGTAAATTGGAGCCAATGGTGGGGTGTGCTAAACACTCCAAGGTATGGTGACAAGTACCTTGGAGTGTTCAGCACACCCCACCATTGACTCCTTGCTACCAGCTTTACCGCAGCATTGCAATTATTTGCCTGTTCCCAACTTAGTAAATTGGTTACTGACATACAAGATGTCACAGAAATATGATGCTTATCAATTAGTCCCTCCATGCACAGAATGCAGTAAAGAATGGGGGATCTGGAGAATACAGAAAATACCAAAATAACACTAGGGATATGAATAAATAGCAACAGGGAAATACTGTCGCAATTACAATGCAGAAATTCAAACAAAGTTGGCAATAGCAAAGTCCCTGAACAGTAATCTTGGCCCACAGCCTGTAGTGTTTCTGACAGATGCAAGATCAGCAATCTAGGCACTACAATCCAGAAAATTACCACATCTGCAGACTTTACTGATTGAACCTTGCAAGCATCATAAAGTCACCTTGCAGTGGATCCCATCTCAATGTGGAATACCAGGAAACGAGAAAGTAGACCAGTTGGCAAGGAAAGGCACAGGAGGCAAACAACCTGATGTGCCAGTTACATACCATCCAAATAAAAAAAAAGATAATCAAATAAATCAGAAGATCACAAGCCCCAAATCAAGATGTCTTTCATAATATGAATAGATTGGAACAAGTTATTATATGCCACAGAGCACGACACACAAACTATTCCATAGCCACACATACAAAATTCAAGATTGGCACTTCAGCCACATATACATGTGGACACGCACCCCAGATTGCTGAACACATACTTCAAGACTGTACTGAATATAGTAGAAAGAGAAAATTCCATTGGCCCATAGATACAACACTACTATATGGGCCACTGAAAGAATTAAAAAAAAAAACAGCAAAATTTATACAAGAAACAATATTGCAGATATAGACAATAGTTTAGGTGATAGATTAGATCGTGAGTGGATGGATGGATGGATGGATGGATGGATGGATGGATGGATGGACGAATGGACAGATAGTCCCCCATAAGTGATAATTGGCAGCAAAGAGAGATCATCAATTTGTAAATTATTATGCAGTTAGAGACACCATAATTAGCATAATGTCAGATTATTAAAACATGACAACTGTTGCAGATCTGCTCCACATACCTTTAATGAAAGAAATGGCAAAAGACTAACAATGGTATATTTCATACAATACTTGAAGAGAATGCTAGCTACTTTGATTTGTCACCTTTATCAGAATCATTTGACGGTGAACAAGGCTAAAACTTAAAGTCGTATATACATTTATTTACCAGTAATAAAAGTCACACAATAAAAACTGCTTTCATAAAAATTCTGTCCATGTTTTAGAAACTGTAAAGAGTTGAAGAGACAGAATAACTCAAACAAATTTTACCGAAAAATAAAAATACTAAATAAGCCATCATCATCATCATGTACTGAGCTTACTGGCGTAGATGATCATGTCTCTCCACAACTTTCGATCGACAGTTATTTATCATTTCTGTTGTTGACCTTCTGCCAAGTCATTCTCTTAAGCTGTCTGGTATTTTTTCTCTTTGCTTCCCTCTATCTCTTCGTCCCTCAATTTTCCCAGTTGTTACAATAAATTCCAGCTGTTCCTTCTCATAACACAGCCAAAAAATGATGATTGTTTCTTCCTAATATTTATATTAGCTCTCTTTTTGCTTTGGCCTCTTTCAGAATGTTTTCATTTCTCTTCTAAACTGTCCATGGTATTCTCAACATTCTTCTGTAAAACCACATTTCTACAACCTCCAGTGATTTTCTTGTTTGTTGTCCTATTGTTCATGATTCAATCCATATGTTAAGACTGGCTCTACATAACATTTAAGAATTCTTTTTCATGTTTCTATTGTCAAAAATGGATTGCATAGTATCTTCATTTTTTTGGAAAGCTGCTTTTGCCTGAGCCATTCTGCTTCTCACCTCTTTTGTACATCTCCCGTCTGAGGTTAACAAAGTTCCCAAATATTTAAATTCATTTACCTGTTTTAATATTGTTCCACTTGTCTTTATTTTGCACTGAGGTGATGTCTTTTTCTTTGTTGTTACCATTACTTCTGTCTTTTTGCTATTAAGGCTGAGTCCTTTATTTTTGCTTTCTATCACTATAATGTCCAACATTTCTTGTAACTCATTTTCACTCTTTGCAATTAAGACTGTATCATCAGCATACCGTAGATTATTTATTTGATGACCTCCAATTGTTATTCCAGGCATGCCCCTTATGGACTTATTCAGAAAATAAGCCATACAAAATTATATAGATCAAAATAAAGAGAAGACAGAAAATTAAAACACAGTACTGGCAAGTTGGCATGAAAAAGCCTGGTTAAACATCTGCGCTTGTCAGGCAGCAGATAAGCAAAAGTTGCTTTTAATTTATTCAACAGCCTGTGAACTCTTGCCCTTTGACCTAATGAATAATAACGTTATCTAAATAAGCAAAGGAAAGTTGGCTAGTACATTCCATTAATAGGAGATAAATGATCTGTTTAACTGATTAAGCGACACTCACCAAGTTTTTGTGTCAACCAAATGTTATCTCAAACTGAGTGATAGTAATTATCAGTCTCAATCTGCACCAGATAAAAACTCAAATAAAACCTGGTTGACCAATCAAATATTTCGTTTTAATTGGTCTCTTGGAGAAATAAAATCTCATGTATACATATCTTAATGCTTCCAAATATATCTAAACAATACTCCTGCTTGTAGATAATGAAGAGCTACACAGTGTAGCAGGCTACAGACCACTTCGAAGTTAGAACAGGAGTAAGACATGAGTTCATACCTACATGGAAAATATATGTAAGTTAGCAAGCCCAGCAGAGATAGAGGAGATTAACAATCTTCTACTTTCATACGATCAGACACTAATACATGGAAAAATAGAAGACCAACAAGAACACTTAAACTTAACTTAGGCACAACATTAAAATCAACATAAATAAAACAGAAGCCATGAATATCACACAAGAGGAACAGAATATCAACATAATGATAGATGGCAGATAAAACAAGTGGAGGAATTTAAATATCTAGGAAGACAAATGACAATTAACAAGTAGCAGAAATAAAACTCAAAACGCAACAAAGCTTGTCAAATCATCAGACAATTATCACCATTATTGTCCAATAAGGAAATTACACTTAGGCAAAATAGACACTCCATAATACAATCATCATCCCAACATTGTTCTACCAATGCCAAATCTAGACTCTAGACTCAAGAACAATAAGAAAAATAACCAATACATAATTGAAATGTGTTAGTTGAATTACAGGAAACAGCCTGAAAGATAAAATCAGAAATGAACTGAGAAAAAAACTAAGAATAATTCCTGCCAGAGAATATGTAAAGTAACAAGAGATAAAATGGTTTGGTCAAGTGATAAGACAGAAAAACCAAAACACAACACTAGTCTTTAATAAACATTGCGAGAACACCAGACTCAAGGGCCAACCATGGGAAAAGATGTACTGATGGAATATTATAAACACTAGGAAACATTACAGCAGCGGAGGCAAAAAGAAGAGGCAAATTATATCTCCACTTGATGGTGAAAGACAAATGCGGAAAGAAGAAGAAATAGATTTAAAAAATAGTTTGACCAAATATGCTAAACTTGAAGCAATTATTTAGATGTCTATACTTGTAAATTTGTAATGGTTGTAAATTATAAAGTATTTTTCTATACTTTCAATTTTAAACAGCTCACATACACTTGTGAAAGATATTACTTACAAATATAAATAATGTCGCTACATTTCGCTTTTAAAAATAACTTTTATGCAAAAAAATAAAACAAATCACGCTTGCGTGATAACACTGAATACGTTGAATTCATAAAAGAATGCAGAATATATCGAACAGTGGTGATTCAGAAATGGATGCACATTTATAACAACTCGGTTTTCGTTTTAACAAACTGGCAAACTCTTATGGATCTTTAAACAGTTACTTAGTATCTGTTTATATTACGCATCTGTTATTTTAATACTGCTAATATCAATATTAAGATTATTTCCAGGTTATAATGGCTGCCTCTATAACTTCTGCACCTGCTGGCCAAGTTTAGTGTCATAGGTCGGTGTTTTCACACACTCTCATGTTAATTCTTTAGTTTGTGTACACATAATGCTTTCATGCTAACAGATGATTTATTGACTGCCATGTTTATGAACCAGTTGTCTATGGACATAATATAAATAATCTAAGGTATGCTGATGATACAGTCTTAATTGCTAAGAGTGAAAATGAGTTAAATGAGGAAAAGTTAGACATTATAGTGAAGGAAAGCAAAAATAAGGGACTCAGCCTTAATAGTAAAAAGACAGAAGTAATGGTAGCAACAAAGAAAAAGGCTTTCACCACAATGCACAATAAAGACAAGTGGAACAATATTAAAACAGGTAAACGAATTTAAATAATTGGGGACAATGTTAACCTCAGATGGTAGATGTACAAAAGAGGTGAGAGGCAGAACAGCTCAGGCAAAAGCAGCTTTCCAAAAAATGCGAGAGATACTGTGCAATCCATTTTTGACAATAGAAACATGAAAAGAATTCTTAAATGTTATGTAGAGCCAGTCTTAACATACGGATGTGAATCATGGACAATAGGACAACAGACAAGAAAATCACTGGAGGTTGTAGAAATGTGGTTTTACAGAAGAATGTTGAGAATACCATGGACAGCTTAGAAGAGAAATGAAAACATTCTGAAAGAGGCCAAAGCAAAAAGAGAGCAAATATAAAATATTAGGAAGAAACAATCATAATTTTTTGGCTGTGTTATGAGAAGGGAACAGCTGGAATATATTGTAACAACTGGGAAAATTGAGGGACGAAGAGATAGAGGGAAGCAAAGAGAAAATATACCAGACAGCTTAAGGGAATGGCTTGGTAGAAGGTCAAGAACAGAAATGATAAATAACTGTCCAGATAAAAAGTTGTGGAGAGACATGATCACCTACACCAGCAGGCTCGGTACCTGATAATGATATCTATGGATTTCTGCCCTAAAACTCAGTGCAAGTGTTTCTGAATTCTTCTTCTACTTTTCAACTCCCTGTAGAGCATAAGTTTCAACAAACACTTTCCAAGCTGTTCTGTTTCTTGCCATTCTTCGAAGATCATTCCATGTCTTCCCCATCATCTTCATCTCTGCTTCCACCTGTCTTCCCCATCATCTTCATCTCTGCTTCCACCTGTCTTCCCATATCTTCATCTCTGCTTCCACCTGTCTTCCCCATCATCTTCATCTCTGCTTCCACCTGTCTTACCCATCATCTTCATCTCTGCTTCCACCTGTCTTCCCCATATCTTCATCTCTGCTTCCACCTGTCTTCCCCATCATCTTCATCTCTGCTTCCACCTGTCTTCCCCATATCTTCATCTCTGTATCCACCTGTTTTCTCCAAGAGCATTTAGGTCATATTCTGTCTCTTCCCCTGGGGATTCCAAAAAAGGGCCTGTTGTATAATACTCTCAGTTGGCTTCCACAGAGTGTGTGTCCTAGCAAGCACCATCATCTTTGTTTTATCCCTTTGTCCACTGGTACTTAACTGGTATTTTTCCAAAATTCTATGTTATTGATTTTGTCCTGCCATTTCCATCCTTTTATTCTGTGCAAGCAACCATTAATGAAAGTCTGTATCTTTATGATTGTCATTTTTGTTGTTCTCCATGGTTCACGGTCATTTAATAGGACTGACTTAACATTGGAGTTGAACATTTTTATTTTTGTATTTAACCCAATTTCTTAGGATTTCCATAAGTTTCCTAGTGCAATGAAGGCCCCTATTGCTTTTTTTATCCTTATTTTTGTACCATTCTCTGTTCCTCCTCCTTTATCTTTATTCTATCTATCTATTGTCCTTACGAGCTGAAGACGGCACATAGGGCAGAGATCACTGCTCTAAAATATATGGCGCTGTTTCCATAACAATACATTTTACAATGACAGCTTGTCAAGTCATCGATCAAACTCCTTAGTCGCCTCTTATGACATGCCTGGAAGGTCACAGTTATCTATATTACTGCTCAGATATATGTAAGATCGTATGACCAGTAGAGGTATTTCTCTTATTATTATTTGGATATTGCCAACTGTTTGTGAATTGCTGTTTTATATATCAAAAGAGATTATGATATAAGCAATAATAGACAAATACCTCAGCAATCCATAAGACATCAATCTAATGAATGGAGTGAGAGGTGTCTGCCAGCACCAGGGTTGAAAAAGGTCAGTTAACTCATAGCTGACTTCCTGCTTCTTCTACAGCAATCGGCTGTTGCTATGTCTTTAGACAATTCTTCAACATGGGTTACAAACATGAGAGCGGGTCTAAGGTCATCACGGGCGCCCCATAACTTGTCATGCAGGGTTTGTTTCTGTGAGCTATATTTATGTTCTTAGGAATTTTAGAGTGCTGCTGTCCTGTACAATATGCTCTGGAGGTTGTCTGGATGCTCCACAGTCATATGTTGCAAAGTTTAGCTGACTGTTTGTATAGGATCAGTGAACCAGAACTATCCAGATTCTACTCCATATAGTGCCCATGGTGACTGATTAATCAGTTTGGCCAAGCTAGTGGGCAGGCAACTCTGCACTCAAAAACACTATGTTGAATGAAAACAGATGTGTTGGATCGCAAGATATAATCACTCATATATATATATATATATATGAGAATGCCAAGTTATTTTTATTTATTTTTTTGGTCTTATGCCAGGTAGTGGAACTATTATATATATTTCAAATGTTTTGTGTATCCATTATATATATATATATATATATATATATATATATATATATATATATATATATATATATATATATATATATATAACACACTCACTATCAAAAGGTTTAAAACACTGTAGCAGTGCCATTTTCCAACATTTTTTTTTTTTAATTTGAAATAGCAAAATAATTATTTAAATTGTGCTAAAGCATGCATTTTGTTGGGAGCCGCGATAGCTCAGTGGTTAATGAACTGGACTACAAAGGACAAGAGATAGGGTTCGATCAAAACCAATGGCTTCCGGTTCACCCTGCCTTTAATGGGCACAGGATTTTTTTCTGGGAAAGTAAAGCGGCACAGGCGTAATACCAACAACATTACCCGTAAAATAATGTGCTGAGGGTCTGTCAAATTTATGGTCACTAAAAACCATATACCCTATACGCCACCTGGCGTGACGGGAGTACTTTATTTTACTACTTATGCATTTTGTTGGGACAATTTATTCACAGAAAAGCAGGTTATAGGAAAATTACATGGTTTTAGTGGAAATAAGTATGGAAAAAATAGATAGATTAAATTATCTTGGGCGTGGCGTACAGGCTACAAAAGTCGCAATTTGTGGCTCATTGTACAGAATGTGATAATGTTCTTTTAAGGATGGACAATGAAGAGAAAAGTAGTTGACAGGTAAAGGCAGAAGATCAAACAAAAAGCAGGCAAATAAACATGTAGCTCTTGGAGAATAAACCAAATGAAAGGTGAACATACATATCTGTGAACCATGTCACACCAATAAAATAAAAGGTGAACATACATATTTGTGAACCATTTTAGACCAATAAAATAAAAGGTGAACATACATATTTGTGAACCATTTTAGACCAATCAAATGAAAGGTAAGTAAGTAATATACCCCCGTCACGCCAAGTGGCGTATAGGGAAATATGGTGTTAGTGACCCTATATTTTACAGACCTTCAGCACACGATTTTTGGGGTAATGTGGTCAGTATTACGCCCGTGCTGCTTTACTTTCCCAGAAAAAAATCCGGTACCCATTTTAAGGCTGGGTGAACCCGGAAGCCGTCGGTTGGGATCGAACCCTACCCCTTGTCCGTGGTAGTCCAGTTCACTAACCACTGAGCTATCGCGGCTCCCTAATCAAATGAAAGGTGAACATACATATTTGTGAACCATTTTAGACCAATCAAATGAAAGGTGAACATACATATTTGTGAACCATTTTAGACCAATCAAATGAAAGGTGAACATACATATTTGTGAACCATTTTAGACCAATCAAATGAAAGGTAAAAAAAAGTAAAGTACCCCCCGTCACGCCAAGTGGCGTATAGGGAAATATGGTGTTAGTGACCCTATATCTTACAGACCTTCAGCACATGATTTTTGGGGTAATGTGGTCGGTATTACGCCCGTGCTGCTTTACTTTCCCAGAAAAAAAACCCGGTACCCATTTAAGGCTGGGTGAACCTGCAAGCCGTCGGTTGGGATCGAACCCTACCCCTTGTCCTTTGTAGTCCAGTTCACTAACCACTGAGCTATCGCGGCTCCCAAATGAAAGGTGAACATACATATTTGTAAACCATTTTAGACCAATCAAATGAAAGATGAACATATATATTTGTAAACCATTTTAGACCAATCAAATGAAAGATGAACATACATATTTGTAAACCATTTTAGACCAATCAAATGAAAGGTGAACATACATATTTGTAAACCATTTTAGACCAATCAAATGAAAGATGAACATACATATTTGTAAACCATTTTAGACCAATCAAATGAAAGATGAACATACATATTTGTAAACCATTTTAGACCAATCAAATGAAAGATGAACATATATATTTGTAAACCATTTTAGACCAATCAAATGAAAGGCAGACACATACTTAAGCTGCTCATCATGAGATACTAATTAAATGAGAAGCAGAGATATATTCTCTGCACTGACCTGAAGTTAACACCAGGCATATTGCCACAGCTACAGTGAATGAAGTCCACATGCTGTGTGTCAGCAGTTGCCTTGTCTCCCTTGATAGCTGACCTCAACTTGAGATTCTCACTTATCAGTACTTTACCTGAAATAGACACAAAAATATCCTCAAAAAAGTTTATAAAAAAAGTGATGGCCATCAAATCTTTTTTTAAATTCACAAGTAAATGGCTTTATATGACATGGTCAGTGCCACATTTTTGGAAATCGTAAAGACATTTACCAATTTCCTTCCTCCTTACATTTTATTACTGTTCTTGTAAACTATTGCTTTAAGGCAATGGTTCCCAAAGTCTGCTCTGCAGTTCCCAGGGACACTGCATTGAGGATATTGTCATATGGCTACCTAGTGGTTAGTTTCCAGGAGCATTGCATTGAGGATATTGTCATGTGGCTACCTAGTGGTTAGTTTCCAGGAGCATTGCATTGAGGATATTGTCATGTGGCTACCTAGTGGTTAGTTTCCAGGAGCTTGCATTGAGGATATTGTCATATGGCTACCTAGTGGTTAGTTTCCAGGAGCATTGCATTGAGGATATTGTAATGTGCCTACTTAGTGGTTAGAAATCATAAAAAGACGACATCCACAAACGTTTACAATTTTTAGTGCATAAACAAGTTTCAATAGGATAGTGTTAATTCTGTCATCATTTATCATCATATATTCCATCAAGGAATCATAGTTTACTTGACAGATGATCGTAACCAAGTGCAGCTGGCATATGATCAGCAAGGAAAAGGAGAAATGGGTGCTAAAGGTTTGGGAGCCACTGCTTAAGGTATACACCTGTAACCTTTAAACACTCAATCCTCAGCCCAATTTTTTTTTTTTTTAAATAATAAAATCATTTGTATATGCAGATTTTAATCTTGAACGTAGAATGTCAAATGTATGCACACATCTACATAATAGATGACATATAACAAATATTTAAATTACAAAATTACTTCAGTATCTATAATGACTGAAACCTTTGATTTCTTCCCTTTCAAATGCATTCAATTACTAACTTTAATTATACCTATTTAACAGACCAGATTCAAGAAAATGCAATTTAGGAATAAAGTCGATCACTTTCTTTCATAAACAGCACATAGTTCAAGGGATATAATTAAGTTTAGTGACATTGACCTAGTTTCTAAGCATATTTGTAAACAACACCAACATGTTTTTTAAAAACCCAGTTAAAAAATAAATAAAATTCTGCTGTAAAGACTAAACCAGATATGCTAAAGTGTGTTTAGAAATATATAATAAAGACATTCAATGAGAAATTGAATAGCCAGAACAAGAATTCTCAAGCTACCTTGACCCTGTAGAAATATATAATAAAGACATTCAATGACAACTTGAATAGCCAGAGCAAGAACTTTCAAGCTACCTTGACCCTGTAGAAATATATAATAAAGACATTCAATGACAAATTGAATAGCCAGAACAAGAATTCTCAAGCTACCTTGACCTTGTATAAGAAATATATAATAAAGACATTCAATGAGAAATTGAATAGCCAGAACAAGAATTCTCAAGCTATCTTGACCTTGTATAAGAAATATATAATAAAGACATTCAATGACAAATTGAATAGCCAGAGCAAGAATTCTCAAGCTACCTTTACCTTGTATAAGAAATATATAATAAAGACATTCAATGACAAATTGAATAGCCAGAGCAAGATCTTAAAGCTACCTTGACCCTGTAGAAATATATCATAAAGACATTCAATGACAACTTGAATAGCCAGAGCAAGAACTTTCAAGCTACCTTGACCCTGTAGAAATATATAATAAGACATTCAATGACAAATTGAATAGCCAGAACAAGAATTCTCAAGCTACCTTGACCTTGTATAAGAAATATATAATAAAGACATTCAATGAGAAATTGAATAGCCAGAACAAGAATTCTCAAGCTATCTTGACCTTGTATAAGAAATATATAATAAAGACATTCAATGACAAATTGAATAGCCAGAGCAAGAATTCTCAAGCTACCTTGACCTTGTATAAGAAATATATAATAAAGACATTCAATGACAAATTGAATAGCCAGAGCAAGATCTTAAAGCTACCTTGACCCTGTAGAAATATATCATAAAGACATTTAATGACAAATTGAATAGCCAGAACAAGAATTCTCAAGCTACCTTGACCCTGCAGAAGAAATATATAATAAAGACATTTAATGACAAATTGAATAGCCAGAGCAACACACAAGAAAGCTGTTTAACCTTTTCTCCTGCCCTACATAGAAAGGTCAAGTTTCTTATCCATATAGAAGTGTAATTAGCACACAACTTTAGTAAATTTGAATCTTAGTCCTGAGTGTTGATTTGGTGTTGGCCCATGGTCTATCTTTAAGTTTACCAAATGTGGAAGAAATATTTGATCGCAATGAAAAGTATAAACTAAACAATAGAGACAATAGAAAGTACTATGCTCACACAGCTAGCTTTGTGATGGTTTCAATTATGATCTAGGTCACTTTTTATTTTCTGTCTTTTCTATTGTTTGTATGTATTTTTCTACAATGATAATTTTCTTGTTAAGAATTACAGTTTTATCCTATTTCTGAAATCTGCTGGAGGTTTCTATGGAAATGGTGAACTAATGGTCACATGCTCAGTGCAGTCGCAACAAGGTGTTCAGATCAGAGCTTTGATCTTATCCCCAACAGAAAACAACTTTTATTAAAACTCTACCATGGTTCGACCGAATGTCTATCTCATTAGAAGAACAGCAGGTTTGTACATGTTTGTTCACAAACTCCTGTTTCCCCGTTTAATGCATATAATGGCCAAATCTATAAATGTACCTTTAATAGGTTTAATTAAATAAAATGAAAAATAAAATGAAAGTTTATCACTTTTCCCACAATTCAAAATTAGTGTTATTTATTAACCTTTAAAGTTTCTACTCAATTCTATTGACCTTTCGAGCTATAGCCGGCCCATAGGGCATAGACCGACATACTCTTTCTCTTATCTAAATTTTTATTCTAGCAGCTTTCAATCCTTGTAAAGATCTTTTTAAATCTCGCCATTTGTCTCTTTTCTATGCAAGCAACTCTATCTCATTGAGGGATCCGAATCCTGCTCTTGCCTCTCTGATCAATGTTCTTCTCAGTGTCACTCTGAGTCGGCCTCTATTCCTTTTACTTGTTTGTTTCCCACTGTTTTGTTATTCGGTTATTATCTCTCCTCATCCCATGTCCAACATATGACCATCGTCTTAAAGTTTCTACAACTTGAAAAAAAAAAAAACCTATATAATCAATATTGCACACCATCAGGCTGATGAGATGGTCACAGATAAAACATTATTCATTTTTTTTATTATATATCTGCAGTAATAAAATATCATACACTGAAAAACAAAATGTAGCAGTAAAGGTAATAAAGGTAATAAAGGTAAGAGCACCCACAATTATTCTGTTTAAAACACACATAACGAATCATCACATATGAAAAGAATGTTATTAAAATTTCACAATGTCAATTACTTATCAGATAAGTGTAATAAAACCTGGATATAATTACCAATGCTGACAAATACATAAATACAATTTACCTTGACCTTGGGTGATAATTTTGTTGGAAAAAAACATTTATCAAACTAGGTTTAGATATATTAAAAATATTACTGACATCTAATTTCAATATCAGGATATTTGTTTTCACTTTTCTGAACTTGATAACCAAAGTTATTCTGATTTAATAACCACAAAGTGAAAACGCCAAACAGAGACTGTGTTGAAAGTGGTCAGCAACTGACAACTGACATCAGAACTAATGCAAAAGCTGGTCAGGACTATATCCCACCTCCCTGTAGTGCCTCCGGAAACCGACTAACCAATGTGGTCAAATGAGTAGGGTTCGAAGAGCAGTGGCAACCTAGTACTAAAAATTGCTTTGCTGAAGTTTGATATGTGGACAAAATATCACAGCTTCTTGAAATTACAACACAAGACTTCTGTGCTTATTTATGTCCCATAAATGACTGATGGTAGAGAATAGTAGTAGTTGAGTCAACACAGAAGAACACAAATCCAGACAAGCGTTTATTCTTTTTCATTTCTTTGTCCTCAATCTATATTATTTTTTGCAGGATTCCCCAAGTCTGACCCATGATGAGAATCTCTACTTTTACTGTTAAAGAATAGTAGTAGTTGAGGCAACACAGAAGAACACAAATCCAGACAAGCGTTTATTCTTTTTCATTTCTTTGTCCTCAATCTATATTATTTTTTGCAGGATTCCCCAAGTCTGACCCATGATGAGAATCTCTACTTTTACTGTTACTCCCAGCAGTTTAGATCTGCCTTTTCTCCAGAGCCCAATTCATGGATTTCTACATTGGATATTATTTCAGCATTTGCACTGGTAACAATGGCTTGTTTATTCACAGCAGAAAGTTGAGTAAGTTATTAGACAATCAATTCTTTAAGGTGTTCTGTGAAAATATTTGTCTTGCTCAAAACAAGTCTCACAATCTTCTGCTTCCTGCCTGCTATGATAGAGGTGTAATAGAAATCAATGAAATAAAAATAAAAATGTTTCAGATTTTTAGTCAAACAACAAATCTTTCTACTAAAAAATATCTTAAGTTAGGGCAAACAAAAACACAAACAAAACAGATAAGTTTTTAAAAATCTGAATAACAAAGCTGAAACATCTGCTTCTTTTAAGTGGAAACATCCTATTGTTTTTTGCAATTTTTATTATTATCCACACCAGCTTCTCACGGCCACTCAAATGATTTTCATGTCTTATTCACACTGTAAACAGTCCCAAATGATTTTCATGTCTTATTCACACTGTATCAACTTCTGAGATCCGCAGTTCATGAGTCCAGTGGGCCTTGCTAAAGTCTGCTTTCTCAATCTTGCATTTCAGAAAATCTTCTCCAGTCTTGTAACCTTAGATAAAGACTTTTCCTGCATCACATAATTTCATCTTAAAAATTGTGTACATTGTCTTTAGACCACATTTCTGGGATTTTCTTCACTTGCAATGTACTGGGTCTGGATACATGAAGCAAATATTTTTTGTCAACTTTTACTAGTCTTCTTCCAGTTTTGGAAGTCAGCAGTTACGGTTTCTTCTTCCAGTTTTGGAAGTCAGCAGTTACGGTTTCTTCTTCCAGTTTTGGAAGTCAGCAGTTACGGTTTCTTCTTCCAGTTTTGGAAGTCAGCAGTTACGGTTTCTTCTTCCAGTTTTGGAAGTTAGCAGTTATGATTTCTTCTTCCAATTTTGGAAGGTAACAGTTATGGTTTCTTCTCCCAGTTTTAGAAGTTAGCTGTTATGGTTTATTCTTTCAGATTTGGAAGTTAGCACTTATGGTTTCTTCTTCCCATTTTGGTAGTTAGCAGTTATGGCTTTTTCTTCTTTCAGCTTTAGAAGTTAGCAATTATGGTTAGATAAAGAGTTGTGCAATTCACCATGGTGTATATTTAAAAAATCAAAATTGTTCCTATGGATAAATGAAAGATGACCTTATAACCTGAGCCACCTATGTATCATCACTTCATACTTGATAAATTACCACAGAGCTGTTTGAGAATGTTGTGACAGATTTATTTACTTAATGACAATGTGACGTATACAGGAATTTGATTCCTGCAACACTGTTATAACTCTGCTTGATTTAGGTTTATGACACTGGCAAATTCTGGCAAACACATAGGCTGAAAACTTTCAGCAATTCATAGCAGACAGTTGTATTTCTATAGCAGAAGACAAAACCTAATCAAGAACCTACATCTCTTCTATGTGATGGTTCTATATACTCACCAATTCTTCTGGCCACACAAGGATGGATCAAAGATGAAGATCCACTTTCCTTACCCTTTCCATAATCTTGAAGGTTATTTGGTTCTTACTGACAAAATTCATCAACTTTTTCCATTGACCTCTATCTACAGTCATTATTTAGGACTCTGGAAAATCGAGGTCCATCCATTCTTTCAGATTATCTTCTCATTTTTTCTGTTTACCTCTCCTTCTTCCTCATTTTACAGGGATAGTAACATGCTACCGTAAATAAACCATGTTGAAGCTGAATATGTAGGGCCAAAAGTTGGTATAGCACAACTTATAAACCTTAATATGGTGAAGCTGTGTCCATTTAAAACACTTATTTTAGTGCAGATATAGAAAGGGGGTAATCACTGGGGATGAGTGCAGAAGATGTAAAGATGACTGAACTGTTAATGGATGCAATACATAATCAAGGATTGCTACATGTCTTGACACCATTCTTCACTTCCAGCATTGTTAGAAACATTACATTTTTCAGCTTCTCTCACAGAATGCCAAATATAAACCTGGCAGACATAGACAGGCCAGACACTATTTCAATCAGACAAGATACTATTTCATCAGTTGTTCTTCTTCTAATACCTTTCAACTCCATGTAGAACATACATCTTCAACAAACACTTTCCAAGTCGTTCTGTTTCTTGCCATTCTTTTAAGATTATTCCATGTCTTCCCCATCATCTTCATCTCTGCTTCCATCTGTCTTCTTCAAGAATATTTTGGTCTTCCTCTTTTGTCTTTTTCCTTGGATTTCAAAAAAGAGCCTGTTGTGTAATACTCTCATTTGGCTTCCGAGGTGTGTGTCCTATCCAGCGCCATTATCTTCATCGTGTCTTTTTATACACTGGTATTTGACGGGCACTTTTCCATAATTATATGTTAGTGATTTTGTCCTGCCATTTCCATTCCTTTATTCTGTCCATCAATGAAGGTCTGTATTTTCATGATTGTCATTTTTGTTGTTCTACATGTTTCCTAGTCATATAATAAGACCGACTTAACATTGAAGTTGAAAATCTTCATTTTCAAGAATGGAATCATTTCATCAATGTATTTTGTATGTAAATTTGCTCAGAGTTCTGTGATGTTAAATCTAACAACGAACATTCTAGAAATGTATTCTAGTTTCATGCTTTGCAATATGAATATCAATTACCACATAATGCGTACAGTTTTCACAAATGCAAATCATACTACTTGGTGCATCCACCTCAAGGCAAAATTTGATTTCTTTTGTTCCTTTCAAAATGCATGTCTTCTTTTTCCACTGAGATAGTGCCACCTTTTGCTGTAATCTACAATATCCAACCAGGATGTTCTTTTCTTAAAGACGCATACCCACAAACCTGTTCATTTTGATAGACCTGTCATGGCTAAACTCTTACTCACATTTCATTTGGTGCTGCCAAATTGTAATACAGTAAAGGAGTCTATGCTGACCTTTAAATTGATACATAATGCCTGATTGCCTTGTGACTTCAGTTAACATAAAACATTATTACATTATTTTAAAAATAATCCTGATTGCCAGCTTTACAGTAGGTACCATACTGAAAAATCAATACCCTTCACTTAAATTGGAAGCGAATGTATTATAGAGCTTAAAAGTATTTTGTGACAGCACCATAATACAAATAATTTTAAAAATTGTTTCCCTTTAAATTGTTTAATATAAAAAAATGTATTGTATATTATCAATATAAAATGCTTTTGGGACAGGGTGCAGATAAGAGTTTATGACAATTTAAGTAATAACAATAAAATGTGAAGCTTTTAAAGTATAACACAATTAATTATGTTAATAAGATAACTGGTCTTGTATAGATACCAAAGATGTATAGATAAAGCACTTCCACAATTTGTTGTGAATAGTATGTGTATTTTTATTCTGTATATGTTGATGATGGCTACTTTGCTTTTGTTGTCATCCCTACGGTTTGTAGTTTCTTTGAGCAATATATTTATCCCTTACTGAAGACATGCAAGAACAAATAAACAGACTTGGCATAACAAGCCCCCAATACAACATGAAAATAAACATCAACAAGACAGAACATCGCTAAAAAAGAACAGAACATCACAATGATGGATGACAAAGAATTAAAACGTGCAAGAATTTAAATACCTAAGAAGTCGAGTGACAAACAATTATCCACAAGCAACAAAAATAGACTAAGATGCAACAAAGCTGTCAATTCATCAGATAAATGTTACCAATACCGTCTAACAAGGAAACAACACTAGAACAACTAAGGCAAAATGGGCACACTACAACACAATTTTCATTAAAACTTTGTGCTACCAATGACAGACCTAAAACTAGATTCAAGAAAATTTTTTTTAAATAATAACCAATACTGAATTAAATGTGCTAAGACACATGATAGGAAATAGTCTGTGAGATAAGATCACAAATGAAGTGCTGAGAAAAAAGATAGGTACAACTCCCACTTTTGAAAAAAAAAAACAACTGTTAAAATGGGTTGGCCAAGTGATAAGATAATTTTAAAATACAGTATAACGAACCTTCAACAAATGCAACCTAGAACATCCGACTTAAGAGTTAACCATTCAATAAATATGGACTGATGGAATTATATTATATTATAATACTAAGAGACAGCAGGAGAGGCCACCAGAAGAGTAAAAGACAGCAAACTAAATCTCTTATCAATGCTGAACTGAAAGGCCAAAGAAGAAGTGGGGAAAAAAGAAGTATTGTGTATAACTCTACAGGTGACAGTCTCTGAGTCTGCAATGCCACAATGTCAAGCTGTGCAATAAAATAATTTCTTCATCATGTGTCCACAGTCTCTCCTTGTATTTTGTCGTTAAAAATGTCAGTGTCTGTTCAAATTTTGATATATCTTATAAAATGAATTTCATAGTCACTAGAGTTTCAGTAACTAATCTGCTATTTAAAAAAAACACTAGTAGCCAGTGGAAAATCAACATATCAATCTCACATCTGGCTTTAGTAATACAACTAAGGCAACGAATGAAGACTAAAGACAGCCTATCTCCTGTTTATATAGCAAAATAAGTAATATTTATGTTGTGGTTTAACACACTTTAATATTCAATAAAAATATAAATATTTATAAAATATGAAAGTTGAATTTACCGTGTATAATTATTATCAATGTCAATGAATAATATTGATATTAAATAATTTAAATACTTCATTATTATCATGATAAGATAATTATAATTTATAATTCACACTACTAGAGTTTTCATGAGCAATTACATTGTCTTGTGCATGATTGAGACAGAGTACTTGTAACATGTAACTTTAATACTTTATATTGTGTTATAATCCTATTATAGTTATTGCCACAAACATGATTTGAGTAGTCAGTAGACTTGACACTAAACCGACGATTTTGGTTTTGGTTTGGAGTTTGTAAACTCAGCAGCTCAGAATATATATATATCTTCTTCTTCTTTTCTCTTTCACTGATACCTAAAAGGTTATTGTTATTGGTTATGGAAGGCCTCGGTATCACAGCAAACGAATTAAAATCCATAATTGCTCAACCGCCCGTGCCAGTGGAATCATCCGAATTACTAATTCATCTCCCAAACAAAGAAAGGTAACTGTAGTCCCCATTGTAGCAGTCTCAGCACACGCCAAAGACATAAGGCGAAACCGCACAGAAAGTGAACACAGTCAACTGTTCCCTGTCATATGATATCATCATTCATTGTAAACAATTGGAATATCGAAACATGATCAAAATGGATGAGACACACAGCTCACGGTGTGCACAGAGCACTTAATTCAGTAGCTCCTGCAACAAGCCGGACTTGGAATATGAGGAAACTGCAAGAAGGAACACTTTTCAGACATAGCCTTCAATGGTTCCTGCCGCCTATCCACCATATACCATGGGAGTTCACGTCCTCCCGAAAATGATGATCGTCATAGCACTTGATGATGTTAGGCCGTCATTGATGACTCCAAATCCAAACATATAGACACACAGTGGTGGTAAGTTATCATTTCCAATCCAACAGAAGCCACATGACCTGTAGTTAGTAAAACCACAGAGAGAATTTGATTTTGTGACCTTCACTGATTCACTCTTAGATGTGAATGTGTAGTTTACAAAAGAGAAGAAGTTTTCAACTACAGTGATCCCATTTAAGGCAATTCTGGGATAGCAAGGCAAGTCTCCTTTATAGCAGCAGAACTTGATGTTCTCCGCTCCCTTCTTGTAGCTGCCGCCACACGATTCTGATGTCTCATTAACTTGGACATCATTCAAGAACAATGTCAGATTAACATTCCATAGATATGGCTCTGCTGATGAAATGCTTGGTGCAACAGTTGTATCAATCATACTGGAGGCTCCTGGTCTGTGGTCATTAATATCACAGACGGCACATGATGTTGTTATATTCAGTATTTCTTTGTGGGGTGTAAATATGTGGCACACACATGGAGAGTGGTTTGTTGTCACAGTAATCCCATTAAAGGCAATTCTAGGATAGCATGGCATAGCTGTTTCAGAACAGCACAATCCTATGATGTTTTCTGTGTTCGCTATAAAGCTGCTGCTGCTACACAATCCTGACCAATAATAGGTGTGGACATTATTCACTTGCAATGACAAAACTGCTTTGTTTACATCATAAACCTCTGGAAGCGAATCATTTATGGGACTAATAATACAATTTATTCTTCCATCGGGGATATATCTTCATTGAGTCCCCAAAAAAAGGTCTTTGGTTAAAAAGCACATATGCTTTTGAGTTAAACACACAATGAGCCCACTTCATAGATTCAAAATGATCCTTGCCAATGCCATCCGTTTGCACAAGTTAGGTCCTTAGCTACCAATGTCACAAACGTCTGAAACGAAGCCATCGAATTAACGACTTTATCTACAGCGAAGGTTAACGAACTGTGAACAAACATTTATGTTCAAACCCTTGAAAACATTTTCAGAAATCTGCCAACTCGCAGCAATAACATATATCGTGTTGTTCAATGTAAACATTGCTTAGTCCATAGCTCGAATATAAATAAGCTGCCATTTTGGTGCGTCCCATGACCTAAAAGGTGTCGTGGTTTATATCATTTGTCGTTCTTGAGCTGCTTGAACTGTCTGAATTAGTGATTTTCCTTTGTTGTTACATGTCTCTGTCACTGCATCTATCCATCTTCTTCTGGGTCTACCTCTTGGTCTTTTTCCATGCATTCTCGAGAAGAACGCCCTTGATGGTGATTGGTAAGGATTCATTCTGACCAGGTGGCCAAACCATTTAAATTGTTGTTGTTCTATATATTCTTGGCAGGGTTTTGTTCCTACTATTTTTCTTATGGTTTCATTTGGTATTCTATCTCTTCTTGTGTTGTTTGTTACTTTTCTCAGGCATCGCATCTCACATGTATTGATCTTTCTTAAATGGGATTTAGAAAGGGTCCATGTTTGACTTTCATAGCACAAAGTTGGTATGAAGATGCTATTTATCATTTGTTGTTTAGCTGGCATAGAAATCTTTGTATGTCTTAGCAATGGTGAAATCTGGTATGTGACACTAGTGACAGCATTTGCTTTATGTATTCTCATGTCAATTTCTCTGTCTAGTTTTCCATGTAAACATTGCATTATTTTCTGTAAACATTGTGCCTAAATACTTGAATTTCTCTACTTGTTTTATTTCTTTATCTTTGATCTTGATGTTTAATGGGTGTCTTAATTTGCTTATTCTTATAGCCTCTGTTTTTGTTGTGTTAATTTTCATACTGTAGTTTGTGCAGCTTTTATCTAGAGATGTTAAATGCTGTTGTAGCAGGTTTTCATCCTCATATATTAGGCATTGTTCATCTGCGAAAAGTAGCTCATTGATGTTGGAGTTTTCTACCTCTATGTTATTATTTGATTTGTCCTTATTGTTGGTTACAATATATATATATATATATATATATATATATATATATATATATATATATATATATATATATTATATATATATAATATATATTAATTTAACAAACGGTTACCAACAATTAACTCACACTGTAGTGTACCGTAGTGCACGTTACACTTACAGTCCGTGGTTTCACTCAGTTGACTCAGTAGTCACTCACACTGAGTCTTACTGAGTGTATTATGATTTCGTACAATTCAATTATTTATATACAAACAACAAGTGCTTTCAATTCAAGTTGTTTTTTTCTGCATCTATAATTCTATTGAGCAGATTTGAGAAAACTAAAGACCGTAAAATTTAATAAAAACCTACTCAAATAATATAATAGAATTGAATTATCACTCACTATGTGACTATGAGTATATATAATAAATTAATAAATTCTATAGTACACTTACTTAAGCAATTCAATATAACAACAACACAGACTACTACTGACTAACTCAACAACTGACTCTGTCACTTTACTATAACATAATACATAATAATAATATATAATTAATAACTACTATAACTACACTTATTTTTTAATTGACTACTAACTGACTGTTAGTGTAGTGTAAGTGTTAGTGTTAGTACTGTTAGTGTTGTTAACTTAAATTTTAATTAACTATATAATATACTTTACTTACTAAACTAAACTTACAATAATTACAGTTGAAGCAACTTTATAGTTGAAAGGTTTAGTGAAGTTTAAACGATATAACAGCCACTGTAGCGCTTTATAAGTTCTAAAGTAAAAGTCGTGTGACACTGTTCCCACAAATCACGAATTCGTCTGCTTTATTGCAGTGACTACTGACTATTTGCCTTCATTATCACATGATCTGCACCATCTCACCCCCCACTCACCGAGCAGAAGGCGTTACTTCATGTTTTTAAACTTTTCACACAGAAGAATCAGAGCTATATTTATATTTCTGGTATGATCTTGAACAGTGGTTCTCAAGTTATTTGTAATAATTAATTTTTTTTCTCTACTCCTCATCTATGACACATTTGTTTGTCATTGATACTTTAGTTGATTTGATCATGGATGCCTTTTCAGGAGGATAAAATACAAACGGTTATTCTATTATATATTTAGAGGGATTAGAAGAAGCTGTATCCCATAATAATAATTTGAAAAAAAAAAAACTTTTGTGATTAAAATTGAATATTGCGTCCCCCGAATCCCCCATATGTGTCAATGTTTTATCTCTTTTTTATTATTAACTATTAAAATATGATTCATATGTATATTCATATATATATATATATATATATATATATATATATATATATATATATATATATATATCAATTACCGGGCCATTGCGTGCAGTGAAGCCATTCCGTTCTAAAAGCAAAGTCAAAAGGTCCATGTTGTGCAAATTTTCTTAAGTTCATTTGTATTTATCCATGTTGCTATGATCTCATTGAGGAACAAAACCAACAACACAGTTTGAAGACACTAACAGTTGACAAGATCACGTCTGATAACCGGCCGTACGCTAATCTTAAGGTCTGTTTGATGTGCAACGGGGATAATCTGACGATGAACTGTGTGTCTATATGTTCGGAATTGGAGTCAACAACGATGGCCTAACATCATCAAACGTTATACATTTTTAAAAAAAATACGACGATCATCATTTTCAAGAGGACGTGAACTTCCATGGTATATGGTGGATAGGCGGCGGGAACAATTGAAGGCTATGCATGAAAAGTGTTCCTTGTTGCAGTTTCCTTATATTCCAAGTCCGGCTTGTTGCAGGAGCTACTGAGTTAAGTGCTCTGTGCACACTGTGAGCTGTGTGTCTCATCCGTTTTGATCATGTTTCGATATTCCAATTGTTTACGATGAGTGATGACATCGTGTGGCAGGGAACCGTTGGCTGTGTTCACTTTCTGCGCGGTTTCGCCTTATGTCTTTTGGCGTGTGCTGAAACTGCTACGATGGGGACTATAGTTACCTTTCTTTGTTTGGGAGAGGAGATATTAATTCGGAGGATTACGCTGGCACGGGCGGTTGAGCAATTATGGATTTTCATTCGTTTGCAGTGATACCGGGGCCTTCCATAACCAAATAACCAAATACCAAGCCTGCTGGCGTATGTGATCATGTTTCTCCACAACTTTCGATCTCGACAGCTATTTATCATTTCTATTGTTGACCTTCTGCCAAGCCATTCTCTTAAGCTGTCTGTTATTTTTTCTCTTTGCTTCCCTCTATCTCTTCATCCCTCAATTTTCCAGTTGTTACAATATATTCCAGTTGTTCTCTTCTCATTACATGGCCAAAAAAGGATGATTGTTTCTTCCTAATATTGGAAATTAGCTCTCTTTTTGCTTTGACCTCTCTCAGAACATCTTCATTACTCTTCTTAGCTGTCCTTGGTATTCTCAACATTCATCTGTAAAACCACATTTCTACAGACTCCAGTGATTTTCTTGTCTGTTGTCCTATTGCCCATGATTCACATCCATATTTAAGAGTGGCTATACATAACATTTAAGAACTCATATATATATATATATATATATATATATATATATATATACATATATAATGGTTCTGTCGTTCCTACATACACCAGCAATGGTACTATGTGTCGTAAAGATAGTTATATATATATATATATATATATATATATATATATATATATATATATATATATAGTAACTTAATACTTGTAGTTTTTATGTGTGACGTCACAAGTTGGAACTACTCCATAAAATATCAATTTTGAATGAGTGACAGGTCATCTTCATTCACAAATGGTGTTACATTCCCATGATCAGAATTCAAATGCACTTTGAGATGAAAACAAACAGCTGTGATGACAATTACATCCCTTTTTGTACCATCGCCATCTATAAAAGCAAGTCTTAGAACTTAAAGGGAAACTCAGAAAAATCCTAAAATAGTGTCCCATTCTCAGCTTGCGAGCAGGAGGTGCTGTGGGTAGAATGACATTAGACGTCTATAGCTAAACGCGTCATGTTAGTGAGGGTGTTTTAGAGTTTCTGTTTCAGTCATCATGTTTGTTCCTATTGATGACGATGGTTGTACTAAATTAAAGGTGACGAGACCTTAGTTTCATGCATGACAACGGTTAATAGCAAGTTTGTTCCTATAGATGGCGATGGTTGTACTAAATTCAAGGTGACGAGACCTTAGTTTCATGCAGGACAACGGTTAATAGAAAGTTTGTTCCTATAGATGACGATGGTTGTACTAAATTAAAGGTGACGAGACCTTAGTTTCATGCATGACAACGGTTAATAGAAAGTTTGTTCCTATAGATGGCGATGGTTGTACTAAATTAAAGGTGACGAGACCTTAGTTTCATGCAGGATAACGGTTAATAGCAAGTTTGTCTTAACAAATTGAGGGGACGCCACGAACATAAGTAAAAGGGGAGATGGGAGAAGGTAGAAGAATG
Organism: Megaustenia siamemsis; assembly: GCA_032433765.1. Lineage (NCBI taxonomy): Eukaryota > Metazoa > Mollusca > Gastropoda > Stylommatophora > Ariophantidae > Megaustenia > Megaustenia siamemsis. The sequence goes on along the minus strand of JAVIAB010000117.1, from coordinate 27,826,748 downwards.
TGATAAATAATTCATTAGGTCGCATGCGATTTGCAAAACGTAGTCACCACAGCCAGTTTGAAAGAATCTCCGTCCCTGGCCAGATCTTCCACTTTTTCTATTATCACGTTTAATGTCTCATATATGTCTTTAAACCATCTTCTTCTAAGTCTGCACCTGATGCGTCGCACAGGAACCATGCCTTATTGATTTTTTTCCAGCCCTTTGTGTCTTTTGATGTGGCCATATTATATTAATTTCCTCTGTAGCATAGTGTTTATAAGCCAGTTCTTTTCAATATTTTAATCTTTTAGTATGTCTTCATTGCATTTTTTTATTATCCAAGGTTTCTTAATGATTTTTCGGTAGCATTTTGTTTAGAGGGAATTTTTTTCTTCCTGGCTGTTTACGAGGCTGTTGATGATTCACAACCATATGTTGCTATCGGGAAGAAACATGTCCTCAGTAATTTTAATTTTACTCCCATGATGGTATTGTGCCACATATTCTTCGTGGCGTTTAATGTTTTTGTTGCTATTACTAATATTTGTTTGATATTTATGTATTTATTATATCTTTCGGGCAGTCTCCATTGTTACTCCAAATCTCAGATATTTGTAGTTTGTTACGATTTCAGATTCTTCACTTTTGATGATTTAGGGTCGGATTTTGCTTTGTCAGTGGATATTATCTTGGTTTTCTGTATGTTTAAATAGAGGTTTTGTTCTTCTCAATGTTTTTGAACATATCACATGTCTCTTTTAATGGAACAAGCAAATAAGTGCAGTGCAACAGTATGGCTGGTAGCAAGGAGTATGTGATGGGGTGTAGCGTACATTCCTAAAAGTATGGTAAAAGCTCAACTTAAAAAAGAGGAACAAAACAAAATCATGACGTTTCGGTCTACATGTAGCCTTTTTCAGACAACACGAATAGGCCGTAGCGTCATGATTTTGTTTGTTCCTCTTTTGTAAAGGAGCCGCGATAGCTCAGTGGTTAGTGAACTGGACTACCACGGACAAGGGGTAGGGTTCGATCCCAACCGACGGCTTCCGGTTTCACCCAGCCTTAAATGGGTACCGGATTTTTTTCTGGGAAAGTAAAGCAGCACGGGCGTAATACTGACCACATTACCCCAAAAGTCATGTGCTGAAGGTCTGTAAAATATAGGGTCACTAACACCATATTTCCCTATACGCCACTTGGCGTGACGGGGTACTTTACTTTACTTTTTACTTTTGCAAAGCTGTCACCATACTTTGCAGAAGTGTACGTTACACCGGGAATAAAAGAAGGAAAAGGTATGTGTTAGCACTCGGAAAAAAATGACAAATAAACAACAACAGAAAAAAACAAAACAAAGAACAATATATGGTCCGACACAAGTATTCAGCCCTACTGGGAGATACTTGCCTTAATAGGAAAGTACAGAAATACAATTTATTTCCTTGTGACCGTAACACTATGCTATAGTCATGGGAACGCCATCGTGTAAGACACTGCTCACAATAGCTAATTTTTTAATTAGCTGAGTGGCAGTGTACCAAGCGTTCGTCTTCTCGTAACAAGGCGCAGTGCCATGGAGTACGGGTTCCATCCTGCTTCGGACCATATATTGTTCTTTGTTTTTTTCTGTTGTTGTTTATTTGTCATTTTTTCCGACTGCTAACACATACCTTTTCCTTTTATTATTTCCTATTATCGCCTCGGAAGTTTCCCTATTTAATAATATTTATTTATTATTATTTGTCTCCTGTACATTACACCCATCCACTTGCTCATGTCTCTTTTTATTCTTTTCCACTGTTTGAGAGGAGGGCTATATCATCAGCGTATCTGAGTCCTGAAATTATGTTGCCATTTATTGCGAAAGCGTCGAAATTCACATCTGTCGCTTCTATTTCTCAAGATGTTCTCAGCACAGATGTTTGAACAGTTATGGAGAGAAAATGTATCCCTGCCTCACCATTTTTTGTTAAATAATTAGGTGGGCAAAATTCAATTTCATAAAGCTTTGAATGAATATTTAAGAGGAAATTTAGCAAGAAATTAATCTGAGACTTTAGTAACTGAGTTGCTAGTGCGCTGGCTCCTGATCAAAAGCTCAAAACCGGATGTGGGGATTAACACATTTTTTTTCCGGACAGAACGTCATAAGGGTTCACCCAACCTCAGAATATGTTTACTGGAGTTTATACATATATATAAATAAACACACACACACACACACACACACACATATATATATATATATATATATATATATATATATATATATATATATATATATATATATATATTGTATACTTTTTTTATTTAACCTGTAAAGTGGGTTCAACGGCCCAGAAAGCGAAAACAGCAAAGTGTGTAGTACACACGAGGCATATGCCTATGAGGCATATTCAGAACACGAAAGGCGAATATGGCAGACCACCGTGAAAGAGATTAGAGCCTCATCACGTAACAATCCAAAGAAAGCCAGGGAGAGAAATTCTAACTACTGTTTTAGGAACGAAATACAAATAGCCACATGGAATGTTAGGACCTTATACCAACAAGGAAAACTAGAAAATCTTATGGTAGAAGCAGAGCGATTAAACATAGATATTTTAGGCATATCACAAGGTAGAAGGAAAGTGGATACATACAAGACGATAAATATACATTTATATACTCAGGTAACACTACAGAACACCAAAGAGGGGTAGGCATATTAATAAAACGAGAACTACAAAAATATATAAATACTCACTTGACAAACAATGATAGGATTATATTAATAAAATTGAAAGCAAAGCCATTTGACATAGCAATAATACAGACATACGCACCTACTCAAGACTATACAGATGAACAAATAGAAGCATACTATGAAGATCTATATACAGTTATGAAGCAAGTAAAAACTACAGACATCTTGATTGTAATGGGTGACATGAACGAAAAAGTAGGAAAAGGCAGATATAAGACCATTATAGGAAATCATGGTTTCATCATCATCATCGTGTGCCTTCTCCACAACGAAGGTTGGCTACCATGGATCGCCATTCTACTCTGTTTCTTGTTTTGATGGTGCAGGCTGTCATAGATTGACTTGTCCATCTTTTGATGTTACTCGTCCGTGTTAGTCTTGGTCTGCCTCTGCCTCTTTTACCTTGTATTTTTCCTTCCAATATTACTTTTAGTAGGCTGTTGTGTCTTTTAACATGCCCCAAAAATGTAATTTGTCTTGTCTTAATTGTATTTAGTAGTTCTCTTTTTATTTCAGTTGTTTTAAAACTTTATCGTTTGTTATCTTTTGTTTCCATCCAATTCTACCTATTCTTCTATAAATCCACATTTCAAAGGCTTCAATTTTCTGTTCTATTTTCTGGTTTAGGAAAAAGAAATAACAGAGGAGAAAGATTAATTCAATTTTGTGAAGAAAACAGGCTAATAATATGTAACGCCTACTTTGAGCAAGAGAAAAGGAAATTATACACATGGAAAAGGATGGAAAGAGGAATCAAATAGATTATATAATGATAAAAGACAAATTCCGGAACAGCGTCAAGAAAGCCAAAACCTACCCAGGAGCAGATATTAATTCAGATCACAATCCTGTAATGATTAAAATAAAAATCAAATTAAAGAAAAAGAAACAAAATACTACTTCAGCAACACCAATAGATATAACAGCGTTAAATCAGAAAGATGTAAAAGAAACTTATACTGTACAAGAAAAGAACACATATCAGAAGCTGCTAGAAGAAGGGAATGAATAATCTAAGGAGTGCTGAATATACAGTCTTAATCGCTAAGGTACTTGATGTTGTTGATTATTGTTTTGTGATAAGTCTGACTCATTGAGACTGGAATTCGTGATTTTCTGATGAAGCTTGCAAGCTATAACTGTTTTCCTTGCATATAAAAGCGCGTTTCAAATTACCTTGACCTTTACATATGCCACGAAGCGTCCCGAGAGGATGAACTTTTCTGTCATGGACAAACTTGGAATCTCATTGGCAGTTATTTTCGGTGACGCTTCATAATTGTTGTGCTATACTGTCTATGCGTTTGACTTTTGACCTTCATCGTATTGCGAAAGTAGATTGCCGTCTGTTGTTGACACGTGAAGTAGCTGGTTTGGTTCCCTAGCACATCATGTTAACTTAAGGAATAAGTCCAGTAAGAGTTCCCTCTACGCCATGCTAGGCGTACAGCAGAACAATTTGGCAAAGAACTGTGGTAAAGTATACCAGCCAGAGACACGTACAGCTTATGGGCAATCAAAGAGATTTGCCAGTAACAAATATGCGAACAAATGGAATACAGAACACACAAGTTACAAGGAAAAGTATGCCTACTGCCAGGTTATGGAATAGAAAAAGTAAACAGTTTTAGAACCCAAACTGGTCATAACAGATTAAAGTTTTTTTTTTTTTTTTTTTTTTTTTTTTTTTTTTTTAACACGCTATGGATAGGAACCTATGAGATTGCTGAACAGACAAAGTGCCTGCTGAACCTTTACCACAATCGTGCCCAACATATGATGAACAGTGAAGCCTCTTTTGGCCATCATCTGCACCGTACCAAAACAAGTTATATGGGGATTCCGCCAGCCTTAAGTCCGCTGCTGCTTTCTTCGAAATGCGTAAGAGGAAGAAGATTTAACCGGTACATCACCAGGTCACTGCTGATACCCTGTTATGTTCTCTGTACACTTGTGCTTTAGGGAGCCGCGATAGCTCAGTGGTTAGTGAACTGGACAACAAGGGACAAGGGACAAGGGTTCGATCCCAATCGACGGCTTCCGGGTTCACCCAGCCTTAAATGGGTACAGGATTTTTTTCTGGGAAAGTAAAGCGGCACGGGCGTAATACCGACCACATTACCCCAAAAATCATGTGCGGAAGGTCTGTAAAATGTATGGTCACTAACACCATTGTCCCTATACGCCACTTGGCATGACGAGGTTACTTTACTTGTTTTTTTTTTGTTTTTTTTTACACTTGTGCTTTACATCGTTGATGTAAAATGAAGTGTCTTTGTCACTTTTCTTCGTACTTTGTAATTCACTGTTAGTTTGATATTTCCATCTTTCTTTTAAACTTAAAATCCTGATGAGTTCGATTCGTAGAAGGGAGCCTTTTTTTTTACGGGCAGATACAACTTTTGGTCAAACTCTTTAAAAGTGTAATTTTTTTTTAATGAAACCTTCGTGGGTTATTGAAAATTATGGGAACTAAACCATTCTCTAAACGCCTTAGGAGGAGACCCTACGTTACTTACAATACACGACATTTCACTTCCATTTGAAACTAAAGTTTCTTTTTTTTCCTCCTTGATCTTACTTCCCCATTCACGTCAACGTACTTGAAAAAATATAAGTGTTTCAAGCAAAGGACATTATGGCTGTCGTTTGAGAAGCGTGAAATTCTCGATTGCATGATATTAGACAATTGATACTGTAATCATGTGCCATAACAGCTGACATAGGTGATCTCTAACCCTTGCAACAGAACAGGCTTCAATAACAGAGTCAGAGTTCTCGTGGAATGGGAGAATACAAAAGGAATATTTCAATGGAACTAACACATAGTCAAATTCTTAATGCAAAAGAAACTGAAAGAATTCGTTAATAAAAAAAAAAGCAAAAAAAAAAGTTCCCCCGTCACGCCAAGTGTCGTATAGGAAATATGATGTTAACGACCATACATTTTACAGACCCTCGGGACATGATTTTTGGGGTAATGTGGTCGGTATTACGGCCGTGCCGCTTTACTTTTCCAGAAAAAAAATCCGATACCTATTAAAGGCCGTTAATGAAAGGGAAAAGAGGGGGGGGGGATGAAAAAAAAAGGAAAATTAAAATCCACCAAAGCTAGCGTAAGTAGTATAGGTGGCAGTGAACCCCATCTAAAAGTGCACGTGCATGCACCGAAAGACAATAGATTTGGCACCGATACTGCACGAAACATGCACCCCAAAAAAAAAAAAAAAAAAAAATTTTTGAATTCGCTATTTTTTCGAAATTGATTATTATTTTTTTTTTTGGGGGGGGGGAATTTTTTTTTTTTTGGTTCGTCAGTTTGTCGAAACGGTCTACTGTGTCTGAGAGATTAACTCAGGTAAATTCAAAAGATGGTGACGGCTTATCTTGCTGGTACGGTGATCCCCTCTCGTGGTGTGGCGTGACGGTGATCGGCGCCTCGCTCGTGGTGTGCGTGAAAGAGTATTTTAAAAGAGTATATTTGTGAAAGTAAAAATTCAGAATTATTTAAAAAATATGTATTTGTGAAAGTAAAAAACCTCAGAATTATTATTTTTAAAAAAATTTAAAAAAAAGTCTCCCACCACGAATCGAACACGGGGTCTACTACGTGACAAGAGTCGACATGTAAAAAAATGCTGACAAGCAATGACGTTGAAGGGGTATTGTTAGGAAAAGGATTAGGTAAATACGACTAGCTCGCGGGCGGGAACAGGTTGGTTGACACAGGTGTGTTATTGTAGTATCGCTAACATCATGTGCCAGGATAGCGGTTCTTGGGGAAAGATTATTGGTCGTGTGTGTTATCGCTACCAACATCATCATGTGTCGTGTAGTAAGGTGTGCTAATATTAAATAGTGACGCTCGCTCTCTCTCATTCATGGTAAAGCAAAACAAAATTCTATATTTCACAACTTTATTAATACATCATATATATTACTGTCCGGTTGCTGATAATTTTAACCGTCTGGGTTTCCTACACAACCGCCCTCCATTTTGACAAAACCTTGATCAAAGCTGGAATAGGTAATCGGTGACTTTGCTGAAACATCCTGGGCATCCATACTGGCTGCCGGAGCTGTCGTCTGATTAACAAGAGTGAGGTCCCATTGGTTAACAAAAAAGGACGTGTAGTTGATCTGGTTAACAACAGGCGGCATGTAGTTGAGGTTAGCATAAGCGTTTTCGAGACTGCCTTAACGCCATCTTTAGACAACGGAACTACCCCCTCTGCCTTCATGTCCTATCATCATCAACCCACACAAAGTATCAAACCGATTATTAGTGACACATCATCATGTGCCACCCTCAACACCATCATCAGCCCTTCAGGTCCTATCATCAAGCCACACAAAGTATCAACCAGCGAAATTCTCTCTCTCTCTCTCTCTCTCTCTCTCTCTGTCTCTCTCACATTCATGGTAAACCAAACAAAATAGGCTCATACTCAAAAGTCGACCTAAAAATCCCAAAAGCTACTCACATAGTCGTAATAGTTAGACACAGGGAGTAGAAAGTTATATTCTAGGTCCAAAAAGTTTGACCAAATCACTAACAATTTACCCACAGAACAAATAAATATAGACTCATATTCAAAAAGTCGAGCTCAAATCCATAAAAATCTACTCCCATACTCATACTTGTTAGACACAACGAACCGATCGTTATTTCTAAAGCCAAAAAAGTTTGGCCAATTCGCAAATATTTTACCACTATAACACACAAATTTAGGCTCATATTCAAAAAGTCGACATCAAAACCATAAAAATCTACTCACATAGTCATACTAGTTAGACACAACGAGCAGGAAGTTATATTCAAGGTCCCAAATGTTGGACCGAATCACTAATATTTTACCACCATAACACACCCACGACCTCTCGAACCACGCACTTAACAAACTACAAACTTAATAAACCACAACCCCACGAACCATGGACTTAACGAACCATCAACTAACGAACCACGAACCACGACCCCACGAACCACGGACTTAACGAACCATCAACTAACGAACCACGAACCACAACCCCACGAACCATGGACTTAACGAACCATCAACTCACGAACCACGAACCACGACCCCACGAACCACAACCCACGAACCATGGACTTAACGAACCATCAACTCACGAACCACGAACCACAACCCCATGAACCATGGACTTAACGAACCATCAACTAACGAACCACGAACCACAACCCCACGAACCATGGACTTAACGAACCATCAACTCACGAACCACGAACCACAACCCCACGAACCACGAACTCACGAACCATCAACTCACGAACCACGACCCCACGAACTCACGAACCACGGACTTAACGAACCATCAACTCACGAACCACGAACCACAACCCCACGAACCCTGGACTTAACGAACCATCAACTCACGAACCACGAACCACAACCCACGAACCATGGACTTAACGAACCATCAACGAACGAACCACGAACCACGACCCCACGAACCACGGACTTAACGAACCATCAACTCACGAACCACGAACCACAACCCCACGAACCCTGGACTTAACAAAGGCAGCGTCGAGGAGAGATATAATTCGGTCTCTTGCTCTTCTGTTCGCCTCTGCTGCTGGTATGTTTCCTAGCGCTTCTAATTGTACATCGACCAATCCTTTTTCGTGGTCGACAGTTGAGTCTGGTGTTCTCACAACATTTTGCTGAAGGCTCGTTGTGTTTTTGATCTGTCTGCCCTGTCACCTAGCCAAACTATTTTATCTGTTGTTTCCTTATATATTCTATGATGGGGGCTATTCCTAGCTTTCTTCTCAGTTCTTCATTTCTGAGCTTATCTCTCAGACTGTTTCCTGTCATTCGTCTAACACATTTCATCTCTGAGATCAAAAAAATTTAGGCACATACTAAAAAAGTCGACCTCAAAACCATAAAAAGCTACTCCCACATTCATCTAAAAGTTACATCAAAACCGCACCAGATTTGCAACGTGCAAAAACATGCACAAGTTTGACACGCGAACCAGTTTGGCCAATGCACCTTCGTAAGGGGCGTAACAATCAGCCTTCGTAAGGGGCGTATCAATCATAAAAGTGATTATCAAAGTAAATTTTTGGTATGGGGATGTCTATTGGTGCATTGTGCCAAACTGGTTCGCGTGTCAAACTTGTGCATGTTTTTGCACGTTGCAAATCTGGTGCGGTTTTTCTGTAACTTTTTAGATGAATGTGGGAGTAGCTTTTTATGTTTTGAGGTCGACTTTTTTAGTATGTGCCTAAATTTTTTTGATCTCAGAGATGAAATGTGTTAGACGAATGACAGGAAACAGTCTGAGAGATAAGCTCAGAAATGAAGAACTGAGAAGAAAGCTAGGAATAGCCCCATCATAGAATATAAGGAAACAACAAATAAATAGTTTGGCTAGGTGACAGGGCAGACAGATCAAAAACACAACGAGCCTTCAGCAAAATGTTGTGAGAACACCAGACACAACTGTCGACCACGAAAAGGATGGGTCGATGTACAATTAGAAGCGCTAGGAAACATACCAGCAGCAGAGGCGAACAGAAGAGCAAGAGACCGCAAATTATAATCTCTCCTCGACGCTGCCTTTGTTAAGTCCAGGGTTCGTGGGGTTGTGGTTCGTGGTTCGTGAGTTGATGGTTCGTTAAGTCCTGTGGTTCGTGGGGTCGTGGTTCGTGGTTTGTGAGTTGATGGTTCGTTAAGTCCATGGTTCGTGGGTTTGTGGTTCGTGGGGTTGTGGTTCGTGGTTCGTGAGTTGATGGTTCGTTAAGTCCATGGTTCGTGGGGTTGTGGTTCGTGGTTCGTTAGTTGATGGTTCGTTAAGTCCGTGGTTCGTGGGGTCGTGGTTCGTGGTTCGTTAGTTGATGGTTCGTTAAGTCCATGGTCGTGGGGTTGTGGTCGTGGTTCGTAGTTGATGGTTCGTTAAGACCATGGTTCGTGGTTGTGGTTTATTAAGTTTGTAGTTTGTTTAGTGCGTGGTTCGAGAGGTCGTGGTGTGTTATGGTGGTAAAATCTTAGTGATTCGGTCCAACATTTGGGACCTGAATATAACTTCCTGCTCGTTGTGTCCTAACTAGTATGACTTGTGAGTAGATTTTTATGGTTTTGATGTCGACTTTTTGAATATGAGCTAAATTTGTGTGTTATGGTGGTTAAAATATTTGCGAATTGGCCAAACTTTTTTGCTTTAGAAATAACGATCGTTCGTTGTGTCTAACTAGTATGAGTATGGGAGTAGATTTTTATGGATTTGAGCTCAGACTTTTTGAATATGAGTCTATATTTATTTGTTCTGTGGGTATGTGTAAATTGTAGTGATTTGGTCAAACTTTTTGGACCTAGAATATAACTTTCTACTCCCTGTGTCTAACTATTACGACTATGTGAGTAGCTTTTGGGATTTTTAGGTCGACTTTTTGAGTATGGAGCCTATTTTGTTTGGTTTACCATGAATGTGAGAGGACAGAGAGAGAGAGAGCGAGAGAGAATTTCGCTGGTTGATACTTTGTGTGGCTTGATGATAGGACCTGAGGGCTGATGATGGTGTTGAGGGTGGCACATGATGATGTGTCACTAATAATCGGTTTGATACTTTGTGTGGGTTGATGATAGGACATGAAGGCAGAGGGGGTAGTTCCGTTGTCTAAGATGGCGTTAAGGCAGTCTCGAACGCTTATGCTAACCTCAACTACATGCCGCCTGTTGTTAACAGATCAACTACACGTCCTTTTTTGTTAACCAAGGGGACCTCACTCTTGTTAATCAGACGACAGCTCCGGCAGCCAGTATGGATGCCAGGATGTTTCAGCAAAGTCACCGATTACCTATTCCAGCTTTTGATCAAGGTTTTGTCAAAATGGAGGGCCGTTGTGTAGGAACCCAGACGGTTAAAACTTATCAGCAACCGGACAGTAATATATATGATGTATTAATAAAGTTGTGAATATAGAATTTTGTTTTGCTTTACCATGAATGAGAGAGAGCGAGCGTCACTATTTAATATTAGCACACCTTACTACACGACACATGATGATGTTGGTAGCGATAACACACACGACCAATAATCTTTCCCCAAGAACCGATATCTGGCACATGATGTTAGCGATACTACAATAACACACTGTGTAACCAACCTGTTCCCGCCCGCGAGCTAGTCGTATTTACCTAATCCTTTTCCTAACAATACCCCTTCAACGTCATTGCTTGTCAGCATTTTTTTTACATGTCGCCTCTTGTCACGTAGTAGACCCCGTGTTCGAAACCTGGTGGAGACTTTTTTTAAAATTTTTTTAAAATAATAATTCTGAGTTTTTACTTTCACAAATACATATTTTTTAATAATCTGAATTTTTACTTTCACAAATATACTCTTTTAAAATACTCTTTCACGCACACCACGATGCGTGAGTACGCCACCAACCGGAAGTCGACATTCAACAATCACAACCTAGCTTCAACGTCATTGCTTGTCAGCATTTTTGTACATGTCGACTCCTGTCACGTAGTATACCCCGTGTTCGAATCCTAGTGGGAGACTTTAAAAAAATTTTTTTTTATTTTTAATAATTCTGAGTTTTTTTACTTCACAATACATATTTTTTAAAATAATTCTGAATTTTTACTTTCACAAATATACTCTTTTAAAATACTCTTTCACGCACACCACGAGCGAGGCGCCGATCACCGTCACGCCACACCGCGAAAGGGGATCACCGTACCAGCACGATAAGCCGTCACGATCTTTTGAATTTACCTGAGTTAATCTCTGAGACACAGTAGACCGTTTTCGACAAACTGACGAACCGAAAAAAAAAAAAAATCCCCCCCCCCAAAAAAAAAATAATCATTTCGAAAAATAGCGAATTTAAAAATAATTTTTTTTTTTTGGGGTGCATGTTACGGCAGTATCGGTGCCAAATCTATTGTCTTTCGGTGCATGCACGTGCACTTTTAGATGGTGTTCACTGCACCTATACTACTAGCGTATGCAATACATGTATAGAGAATGTGGTGATAGTACTAATTATATGGGAAACATTTGGGCATTTTTGGATCATATGTCAGCACTATAAAGTTAACTCTGCACAATTAAAGCTGTTATGATCCTAGTATATATACTTCGCTTTACCCAGCGCATCCGACTTTACCAATATATTTGTGGGTACTACTTTGTCTGTTACGGGCGTAATACCGACCACATTAACCCAAAAATCATGTGCCGAAGTCTGTAAAATATATACGCCACTTGGCGTGACGTGGGTACTTTACTTTTTTTTTTTCTTTGCCTGTACTATCGATCTTGACTACCTCAGTCAGTTTTGTCAGACTCTATCCAGGAACCACCACGTCAGCCAGTACTTTGGTTGAAATATAGCTTTGCGACTCATAGCTCATTGTTTGCGTCTGGATAGACGAACAACATAACTGAGCCAGATCCTACTACACCCCAGTAGTGCCCCTTGAAATAGATTAACCACTCTGAGAAAGCAATTTGGGATACAAGAGAAAAGGCAATCTGTACAAATAAACACTTTGTCTCAAGAGGCATGGTCGGATTTACACTTGGTGAAACAATAAGATAGGGACTGTTTGTCTCGAGGCAAGACACCGGCCTCGAGACAGAGAGGTTGTGGGTTAAAATCCCGGTTGGTTGGGATTTTTATTTATGATTTCTCTCTTCGGCAACCACCCATGGTCTCAGCAGCGAGGCCCGGCTTGAAACGTCAATTACTCAACGACAGAAAAAATATGAGTATCTCCGAAGTCGGAGTTATCTGCCTGTGCAGCGAGGGACCCCTGTGCACACGGCTGCCAGGGAAAAATGGATTAACACGCAAAAAATTCAGTTCCTAGTCTCTAGAACTTCGTCAGAGGTTAAAGCTGGCGAAGGAAAAAAAAAAAACCTAAGCTGGCTAAACTAAATGAAACGTTGAGGCCATCTGTCAAAAACTGTTAATTCCAGAATGTATCCATAATAAAACTATCATCATAGACAAAGATAATACTCAACACCTACAAGTGAGTATCAAAATTAAAGGAATAAACATGGACAGTTCATAGCGACAACTGTCTTGGACATATTATAACCAGTGATGGAAAATGTAAAACTGAAATAAACAAAAGAATAGGAATTGCAAAAAGTAATTTTAATGCCATGAAAAATATACAACATCAAAATAAATAACGCCAGGGCTTAAAATAAGAGTACAAAATGTCATATCTTTTCAATATTTCTATAAGGTGCAGAAACATGGACATTAGTCAAGAAAAGAGAAGAGAAAATTGAAGTCTTTGAAATGTGGATTTATAGAAGAATTGGAAGAATTGGAAAGAAAGAAAACAAACGATGACACATTAAACAGCTAAAAATGAAAAGAGAACTATTAAACAATTCAAACAAGACAGTAGATTTTTGGGGCATGTTTAAAAAAAAACAAAAAACATCGCCTACTAAAAGTAACCTTGGAAGGGAAAATACAAGGTAAAAGAGTCAGAGGCTCTAACATGGACAAGTAATATCAAAATATGGACGAGGCAGTCTATGACAACCTGCACCCTCAAAGTAAGAGACAGAGAGGAATAGCGTTCAGTCTATGACAACCTGCACCCTCAAAGTAAGAGACAGAGAGGAATAGCGTTCAATGGTAGCCAACCTTCAATGCGGAGACGGCACTGAATGAGGACGATGATGATCTATTCCAAATTACAACAGAAGCACATGTGAGATCTCTCGGACTGTGAGGACCTAAGCTGTAGTTTATTTAGCCTAGGTCTATATCTGGCCATGCCGAAGACGAATCTGTCATGATGAACAACACAAACATCACGGCTTGGCGCAAACTAGCGAACAGTCACTGTTTCTACGCTTTCATCATCATCATCATCATTGAGTGCCCTCTCCGCATCGAATGGTTTGGCTACCATGGAGCGCCATTCCACTCTGTCTCTTGCTTTGATGGTGCAGATTGCCATAGGCTGACTTGTCCATCTTTTGATGTTACTCGTCCATGTTAGTCTTGGTCTGCCTCTGCCTCTTTTACCTTGATTTTCTCTTCTAATATTACTCTTATTATTATTTCTATGCTTTACATCCTTTAAAGACGAACGATGAAGAAATTGTCGTTGAGTTAACGCAGGAATAATAAGAAAAGTGTTTCTGAACTCATTGCCCGGGCTTGAAGTAGGATCTCGATGGTTCACTAATCCTTCAACCACTGCACGCATGAGTCATCTCTTTCAGCCCTGCTGCTGTTTTGCGCCTAGAGCTTAGACTGATGGGTTTTAAAAATGGAGACAAAATAATAAATGAATATTATTATACAGGAAGCGTAATACCAACCACATTACCCCAAAAATCATGTGCCGAAGTCTGTAAATTTAGGTCACTAACACCATATTCCCTATACGCCACTTGGCGTGACGGGGGTACTTTACCTTTTTTTTAATTATAGAGGAAAACTTGCGAGGCGATAATTCAGCGCATCATGGGAGGAAGATGTATGTTTTACAGCACTCAGAAAACATGACAAATAAACAACAGAAAAAAGGAGTACTGGTTCGATCCTGCTTCGGACTATATATTGTACTTTGATTTTTTTTTTTCTGTTGTTGTTTATTTGTCATTTTTTCTGAGTGTTGTTAAAACAAACCTCTTCCTCTTATGATTCGCTGGTTAAAAGAATGGCCGTTTCCAACTGGA